>NC_059631.1:14693230-14825634 GCF_020424385.1 Procambarus clarkii
AATAGCGCGATTTTCGCCGCTACCGGCCAAAAATAGCGCGATTTTCGCCGCTACCAGCCAAAAACCAAGCGAATTTCGCTGCTACTGGCCAAAAACCAAACGATTTTCGCAGCTGGCGGGGAAAAATCGCGATTTTCGCCGCTACCGGCCAAAAATAGAGCGATTTTCGCCGCTACCGGCCAAAAACCGCGCGATTTTCGCCGCTACCGGCCAAAAACCATGCGATGTTCGCAGCTGACGGGCAAAAATCGCGATTTTTGCCGCTAGCGGCCAAAAATCGGGCTATTTTTGCCGCTAACGGCCGAAAACCGCGCTATTTTGCGCAAAAACCATGCGATTTTCTCAGCTGGCGGACAAAAATCGCGATTTTCGCCGCTACCGGCCAAAAATAGCGCGATTTTCGCCGCTACCGGCCAAAAACAGCTCGATTTTCGCCGCTACCGGCCAAAAACCATGCGATTTTCGCAGCTGGCGGACAAAAATCGCGATTTTCGCCGCTACCGGCCAAAAATAGCGCGTTTTTTCGGCGCTACCGGCCAAAAACAGCTCGATTTTCGCCGCTACCGGCCAAAAACCATGCGATTTTCGCTGCTACTGGCCAAAAACCAAGCGATTTTCGCAGCTGGCGGGGAAAAATCGCGATTTTCGCCGCTACCGGCAAAAAATAGCGCGATTTTCGGCGCTACCGGCCAAAAACAGCTCGATTTTCGCCGTTACCAGCCAAAAACCATGCGATTTTTGCAGCTGGCGGGAAAAAATCGCGATTCTCGCCGCTACCGGCCAAAAATAGCGCGATTTTCGCCGCTACCGGCCAAAAACCAAGCGATTTTCGCAGCTGGCGGGGAAAAATCGCGATTTTCGCCGCTACCGGCCAAAAATAGCGCGATTATCGCACTACCGGCCAAAAACAGCTCAATTTTCGCCGTTACCGGCCAAAAACCATGCGATTTTCGCAGCTGGCGGGAAAAAATCGCGATTTTCGCCGCTACCGGCCAAAAATAGCGCGATTTTCGCCGCTATCGGCCAAAAACCGCTCGATTTTCGCCGCTACTGGCCAAAAACCAAGCGATTTTCGCAGCTGGCGGGGAAAAATCGCGATTTTCGCCACTACCGGCCAAAAATAGCGCGATTTTCGCCGCTACCGGCCAAAAACCGCGCGATTTTCGCCGCTACCGACCAAAAACCTTGCGATTTTCGCAGCTGGCGGGCAAAAATCGCGATTTTCGCCGCTACCGGCCAAAAATAGCGCGATTTTTGCAGCTAGCGGCCAAAAATCGGGCTATTTTTGCCGCTAACGGGCGAAAACCGCGCTATTTTGCGCAAAAACCATGCGATTTTCGCAGCTGGCGGGCAAAAACCGCGATTTTCGCCGCTACCGGCCAAAAATAGCGCGATTTTCGCCGCTACTATCCAAAAACCGCTCGATTTTCGCCGCTACCGGCCAAAAACCATGCGATTTTCGCCGCTGGCGGGCAAAAATCGCGATTTTCGCCGCTACCAGCCAAAAATAGCGCGATTTTCGCCGCTACCCGCCAAAAACCAAGCGAATTTCGCTGCTACTGGCCAAAAACCAAGCGATTTTCGCAGCTGGCGGGGAAAAATCGCGATTTTCGCCGCTACCGGCCAAAAACAGCTCAATTTTCGCCGCTACCGGCCAAAAACCATAAGATTTTCGCAGCTGGCGGGAAAAAATCGCGATTTTCGCCGCTACCGGCCAAAAATAGCGCGATTTTCGCCGCTACCGGCCAAAAACCGCGCGATTTTCGCCGCTACCAGCCAAACACCATGCGATTTTCGCAGCTGGCGGGCAAAAATCGCGATTTTCGCCGCTACCGGCCAAAAATAGCGCGATTTTCGCCGCTACCGGCCAAAAACCATGCGATGTTCGCAGCTGACGGGCAAAAATCGCGATTTTTGCCGCTAGCGGCCAAAAATCGGGCTATTTTTGCCGCTAACGGCCAAAAACCGCGCTATTTTGCGCAAAAACCATGCGATTTTCGCAGCTGGCGGACAAAAATCGCGATTTTCGCCGCTACCGGCCAAAAACCGCGCGATTTTCGCCGCTACTGGCCAAAAACCAAGCGATTTTCGCCGCTACTGCTTTTCGGCTGGGGGGGAAAAAATCGCGATTTTCGCCGCTACCGGCCAAAAATAGCGCGATTTTCGCCGCTACCGGCCAAAAACCGCGCGATTTTCGCCGCTACCGACCAAAAACCATGCGATTTTCGCCGCTGGCGGGCAAAAATCGCGATTTTCGCCGCTACCCGCCAAAAATAGCGCGATTTTTGCCGCTAGCGGTCAAAAATCGGCATATTTTTGCCGCTAACGGCCGAAAACCGCGCTATTTTGCGCAAAAACCATGCGATTTTCGCAGCTGGCGGGCAAAAATCGCGATTTTCGCCGCTAACAGCCAAAAATAGCGCGATTTTCGCCGCTACCGGCCAAAAACCGCGCGATTTTCGCCGCTACCAGCCAAAAACCATGCGATTTTCGCAGCTGGCGGGCAAAAATCGCGATTTTCGCCGCTACCGGCCAAAAAATAGCGCGATTTTCGCCGCTACCGGCCAAAAACAGCTCGATTTTCGCCGCTACCGGCCAAAAACCATGCGATTTTCGCAGCTGGCGGGAAAAAATCGCGATTCTCGCCGCTACCGGCCAAAAATAGCGCGATTTTCGCCGCTACCGGCCAAAAACCGCGCGATTTTCGCCGCTACCTGCCAAAAACCATGCGATGTTCGCAGCTGGCGGGAAAAAAATCGCGATTATTGCCGCTAGCGGCCAAAAATCGGGCTATTTTTGCCGCTAACGGCCGAAAACCGCGCTATTTTGCGCAAAAACAATGCGATTTTCGCAGCTGGCGGGCAAAAATCGCGATTTTCGCCGCTACCGGCCAAAAATAGCGCGATTTTCGCCGCTACTGGCCAAAAACCGCTCGATTTTCGCCGCTACCGGCCAAAAACCATGCGATTTTCGCAGCTGGAGGGTAAAAATCGCGATTTTCGCCGATACCAGCCAAAAATAGCGCAATTTTTGCCGCTACCGGCCAAAAACCGCGCGATTTTCGCCGCTACCAGCCAAAAACCATGCGATTTTCGCAGCTGGCGTGCAAAAATCGCGATTTTCGCCGCTACCGGCCAAAAATAGCGCGATTTTCGGCGCTACCGGCCAAAAACAGCTCGATTTTCGCCGTTACCAGCCAAAAACCATGCGATTTTTGCAGCTGGCGGGAAAAAATCGCGATTCTCGCCGCTACCGGCCAAAAATAGCGCGATTTTCGCCGCTACCGGCAAAAAACCAAGCGATTTTCGCTGCTACTGGCCAAAAACCAAGCGATTTTCGCAGCTGGCGGGGAAAAATCGCGATTTTCGCCGCTACCGGCCAAAAATAGCGCGATTATCGCGCTACCGGCCAAAAACAGCTCAATTTTCGCCGTTACCGGCCAAAAACCATGCGATTTTCGCAGCTGGCGGGGAAAAATCGCGATTTTCGCCGCTACCGGCCAAAAATAGCGCGATTTTCGCCGCTACCGGCCAAAAACCGCTCGATTTTCGCCGCTACTGGCCAAAAACCAAGCGATTTTCGCAGCTGGCGGGGAAAAATCGCGATTTTCGCCGCTACCGGCCAAAAATAGCGCGATTTTCGCCGCTACCGGCCAAAAACCCCGCGATTTTCGCCGCTACCGACCAAAAAACCATGCGATTTTCGCAGCTGGCGGGCAAAAATCGCGATTTTCGCCGCTACCGGCCAAAAATAGCGCGATTTTTGCAGCTAGCGGCCAAAAATCGGGCTATTTTTGCCGCTAACGGGCGAAAACCGCGCTATTTTGCGCAAAAAAACCATGCGATTTTCGCAGCTGGCGGGCAAAAACCGCGATTTTCGCCGCTACCGGCCAAAAATAGCGCGATTTTCGCCGCTACTATCCAAAAACCGCTCGATTTTCGCCGCTACCGGCCAAAAACCATGCGATTTTCGCCGCTGGCGGGCAAAAATCGCGATTTTCGCCGCTACCAGCCAAAAATAGCGCGATTTTCGCCGCTACCGGCCAAAAACCGCGCGATTTTCGCCACTACCAGCCAAAAACCATGCGATTTTCGCAGCTGGCGGGCAAAAATCGCGATTTTCGCCGCTACCGGCCAAAAACAGCTCGATTTTCGCCGCTACCGGCCAAAAACCATGCGATTTTCGCAGCTGGCGGGAAAAAATCGCGATTTTCGCCGCTACCGGCCAAAAATAGCGCGATTTTCGCCGCTACCGGCCAAAAACCGCTCGATTTTCGCTGCTACTGGCCAAAAACCAAGCGATTTTCGCAGCTGGCGGGGAAAAATCGCGATTTTCGCCACTACCGGCCAAAAATAGCGCGATTTTCGCCGCTACCGGCCAAAAACCGCGCGATTTTCGCCGCTACCGACCAAAAACCTTGCGATTTTCGCAGCTGGCGGGCAAAAATCGCGATTTTCGCCGCTACCGGCCAAAAATAGCGCGATTTTTGCAGCTAGCGGCCAAAAATCGGGCTATTTTTGCCGCTAACGGGCGAAAACCGCGCTATTTTGCGCAAAAACCATGCGATTTTCGCAGCTGGCGGGCAAAAACCGCGATTTTCGCCGCTACCGGCCAAAAATAGCGCGATTTTCGCCGCTACTATCCAAAAACCGCTCGATTTTCGCCGCTACCGGCCAAAAACCATGCGATTTTCGCCGCTGGCGGGCAAAAATCGCGATTTTCGCCGCTACCAGCCAAAAATAGCGCGATTTTCGCCGCTACCCGCCAAAAACCAAGCGAATTTCGCTGCTACTGGCCAAAAACCAAGCGATTTTCGCAGCTGGCGGGGAAAAATCGCGATTTTCGCCGCTACCGGCCAAAAATAGCGCGATTTTTGCCGCTAGCGGCCAAAAATCGGGCTATTTTTGCCGCTAACGGCCAAAAACCGCGCTATTTTGCGCAAAAACCATGCGATTTTCGCAGCTGGCGGACAAAAATCGCGATTTTCGCCGCTACCGGCCAAAAACCGCGCGATTTTCGCCGCTACTGGCCAAAAACCAAGCGATTTTCGCAGCTGGCGGGGAAAAATCGCGATTTTCGCCGCTACCGGCCAAAAATAGCGCGATTTTCGCCGCTACCGGCCAAAAACCGCGCGATTTTCGCCGCTACCGACCAAAAACCATGCGATTTTCGCCGCTGGCGGGCAAAAATCGCGATTTTCGCCGCTACCCGCCAAAAATAGCGCGATTTTTGCCGCTAGCGGTCAAAAATCGGGATATTTTTGCCGCTAACGGCCGAAAATCGCATGGTTTGTGCGCAAAATAGCGCGGTTTTTGGCCGTTAGCGGCAAAAATAGCCCGATTTTTGGCCGCTAGCGGCAAAAATCGCGATTTTTGCCCGTCAGCTGCGAACATCGCATGGTTTTTGGCCGGTAGCGGCGAAAATCGCGCTATTTTTGGCCGGTAGCGGCGAAAATCGCGATTTTTGCCCGCCAGCTGCGAAAATCGCATGGTGTTTGGCTGGTAGCGGCGAAAATCGCGCGGTTTTTGGCCGGTAGCGGCGAAAATCGCGCTATTTTTGGCCGGTAGCGGCGAAAATCGCGATTTTTTCCCGCCAGCTGCGAAAATCTTATGGTTTTTGGCCGGTAGCGGCGAAAATTGAGCTGTTTTTGGCCGGTAGCGCGAAAATCGCGCTATTTTTGGCCGGTAGCGGCGAAAATCGCGATTTTTCCCCGCCAGCTGCGAAAATCGCTTGGTTTTTGGCCAGTAGCAGCGAAATTCGCTTGGTTTTTGGCGGGTAGCGGCGAAAATCGCGCTATTTTTGGCTGGTAGCGGCGAAAATCGCGATTTTTGCCCGCCAGCGGCGAAAATCGCATGGTTTTTGGCCGGTTGCGGCGAAAATCGAGCGGTTTTTGGATAGTAGCGGCGAAAATCGCGCTATTTTTGGCCGGTAGCGGCGAAAATCGCGGTTTTTGCCCGCCAGCTGCGAAAATCGCATGGTTTTTGCGCAAAATAGCGCGGTTTTCGCCCGTTAGCGGCAAAAATAGCCCGATTTTTGGCCGCTAGCTGCAAAAATCGCGCTATTTTTGGCCGGTAGCGGCGAAAATCGCGATTTTTGCCCGCCAGCTGCGAAAATCGCTTGGTTTTTGGCCAGTAGCAGCGAAAATCGAGCGGTTTTTGGCCGGTAGCGGCGAAAATCGCGCTATTTTTGGCCGGTAGCGGCGAAAATCGCGATTTTTTCCCGCCAGCTGCGAAAATCGCATGGTTTTTGGCCGGTAGCGGCGAAAATCGAGCTGTTTTTGGCCGGTAGCGGCGAAAATCGCGATTTTTGCCCGCCAGCTGCGAAAATCGCATGGTTTTTGGCTGGTAGCGGCGAAAATCGCGCGGTTTTTGGCCGGTAGCGGCGAAAATCGCGCTATTTTTGGCTGGTAGCGGCGAAAATCGCGATTTTTGCCCGCCAGCGGCGAAAATCGCATGGTTTTTGGCCGGTAGCGGCGAAAATCGAGCGGTTTTTGGATAGTAGCGGCGAAAATCGCGCTATTTTTGGCCGGTAGCGGCGAAAATCGCGGTTTTTGCCCGCCAGCTGCGAAAATCGCATGGTTTTTGCGCAAAATAGCGCGGTTTTCGCCCGTTAGCGGCAAAAATAGCCCGATTTTTGGCCGCTAGCTGCAAAAATCGCGCTATTTTTGGCCGGTAGCGGCGAAAATCGCGATTTTTGCCCGCCAGCTGCGAAAATCGCATGGTTTTTGGTCGGTAGCGGCGAAAATCGCGCGGTTTTTGGCCGGTAGCGGCGAAAATCGCGCTATTTTTGGCCGGTAGTGGCGAAAATCGCGATTTTTCCCCGCCAGCTGCGAAAATCGCTTGGTTTTTGGCCAGTAGCGGCGAAAATCGAGCGGTTTTTGGCCGGTAGCGGCGAAAATCGCGCTATTTTTGGCCGGTAGCGGCGAAAATCGCGATTTTTTCCCGCTAGCTGCGAAAATCGCATGGTTTTTGGCCGGTAACGGCGAAAATTGAGCTGTTTTTGGCCGGTAGCGCGATAATCGCGCTATTTTTGGCCGGTAGCGGCGAAAATCGCGATTTTTCCCCGCCAGCTGCGAAAATCGCTTGGTTTTTGGCCAGTAGCAGCGAAAATCGCTTGGTTTTTGGCCGGTAGCGGCGAAAATCGCGCTATTTTTGGCCGGTAGCGGCGAGAATCGCGATTTTTTCCCGCCAGCTGCAAAAATCGCATGGTTTTTGGCTGGTAACGGCGAAAATCGAGCTGTTTTTGGCCGGTAGCGCCGAAAATCGCGCTATTTTTGGCCGGTAGCGGCGAAAATCGCGATTTTTGCACGCCAGCTGCGAAAATCGCATGGTTTTTGGCTAGTAGCGGCGAAAATCGCGCGGTTTTTGGCCGGTAGCGGCAAAAATTGCGCTATTTTTGGCTGGTATCGGCGAAAATCGCGATTTTTACCCTCCAGCTGCGAAAATCGCATGGTTTTTGGCCGGTAGCGGCGAAAATCGAGCGGTTTTTGGCCAGTAGCGGCGAAAATCGCGCTATTTTTGGCCGGTAGCGGCGAAAATCGCGATTTTTGCCCGCCAGCTGCGAAAATCGCATAGTTTTTGCGCAAAATAGCGCGGTTTTCGGCCGTTACGGCGGCAAAAATAGCCCGATTTTTGGCCGCTAGCGGCAATAATCGCGATTTTTACCCGCCAGCTGCGAACATCGCATGGTTTTTGGCAGGTAGCGGCGAAAATCGCGCGGTTTTTGGCCGGTAGCGGCGAAAATCGCGCTATTTTTGGCCGGTAGCGGCGAGAATCGCGATTTTTTCCCGCCAGCTGCGAAAATCGCATGGTTTTTGGCCGGTAGCGGCGAAAATCGAGCTGTTTTTGGCCGGTAGCGGCGAAAATCGCGCTATTTTTGGCCGGTAGCGGCGAAAATCGCGATTTTTGCCCGCCAGCTGCGAAAATCGCATGGTTTTTGGCTGGTAGCGGCGAAAATCGCGCTATTTTTGGCTGGTAGCGGCGAAAATCGCGATTTTTGCCCGCCAGCTGCGAAAATCGCATGGTTTTTCCGCAAAATAGCGCGGTTTTCGGCCGTTAGCGGCAAAAATATGCCGATTTTTGACCGCTAGCGGCAAAAATCGCGCTATTTTTGGCGGGTAGCGGCGAAAATCGCGATTTTTGCCCGCCAGCGGCGAAAATCGCATGGTTTTTGGTCGGTAGCGGCGAAAATCGCGCGGTTTTTGGCCGGTAGCGGCGAAAATCGCGCTATTTTTGGCCGGTAGCGGCGAAAATCGCGATTTTTCCCCGCCAGCTGCGAAAATCGCTTGGTTTTTGGCCAGTAGCGGCGAAAATCGCGCGGTTTTTGGCCGGTAGCGGCGAAAATCGCGATTTTTGTCCGCCAGCTGCGAAAATCGCATGGTTTTTGCGCAAAATAGCGCGGTTTTTGACCGTTAGCGGCAAAAATAGCCCGATTTTTGGCCGCTAGCGGCAAAAATCGCGATTTTTGCCCGTCAGCTGCGAACATCGCATGGTTTTTGGCCGGTAGCGGTGAAAATCGCGCTATTTTTGGCCGGTAGCGGCGAAAATCGCGATTTTTGCCCGCCAGCTGCGAAAATCGCATGGTGTTTGGCTGGTAGCGGCGAAAATCGCGCGGTTTTTGGCCGGTAGCGGCGAAAATCGCGCTATTTTTGGCCGGTAGCGGCGAAAATCGCGATTTTTTCCCGCCAGCTGCGAAAATCTTATGGTTTTTGGCCGGTAGCGGCGAAAATTGAGCTGTTTTTGGCCGGTAGCGCGAAAATCGCGCTATTTTTGGCCGGTAGCGGCGAAAATCGAGCGGTTTTTGGATAGTAGCGGCGAAAATCGCGCTATTTTTGGCCGGTAGCGGCGAAAATCGCGGTTTTTGCCCGCCAGCTGCGAAAATCGCATGGTTTTTGCGCAAAATAGCGCGGTTTTCGCCCGTTAGCGGCAAAAATAGCCCGATTTTTGGCCGCTAGCTGCAAAAATCGCGCTATTTTTGGCCGGTAGCGGCGAAAATCGCGATTTTTGCCCGCCAGCTGCGAAAATCGCAAGGTTTTTGGTCGGTAGCGGCGAAAATCGCGCGGTTTTTGGCCGGTAGCGGCGAAAATCGCGCTATTTTTGGCCGGTAGTGGCGAAAATCGCGATTTTTCCCCGCCAGCTGCGAAAATCGCTTGGTTTTTGGCCAGTAGCGGCGAAAATCGAGCGGTTTTTGGCCGGTAGCGGCGAAAATCGCGCTATTTTTGGCCGGTAGCGGCGAAAATCGCGATTTTTTCCCGCCAGCTGCGAAAATCGCATGGTTTTTGGCCGGTAACGGCGAAAATTGAGCTGTTTTTGGCCGGTAGCGCGATAATCGCGCTATTTTTGGCCGCTAGCGGCGAAAATCGCGATTTTTCCCCGCCAGCTGCGAAAATCGCTTGGTTTTTGGCCAGTAGCAGCGAAAATCGCTTGGTTTTTGGCCGGTAGCGGCGAAAATCGCGCTATTTTTGGCCGGTAGCGGCGAAAATCGCGATTTTTTCCCGCCAGCTGCAAAAATCGCATGGTTTTTGGCTGGTAACGGCGAAAATCGAGATGTTTTTGGCCGGTAGCGCCGAAAATCGCGCTATTTTTTGCCGGTAGCGGCGAAAATCGCGATTTTTCCCCGCCAGCTGCGAAAATCGCTTGGTTTTTGGCCAGTAGCAGCGAAAATCGCATGGTTTTTGGCCGGTAGCGGCGAAAATCGAGCTGTTTTTGGCCGGTAGCGGCGAAAATCGCGCTATTTTTGGCCGGTAGCGGCGAAAATCGCGCGATTTTTGTCCGCCAGCGGCGAAAATCGCATGGTTTTTGGCCGGTAGCGGCGAAAATCGAGCTGTTTTTGGCCGGTAGCGGCGAAAATCGCGCTATTTTTGGCCGGTAGCGGCGAAAATCGCGATTTTTGTCCGCCAGCTGCGAAAATCGCATGGTTTTAGCGCAAAACAGCGCGGTTTTCGGCCGTTAGCGGCAAAAATAGCCCGATTTTTGGCCGCTAGCGGCAAAAATCGCGATTTTTGCCCGTCAGCTGCGAAAATCGCTTGGTTTTTGGCCGGTAGCGGCGAAAATCGCGCGGTTTTTGGCCGGTAGCGGCGAAAATCGCGCTATTTTTGCCCGCCAGCTGCGAAAATCGCATGGTTTTTGGCCGGTAGCGGCGAAAATCGCGCGGTTTTTGGCCGGTAGCGGCAAAAATCGCGCTATTTTTAGCCGGTAGCGGCAAAAATCGCTTGGTTTCTGGCCGCTAGCGTCGAAAATAGCGCGGTTTTCGGCTGTTAGCGGCAAAAATCGCCGATTTTTGGCCGCTAGCGGCGAAAATCGCACGATTTTTGGCCGCTAGCGGCGAAATTTGCACGATTTTTGGCCGCTAGCGGCGAAAATCGCCCCATTTTTGGCCGCTAGCGGCGAAAATAGCCCCTTTTTAGGCCGCTAGCGGCAAAAATCGGTCGATTTTTGGCGGGTATCGGCGAAATTCGCGCGGTTTTTGGCCGGTAGCGGCGAAAATCGCCCGATTTTTGGCCGCTAGCTGCAAAAATCGCATAGTTTCTGGCCGCTAGCGGCGAAAATCGCGCGATTTTTGGCCGGTAGCGGCGAAAATCGCGATTTTTGCTAGCCAGCTGCGAAAATCGCATGGTTTTTGGCCGCTAGTGGCGAAAATCACGCGGTTTTTGGCAGGTAGCGGCGAAATTCGCGCGATTTTTGCTAGCCAGCTGCGAAAATCGCATGGTTTTTGGCCGCTAGTGGCGAAAATCGCGCGGTTTTTGGCAGGTAGCGGCGAAATTCGCGCGATTTTTACCCGCCAGCTGCAAAAATCGCATAGTTTCTGGCCGCTAGCGGCGAAATTCGCACGATTTTTTGCCGCTTGCGGCGAAAATCGCACGGTTTTTGTTTTGTTTTGTTTTTGGCCCGCAAAAATCGGGCGATTTTTGCCACTAACGGCCAAAAATCGTGCAAATTTCACCGCTACCAGTCAAAATCCGTGCGAATTTCGCCGCTACCTACCAAAAATTGACCGATTTTCGCCGCTAGCAGTCAAAAATCGTGCAAATTTCGCCGCTAGCGGCCAAAAATTGCGCAATTTTCGCCGCTAGCGGCCAAAAACCATGCGATTTTTGCAGTTGGCGGGCAAAAATAGCGCTATTTTCGCCGCTACCGGCCAAAAACCGCGCGATTTTCGCCGCTAGCGGCTAAAAACTATGTGATTTTCGCAGCTGGCGGGCAAAAATCGCGATTTTCGCCGCTACCGGCCAAAAATAGCGCCATTTTCGCCACTAGCGGCCAAAAACCGTGCGATTTTCGCTGCTAGCGGCCAAAAACCGCGCGATTTTCGCCGCTAGCGGCCAAAAACTATGCGATTTTCGCAGCTGGCGGGAAAAAATCGCGATTTTCGCCGCTAGCGGCCAAAAACTATGCGATTTTCGCAGCTGGCGGGAAAAAATCGCGATTTTCGCCGCTACCGGCCAAAAATAGCGCGATTTTCGCCGCTACCGGCCAAAAACCGCGCAATTTTCGCCGCTAGCGGCCAAAAACCATGCGATTTTCGCAGCTGGCGGGCAAAACTCGCGATTTTCGCCGCTACCGGCCAAAAATCGGGCTATTTTTGCCGCTAGCGGCCAAAAATCGACGATTTTCGCCGCTAGCGGCCAAAAATCATGCGAATTTCGCCGCTAGCGGCCAAAAATCGTGCGAAATAAGCCGCTAGCAGCCAAAAATCGTGCGAAATAAGCCGCTAGCGGCGAAAATCGCGCGATTTTCGCCGCTGACGGCCAAAAATCGTGCGAATTTCGCCGCTACCGGCCAAAATCGCGCGATTTTCGCCGCTACCGGCCAAAAATCGCGCGATTTTCGCTGCTAGCGGCCAAAACTCGGGCTATTTTCGCTGCTAGCGGCCAAAAATCGGGTTATTTTTGCCGCTAGCGGCCAAAAATCGACGATTTTCGCCCCCTAGCGGCCAAAAATCGTGCGAATTTCGCTGCTAGCGGCAAAAAATCGTGCGAATTTCGCCGCTAGCGGACAAAAATCGTGCGAATTTTGCCGCTACCAGCCAAAATCGCGCGATTTTCGCCGCTACAGGCCAAAAACCGCGCAATTTTCGCCGCTAGCGGTAAAAATAGCCCGATTTTTGGCCGCTAGCGGCCAAAATCGCGCGATTATCGCCGCTACCGGACAAAAACCGTGCGATTTTCGCAGCTGGCGGGCAAAAATCGCGCGATTTTCGCCGCTAGCGGCCAAAAATCGGGCTATTTTTGCCGCTAGCGGCCAAAAATCGCGCGATTTTCGCCCGCCAGCTGCGAAAATCGTACGGTTTTTGGCCGGTAGCGGCGAAAATCGCGCGATTTTGGCTGGTAGCGGCAAAATTCGCACGATTTTTGTCCGCTAGCGGCGAAATTCGCACGATTTTTTGCCGCTAGCAGCGAAATTCGCACGATTTTTGGCCGCTAGGGGCGAAAATCGTCGATTTTTGGCCGCTAGCGGCAAAAATAACCCGATTTTTGGCCGCTAGCAGCGAAAATAGCCCGAGTTTTGGCCGCTAGCAGCGAAAATCGCGCGATTTTTGGCCGGTAGCGGCGAAAATCGCGCGATTTTGGCCGGTAGCGGCGAAATTCGCACGATTTTTGGCCGCTATTGGCGAAAATCGCGCAAATTTCGCCGCTAGCGGCAAAAATAGCCCGATTTTTGGCCGTCAGCGGCGAAAATCGCGCGATTTTCGCCGCTATCGGCCAAAATCGCGCGATTTTCGCCGCTAGCGGCTTATTTCGCACGATTTTTGGCCGCTAGCGGCGATTTTGGCTGCTAGCGGCTTATTTCGCACGATTTTTGGCCGCTAGCGGCGAAAATCGCGCTATTTTTGGCCGTTTGCGGCGAAAATAGCCCCATTTTTGGCCGCTAGCGGCGAAAATAGCCCCTTTTTAGGCCGCTAGCGGCAAAAATCGGTCGATTTTTGGCAGGTAGCGGCGAAATTCGCGCGGTTTTTGGCCGGTAGCGGCGAAAATCGCGCTATTTTTGCCCGCCAGCTGCAAAAATCGCATGGTTTCTGGCCGCTAGCGTCGAAAATAGCGCGGTTTTCGGCTGTTAGCGGCAAAAATCGCCGATTTTTGGCCGCTAGCGGCGAAAATCGCACGATTTTTGGCCGCTAGCGGCGAAATTTGCACGATTTTTGGCCGCTAGCGGCGAAAATCGCCCCATTTTAGGCCGCTAGCGGCAAAAATCGGTCGATTTTTGGCGGGTATCGGCGAAATTCGCGCGGTTTTTGGCCGGTAGCGGCGAAAATCGCCCGATTTTTGGCCGCTAGCTGCAAAAATCGGTCGATTTTTGGCGGGTATCGGCGAAATTCGCGCGGTTTCTGGCCGCTAGCGGCGAAAATCGCGCGATTTTTGGCCGCTTTCGGCGATAATCTCCCGATTTTTGGCCGCTAGCGGCGAAAATCGCGCTATTTTTGGCCGGTAGCGGCGAAAATCGCGATTTTTGCTAGCCAGCTGCGAAAATCGCATGGTTTTTGGCCGCTAGTGGCGAAAATCGCGCGGTTTTTGGCAGGTAGCGGCGAAATTCGCGCGATTTTTACCCGCCAGCTGCAAAAATCGCATAGTTTCTGGCCGCTAGCGGCGAAAATCGCGCGATTTTTTGCCGCTTGCGGCGAAAATCGCACGGTTTTTGTTTTGTTTTGTTTTTGGCCCGCAAAAATCGGGCGATTTTTGCCACTAACGGCCAAAAATCGTGCAAATTTCACCGCTACCAGTCAAAATCCGTGCGAATTTCGCCGCTACCTACCAAAAATCGACCGATTTTCGCCGCTAGCAGTCAAAAATCGTGCAAATTTCGCCGCTAGCGGCCAAAAATCGTGCGAATTTCGCCGCTAGCGGCCAAAAATTGCGCAATTTTCGCCGCTAGCGGCCAAAAACCATGCGATTTTTGCAGTTGGCGGGCAAAAATAGCGCTATTTTCGCCGCTACCGGCCAAAAACCGCGCGATTTTCGCCGCTAGCGGCCAAAAACTGTGATTTTCGCAGCTGGCGCGCAAAAATCGCGATTTTCGCCGCTACCGGCCAAAAATAGCGCCATTTTCGCCACTAGCGGCCAAAAACCGTGCGATTTTCGCTGCTAGCGGCCAAAAACCGCGCGATTTTCGCCGCTAGCGGCCAAAAACTATGCGATTTTCGCAGCTGGCGGGAAAAAATCGCGATTTTCGCCGCTAGCGGCCAAAAACTATGCGATTTTCGCAGCTGGCGGGAAAAAATCGCGATTTTCGCCGCTACCGGCCAAAAATAGCGCGATTTTTGCATGCGATTTTCGCAGCTGGCGGGCAAAACTCGCGATTTTCGCCGCTACCGGCCAAAAATCGGGCTATTTTTGCCGCTAGCGGCCAAAAATCGACGATTTTCGCCGCTAGCGGCCAAAAATCGTGCGAAATAAGCCGCTAGCAGCCAAAATCGCCGCTAGCGGCCAAAAATCGTGCGAAATAAGCCGCTAGCGGCGAAAATCGCGCGATTTTGGCCGGTAGCGGCGAAAATCGCGCGCTGACGGCCAAAAATCGTGCGAATTTCGCCGCTACCGGCCAAAATCGCGCCGCTGACGGCCAAAAATCGGGCTATTTTTGCCGCTAGCGGCCAAAAATCGCGCGATTTTCGCCGCTACCGGCCAAAAACCGCGCAATTTTCGCCCGCCAGCTGCGAAAATCGCACGGTTTTTGGCCGGTAGCGGCGAAAATCGCGCGATTTTGGCTGGTAGCGGCGAAATTCGCACGATTTTTTGCCGCTAGCAGCTAAATTCGCACGATTTTTGGCCGCTAGGGGCGAAAATCGTCGATTTTTGGCCGCTAGCGGCAAAAATAACCCGATTTTTGGCCGCTAGCAGCGAAAATAGCCCGAGTTTTGGCCGCTAGCAGCGAAAATCGCGCGATTTTTGGCCGGTAGCGGCGAAAATCGCGCGATTTTGGCCGCTATTGGCAAAAATCGCGCAAATTTTGCCGCTAGCGGCAAAAATAGCCCGATTTTTGGCCGTCAGCGGCGAAAATCGCGCGATTTTCGCCGCTATCGGCCAAAATCGCGCGATTTTCGCCGCTAGCGGCTTATTTCGCACGATTTTTGGCCGCTAGCGGCGATTTTGGCTGCTAGCGGCTTATTTCGCACGATTTTTGGCCGCTAGCGGCGAAATTCGCACGATTTTTGGCCGCTAGCGGCGAAAATCGCGCTATTTTTGGCCGTTTGCGGCGAAAATAGCCCCATTTTTGGCCGCTAGCGGAGAAAATAGCCCCTTTTTAGGCCGCTAGCGGCAAAAATCGGTCGATTTTTGAGAGGTAGCGGCGAAATTCGCGCGGTTTTTGGCCGGTAGCGGCGAAAATCGCGCTATTTTTGCCCGCCAGCTGCAAAAATCGCATGGTTTCTGGCCGCTAGCGTCGAAAATAGCGCGGTTTTCGGCTGTTAGCGGCAAAAATCGCCGATTTTTGGCCGCTAGCGGCGAAAATCGCACGATTTTTGGCCGCTAGCGGCGAAATTTGCACGATTTTTGGCCGCTAGCGGCGAAAATCGCCCCATTTTTGGCCGCTAGCGGCGAAAATAGCCCCTTTTTAGGCCGCTAGCGGCAAAAATCGGTCGATTTTTGGCGGGTATCGGCGAAAATCGCGCGGTTTTTGGCAGGTAGCGGCGAAATTCGCGCGATTTTTACCCGCCAGCTGCAAAAATCGCATAGTTTCTGGCCGCTAGCGGCGAAAATCGCGCGATTTTTTGCCGCTTGCGGCGAAAATCGCACGGTTTTTGTTTTGTTTTGTTTTTGGGCCGCAAAAATCGGGCGATTTTTGCCACTAACGGCCAAAAATCGTGCAAATTTCACCGCTACCAGTCAAAATCCGTGCGAATTTCGCCGCTACCTACCAAAAATCGACCGATTTTCGCCGCTAGCGGCCAAAAATCGTGCAAATTTCGCCGCTAGCGGTCAAAAATCGTGCAAATTTCGCCGCTAGCGGCCAAAAATCGTGCGAATTTCGCCGCTAGCGGCCAAAAATTGCGCAATTTTCGCCGCTAGCGGCCAAAAACCATGCGATTTTTGCAGTTGGCGGGCAAAAATAGCGCTATTTTCGCCGCTACCGGCCAAAAACCGCGCGATTTTCGCCGCTAGCGGCCAAAAACTATGTGATTTTCGCAGCTGGCGGGCAAAAATCGCGATTTTCGCCGCTAGCGGCCAAAAACTATGCGATTTTCGCAGCTGGCGGGAAAAAATCGCGATTTTCGCCGCTACCGGCCAAAAACCGCGCAATTTTCGCCGCTAGCGGCCAAAAACCATGCGATTTTCGAGGCTGGCGGGCAAAACTCGCGATTTTCGCCGCTACCAGCCAAAAATCGGGCTATTTTTGCCGCTAGCGGCCAAAAATCGACGATTTTCGCCGCTAGCGGCCAAAAATCGTGCGAATTTTGCCGCTAGCGGCCAAAAATCGCGATTTTCGCCGCTAGCGGCCAAAAATCGCGCGATTTTCGCCGCTAGCGGGCTATTTTTGCTGCTAGCGGCCAAAAATCATGCGAATTTCGCCGCTAGCGGCCAAAAATCGTGCGAATTTCGCCGCTAGCGGCAAAAAATCGAGCGAATTTCGCCGCTAGCGGACAAAAATCGTGCAAAATAAGCCGCTAGCAGCCAAAATCGCCGCTAGCGGCCAAAAATCGTGCGAATTTCGCCGCTACCGGCCAAAATCGCGCGATTTTCGCCGCTACCGGCCAAAAATCGCGCGATTTTCGCTGCTAGCGGCCAAAAATCGGGTTATTTTTGCCGCTAGCGGCCAAAAATCGACGATTTTCGCCCCCTAGCGGCCAAAAATCGTGCGAATTTCGCTGCTAGCGGCAAAAAATCGAGCGAATTTCGCCGCTAGCGGACAAAAATCGTGCGAATTTTGCCGCTACCAGCCAAAATCGCGCGATTTTCGCCGCTACCGGCCAAAAACCGCGCAATTTTCGCCGCTAGCGGTAAAAATAGCCCGATTTTTGGCCGCTAGCGGCCAAAATCGCGCGATTATCGCCGCTACCGGACAAAAACCGTGCGATTTTCGCAGCTGGCGGGCAAAAATCGCGCGATTTTCGCCGCTAGCGGCCAAAAACCGGGCTATTTTTGCCGCTAGCGGCCAAAAATCGCGCGATTTTCGCCGCTACCGGCCAAAAACCGCGCAATTTTCGCCCGCCAGCTGCGAAAATCGCACGGTTTTTGGCCGGTAGCGGCGATAATCGCGCGATTTTGGCCGCTAGCGGCCAAAAATCGGGCTATTTTTACCGCTAGCGGCGAAAATTGCGCGGTTTTTGGCCGGTAGCGGCGAAAATCGCGCGATTTTGGCCGGTAGCGGCGAAATTCGCACGATTTTTGGCCGCTATTGGCGAAAATCGCTCAAATTTCGCCGCTAGCGGCAAAAATAGCCCGATTTTTGGCCGTCAGCGGCGAAAATCGCGCGATTTTCGCCGCTATCGGCCAAAATCGCGCGATTTTCGCCGCTAGCGGCTTATTTCGCACGATTTTTGGCCGCTAGCGGCGATTTTGGCTGCTAGCGGCTTATTTCGCACGATTTTTGGCCGCTAGCGGCGAAATTCGCACGATTTTTGGCCGCTAGCGGCGAAAATCGCGCTATTTTTGGCCGGTAGCGGCGAAAATCGCGCTATTTTTGCCCGCCAGCTGCGAAAATCGCATGGTTTTTGGCCGCTAGTGGCGAAAATCGCGCGGTTTTTGGCAGGTAGCGGCGAAAATCGCGCTATTTTTGGCCGGTAGCGGCGAAAATCGCGCTATTTTTGCCCGCCAGCTGCGAAAATCGCATGGTTTCTGGCCGCTAGCGTCGAAAATAGCGCGGTTTTCGGCTGTTAGCGGCAAAAATCGCCGATTTTTGGCCGCTAGCGGCGAAAATCGCACGATTTTTGGCCGCTAGCGGCGAAATTTGCACGATTTTTGGCCGCTAGCGGCGAAAATCGCCCCATTTTTGGCCGCTAGCGGCGAAAATAGCCCCTTTTTAGGCCGCTAGCGGCAAAAATCGGTCGATTTTTGGCGGGTATCGGCGAAATTCGCGCGGTTTTTGGCCGGTAGCGGCGAAAATCGCCCGATTTTTGGCCGCTAGCTGCAAAAATCGCATAGTTTCTGGCCGCTAGCGGCGAAAATCGCGCGATTTTTGGCCGCTTTCGGCGATAATCTCCCGATTTTTGGCCGCTAGCGGCGAAAATCGCGCTATTTTTGGCCGGTAGCGGCGAAAATCGCGATTTTTGCTAGCCAGCTGCGAAAATCGCATGGTTTTTGGCCGCTAGTGGCGAAAATCGCGCGGTTTTTGGCAGGTAGCGGCGAAATTCGCGCGATTTTTACCCGCCAGCTGCAAAAATCGCATAGTTTCTGGCCGCTAGCGGCGAAAATCGCGCGATTTTTTGCCGCTTGCGGCGAAAATCGCACGGTTTTTGTTTTGTTTTGTTTTTGGCCCGCAAAAATCGGGCGATTTTTGCCACTAACGGCCAAAAATCGTGCAAATTTCACCGCTACCAGTCAAAATCCGTGCGAATTTCGCCGCTACCTACCAAAAATCGACCGATTTTCGCCGCTAGCGGCCAAAAATCGTGCAAATTTCGCCGCTAGCGGTCAAAAATCGTGCAAATTTCGCCGCTAGCGGCCAAAAATCGTGCGAATTTCGCCGCTAGCGGCCAAAAATTGCGCAATTTTCGCCGCTAGCGGCCAAAAACCATGCGATTTTTGCAGTTGGCGGGCAAAAATAGCGCTATTTTCGCCGCTAGCGGCCAAAAAATATGCGATTTTCGCAGCTGGCGGGAAAAAATCGCGATTTTCGCCGCTACCGGCCAAAAATAGCGCGATTTTCGCAGCTGGCGGGCAAAACTCGCGATTTTCGCCGCTAGCGGCCAAAAATCGACGATTTTCGCCGCTAGCGGCCAAAAATCGCGATTTTCGCCGCTAGCGGCCAAAAATCGCGCGATTTTCGCCGCTAGCGGGCTATTTTTGCTGCTAGCGGCCAAAAATCGTGCGAATTTCGCCGCTAGCGGCCAAAAATCGTGCGAATTTCGCCGCTAGCGGCCAAAAATCGTGCGAAATAAGCCGCTAGCAGCCAAAATCGCCGCTAGCGGCCAAAAATCGTGCGAAATAAGCCGCTAGCGGCGAAAATCGCGCGATTTTCGCCGCTGACGGCCAAAAATCGGGCTATTTTTGCCGCTAGCGGCGAAATTTGCGCGATTTTCGCCAATAGCGGCCAAAAATCGTGCGAATTTCGCCGCTAGCGGCCAAAAATTGCGCAATTTTCGCCGCTAGCGGCCAAAAACCATGTGATTTTCGCAGCTGGCGGGCAAAAATCGCGATTTTCGCCGCTACCGGCCAAAAATAGCGCCATTTTCGCCACTAGCGGCCAAAAACCGTGCGATTTTCGCTGCTAGCGGCCAAAAACCGCGCGATTTTCGCCGCTAGCGGCCAAAAACTATGCGATTTTCGCAGCTGGCGGGAAAAAATCGCGATTTTCGCCGCTAGCGGCCAAAAACTATGCGATTTTCGCAGCTGGCGGGAAAAAATCGCGATTTTCGCCGCTACCGGCCAAAAATAGCGCGATTTTCGCCGCTACCGGCCAAAAACCGCGCAATTTTCGCCGCTAGCGGCCAAAAACCATGCGATTTTCGCAGCTGGCGGGCAAAACTCGCGATTTTCGCCGCTACCGGCCAAAAACTATGCGATTTTCGCAGCTGGCGGGAAAAAATCGCGATTTTCGCCGCTACCGGCCAAAAATAGCGCGATTTTCGCCGCTACCGGCCAAAAACCGCGCAATTTTCGCCGCTAGCGGCCAAAAAACCATGCGATTTTCGCAGCTGGCGGGCAAAACTCGCGATTTTCGCCGCTACCGGCCAAAAATCGGGCTATTTTTGCCGCTAGCGGCCAAAAATCGACGATTTTCGCCGCTAGCGGCCAAAAATCGTGCGAATTTTGCCGCTAGCGGCCAAAAATCGCGATTTTCGCCGCTAGCGGCCAAAAATCGCGCGATTTTCGCCGCTAGCGGGCTATTTTTGCTGCTAGCGGCCAAAAATCATGCGAATTTCGCCACTAGCGGCCAAAAATCGTGCGAATTTCGCCGCTAGCGGCCAAAAATCGTGCGAAATAAGCCGCTAGCAGCCAAAATCGCCGCTAGCGGCCAAAAATCGTGCGAAATAAGCCGCTAGCAGCCAAAATCGCCGCTAGCGGCGAAAATCGCGCGATTTTGGCCGATAGCGGCGAAAATCGCGCGATTTTCGCCGCTGACGGCCAAAAATCGCGCGATTTTCGCCGCTACCGGCCAAAAACCGCGCAATTTTCGCCGCTAGCGGTAAAAATAGCCCGATTTTTGGCCGCTAGCGGCCAAAATCGCGCGATTATCGCCGCTACCGGCCAAAAACCGTGCGATTTTCGCAGCTGGCGGGCAAAAATCGCGCGATTTTCGCCGCTAGCGGCCAAAAATCGGGCTATTTTTGCCGCTAGCGGCCAAAAATCGCGCGATTTTCGCCGCTACCGGCCAAAAACCGCGCAATTTTCGCCGCTAGCGGGCTATTTTCGCCGCTAGCGGCCAAAAATCGGGCTATTTTTGCCGCTAGCGGCCAAAAATCGTGTGAATTTCGCCGCTAGCGGCCAAAAATCGTGCGAATTTCGCCGCTAGCGGCCAAAAATCGTGCGAAATAAGCCGCTATCGGCCAAAATCGCGCGATTTTGGCTGCTACCGGCCAAAACCCGCGCAAATTTCGCCGCTAGCGGTAAAAATAGCCTGATTTTTGGCCGCTAGCGGCGATAATCGCCCGATTTTTGGCCGCTAGCGGCGAAAATCGCGCTATTTTTGGCCGGTAGCGGCGAAAATCGCGATTTTTGCTAGCCAGCTGCGAAAATCGCATGGTTTTTGGCCGCTAGTGGCGAAAATTGCGCGATTTTTGGCAGGTAGCGGCGAAATTCGCGCGATTTTTACCCGCCAGCTGCAAAAATCGCATAGTTTCTGGCCGCTAGCGGCGAAAATCGCGCGATTTTTTGCCGCTTGCGGCGAAAATCGCACGGTTTTTGTTTTGTTTTGTTTTTGGCCCGCAAAAATCGGGCGATTTTTGCCACTAACGGCCAAAAATCGTGCAAATTTCACCGCTACCAGTCAAAATCCGTGCGAATTTCGCCGCTACCTACCAAAAATCGACCGATTTTCGCCGCTAGCGGCCAAAAATCGTGCAAATTTCGCCGCTAGCGGTCAAAAATCGTGCAAATTTCGCCGCTAGCGGCCAAAAATCGTGCGAATTTCGCCGCTAGCGGCCAAAAATTGCGCAATTTTCGCCGCAACCGGCCAAAAACCGCGCGATTTTCGCCGCTAGCGGCCAAAAACTATGTGATTTTCGCAGCTGGCGGGCAAAAATCGCGATTTTCGCCGCTACCGGCCAAAAATAGCGCCATTTTCGCCACTAGCGGCCAAAAACCGTGCGATTTTCGCTGCTAGCGGCCAAAAACCGCGCGATTTTCGCCGCTAGCGGCCAAAAACTATGCGAATTTCGCAGCTGGCGGGAAAAAATCGCGATTTTCGCCGCTAGCGGCCAAAAACTATGCGATTTTCGCAGATGGTGGGAAAAAATCGCGATTTTCGCCGCTACCGGCCAAAAATCGCGCGATTTTCGCCGCTAGCGGGCTATTTTTGCTGCTAGCGGCCAAAAATCATGCGAATTTCGCCGCTAGCGGCCAAAAATCGTGCGAATTTCGCCGCTAGCGGCCAAAAATCGTGCGAAATAAGCCGCTAGCAGCCAAAATCGCCGCTAACGGCGAAAATCGCGCGATTTTGGCCGATAGCGGCGAAAATCGCGCGATTTTCGCCGCTGACGGCCAAAAATCGTGCGAATTTCGCCGCTACCGGCCAAAATCGCGCGATTTTCGCCGCTAGCGGCCAAAACTCGGGCTATTTTCGCTGCTAGCGGCCAAAAATCGGGTTATTTTTGCCGCTAGCTGCCAAAAATCGACGATTTTCGCCCCCTAGCGGCCAAAAATCGTGCGAATTTCGCTGCTAGCGGCAAAAAATCGTGCAAATTTCGCCGCTAGCGGACAAAAATCGTGCGAATTTTGCCGCTACCAGCCAAAATCGCGCGATTTTCGCCGCTACCGGCCAAAAACCGCGCAATTTTCGCCGCTAGCGGTAAAAATAGCCCGATTTTTGGCCGCTAGCGGCCAAAATCGCGCGATTATTGCCGCTACCGGACAAAAACCGTGCGATTTTCGCAGCTGGCGGGCAAAAATCGCGCGATTTTCGCCGCTAGCGGCCAAAAATCGGGCTATTTTTGCCGCTAGCGGCCAAAAATCCCGCGATTTTCGCCGCTACCGGCCAAAAACCGCGCAATTTTCGCCCGCCAGCTGCGAAAATCGCACGGTTTTTGGCCGGTAGCGGCGAAAATCGCGCGATTTTGGCCGGTAGCGGCGAAAAATCGCACGATTTTTTGCCGCTAGCAGCTAAATTCGCACGATTTTTGGCCGCTAGCGGCGAAAATCGTCGATTTTTGGCCGCTAGCGGCAAAAATAACCCGATTTTTGGCCGCTAGCAGCGAAAATAGCCCGAGTTTTGGCCGCTAGCAGCGAAAATCGCGCGATTTTTGGCCGGTAGCGGCGAAAATCGCGCGATTTTGGCCGCTATTGGCAAAAATCGCGCGATTTTTGGCCGGTAGCGGCGAAAATCGCGCGATTTTGGCCGTCAGCGGCGAAAATCGCGCGATTTTCGCCGCTATCGGCCAAAATCGCGCGATTTTCGCCGTTAGCGGCGATTTTGGCTGCTAGCGGCTTATTTCGCACGATTTTTGGCCGCTAGCGGCGAAATTCGCACGATTTTTGGCCGCTAGCGGCGAAATTCGCATGATTTTTGGCCGCTAGCAGCAAAAATAGCCCGATTTTTGGCCGGTAGCGGCGAAAATCGCGAGTTTTTGGCCGCTAGCGGCAAAATTCGCACGATTTTTGGCCGCTAGCGGCAAAAATAGCCCGATTTTTGGCCGGTAGCGGCGAAAATCGCGAGTTTTGCCCGCCAGCTGCGAAAATCGCATGGTTTTTGGCCGCTAGCGGCGAAAATTGCGCGGTTTTTGGCCGGTAGCGGCGAAAATCGCGATTTTTTCCCGCCAGCTGCGAAAATCGCATAGTTTTTGGCCGCTAGCGGCGAAAATCGCGATTTTTTCCCGCTAGCTGCAAAAATCGCATGGTTTCTGGCCGCTAGCGTCGAAAATAGCGCGGTTTTCGGCTGTTAGCGGCAAAAATCGCCGATTTTTGGCCGGTAGCGGCGAAAATCGCCTGATTTTTGGCCGCTAGCTGCAAAAATCGCATAGTTTCTGGCCGCTAGCGGCGAAAATCGCGCGATTTTTTGCCGCTTGCGGCGAAAATCGCACGGTTTTTGTTTTGTTTTGTTTTTGGCCTGCAAAAATCGGGCGATTTTTGCCACTAACGGCCAAAAATCGTGCAAATTTCACCGCTACCAGTCAAAATCCGTGCGAATTTCGCCGCTACCTACCAAAAATCGACCGATTTTCGCCGCTAGCGGCCAAAAATCGTGCAAATTTCGCCGCTAGCGGTCAAAAATCGTGCAAATTTCGCCGCTAGCGGCCAAAAATCGTGCGAATTTCGCCGCTAGCGGCCAAAAATTGCGCAATTTTCGCCGCTAGCGGCCAAAAACCATGCGATTTTTGCAGTTGGCGGGCAAAAATAGCGCTATTTTCGCCGCTACCGGCCAAAAACCGCGCGATTTTCGCCGCTAGCGGCCAAAAACTATGTGGTTTTCGCAGCTGGCGGGCAAAAATCGCGATTTTCGCCGCTAGCGGCCAAAAACTATGCGATTTTCGCAGCTGGCGGGAAAAAATCGCGATTTTCGCCGCTACCGGCCAAAAATAGCGCGATTTTCGCCGCTACCGGCCAAAAACCGCGCAATTTTCGCCGCTAGCGGCCAAAAACCATGCGATTTTCGCAGCTGGCGGGCAAAACTCGCGATTTTCGCCGCTACCGGCCAAAAATCGGGCTATTTTTGCCGCTAGCGGCCAAAAATCGACGATTTTTGCCGCTAGCGGCCAAAAATCGTGCGAATTTTGCCGCTAGCGGCCAAAAATCGCGATTTTCGCCGCTAGCGGCCAAAAATCGCGCGATTTTCGCCGCTAGCGGGCTATTTTTGCTGCTAGCGGCCAAAAATCGTGCGAATTTCGCCGCTAGCGGCCAAAAATCGTGCGAAATAAGCCGCTAGCAGCCAAAATCGCCGCTAGCGGCCAAAAATCGTGCGAAATAAGCCGCTAGCGGCGAAAATCGCGCGATTTTGGCCGATAGCGGCGAAATTTGCACGATTTTTGACCGCTAGCGGCGAAATTTGCACGATTTTTGGCCGCTAGCGGCGAAAATCGGTCGATTTTTGGTAGGTAGCGGCGAAATTCGCACGGATTTTGACTGGTAGCGGTGAAATTTGCACGATTTTTGGCCGTTAGTGGCAAAAATCGCCCGATTTTCGCCGCTAGCGGCCAGAAACTATGCGATTTTTGCAGCTGGCGGGTAAAAATCGCGCGAATTTCGCCGCTACCTGCCAAAAACCGCGCGATTTTCGCCACTAGCGGCCAAAAATAGCGCGATTTTCGCCGCTAGCGGCCAAAAATCGGGCTATTTTTACCGCTAGCGGCGAAATTTGCGCGGGTTTTGGCCGGTAGCGGCCAAAATCGCGCGATTTATGCCGATAGCGGCTTATTTCGCACGATTTTTGGCCGCTAGCGGCGAAATTCGCACGATTTTTGGCCGCTAGCGGCGAAATTCACACGATTTTTGGCCGCTAGCGGCAAAAATAGCCCGATTTTTGGCCGCTAGCGGCGAAAATCGCCCGATTTTTGGCTGCTAGCGGCAAAAATAGCCCGCTAGCGGCGAAAATTGCGCGATTTTTGGCCGGTAGCGGCGAAAATCGCGCGATTTTTGGCCGCTAGCGGCAAAAATAGCCCGATTTTTGGCCGCTAGCGGCGAAAATCGCGCGATTTTTGGCCGCTAGCGGCAAAAATAGCCCGATTTTTGGCCGCTAGCAGCGAAAATCGCACGGTTTTTGGCCGCTAGTGGCGAAAATGGCGCTATTTTTGGCCGGTAGCGGCGAAAATCGCGATTTTTGCCCGCCAGCTGCGAAAATCACATAGTTTTTGGCCGCTAGCGGCGAAAATCGCGCGGTTTTTGGCCGGTAGCGGCGTAAATAGCGCTATTTTTGCCCGCCAATTGCAAAAATCGCATGGTTTTTGGCCGCTAGCGGCGAAAATTGCGCAATTTTTGGCCGCTAGCGGCTTAATTCGCACGATTTTTGGCCGCTAGCGGCGAAATTTGCACGATTTTTGGCCGCTAGCGGCGAAAATCGGTCGATTTTTGGTAGGTAGCGGCGAAATTCGCACGGATTTTGACTGGTAGCGGTGAAATTTGCACGATTTTTGGCCGTTAGTGGCAAAAATCGCCCGATTTTTGCGGGCCAAAAACAAAACAAAACAAAAACCGTGTGATTTTCGCCGCAAGCGGCAAAAAATCGCGCGATTTTCGCCGCTAGCGGCCAGAAACTATGCGATTTTTGCAGCTGGCGGGTAAAAATCGCGCGAATTTCGCCGCTACCTGCCAAAAACCGCGCGATTTTCGCCACTAGCGGCCAAAAATCGGGCGATTATCGCCGCTAGCGGCCAAAAATCGGGCTATTTTTACCGCTAGCGGCGAAATTTGCGCGGGTTTTGGCCGCTAGCGGCGAAATTCACACGATTTTTGGCCGCTAGCGGCAAAAATAGCCCGATTTTTGGCCGCTAGCGGCGAAAATCGCCCGATTTTTGGCTGCTAGCGGCAAAAATAGCCCGCTAGCGGCGAAAATTGCGCGGTTTTTGGCCGGTAGCGGCGAAAATCGCGCGATTTTTGGCCGCTAGCGGCAAAAATAGCCCGATTTTTGGCCGCTAGCGGCGAAAATCGCGCGATTTTTGCCCGCCAGCTGCGAAAATCGCACGGTTTTTGGCCGGTAGCGGCGATAATCGCGCGATTTTGGCCGCTAGCGGCCAAAAATCGGGCTATTTTTACCGCTAGCGGCGAAAATTGCGCGGTTTTTGGCCGGTAGCGGCGAAAATCGCGCGATTTTGGCTGGTAGCGGCAAAATTCGCACGATTTTTGTCCGCTAGCGGCGAAATTCGCACGATTTTTTGCCGCTAGCAGCGAAATTCGCACGATTTTTGGCCGCTAGGGGCGAAAATCGTCGATTTTTGGCCGCTAGCGGCAAAAATAACCCGATTTTTGGCCGCTAGCAGCGAAAATCGCGCGATTTTTGGCCGGTAGCGGCGAAAATCGCGCGATTTTGGCCGGTAGCGGCGAATCTCGCACGATTTTTGGCCGCTATTGGCGAAAATCGCGCAAATTTCGCCGCTAGCGGCAAAAATAGTCCGATTTTTGGCCGTCAGCGGCGAAAATCGCGCGATTTTCGCCGCTATCGGCCAAAATCGCGCGATTTTCGCCGCTAGCGGCGATTTTGGCTGCTAGCGGCTTATTTCGCACGATTTTTGGCCGCTAGCGGCGAAATTCGCACGATTTTTGGCCGCTAGCGGCGAAATTCGCATGATTTTTGGCCGCTAGCAGCAAAAATAGCCCGCTAGCGGCGAAAATCGCGCGATTTTTGGCCGCTAGCGGCGAAAATCGCGATTTTTGGCCGCTAGCGGCAAAATTCGCACGATTTTTGGCCGGTAGCGGCGAAAATCGCGAGTTTTGCCCGCCAGCTGCGAAAATCGCATGGTTTTTGGCCGCTAGCGGCGAAAATTGCGCGGTTTTTGGCCGGTAGCGGCGAAAATCGCGCTATTTTTGGCCGGTAGCGGCGAAAATCGCGATTTTTTCCCGCCAGCTGCGAAAATCGCATAGTTTTTGGCCGGTAGCGGCGAAAATCGCGAGTTTTGCCCGCCAGCTGCGAAAATCGCATGGTTTTTGGCCGCTAGCGGCGAAAATTGCGCGGTTTTTGGCCGGTAGCGGCGAAAATCGCGCTATTTTTGGCCGGTAGCGGCGAAAATCGCGATTTTTTCCCGCCAGCTGCGAAAATCGCATAGTTTTTGGCCGCTAGCGGCGAAAATCGCGATTTTTTCCCGCCAGCTGCGAAAATCGCATAGTTTTTGGCCGCTAGCGGCGAAAATCGCGCGGTTTTTGGCCGCTAGCAGCGAAAATCGCACGGTTTTTGGCCGCTAGTGGCGAAAATGGCGCTATTTTTGGCCGGTAGCGGCGAAAATCGCGATTTTTGCCCGCCAGCTGCGAAAATCGCACGATTTTTGGCCGCTAGCGGCGAAAATTGCGCAATTTTTGGCCGCTAGCGGCAAAATTTGCACGATTTTTGGCCGCTAGCGGCGAAAATCGGTCGATTTTTGGTAGGTAGCGGCGAAATTCGCACGGATTTTGACTGGTAGCGGTGAAATTTGCACGATTTTTGGCCGTTAGTGGGAAAAATCGCCCGATTTTTGCGGGCCAAAAACAAAACAAAACAAAAACCGTGCGATTTTCGCCGCAAGCGGCAAAAAAACGCGCGATTTTCGCCGCTAGCGGCCAGAAACTATGCGATTTTTGCAGCTGGCGGGTAAAAATCGCGCGAATTTCGCCGCTACCTGCCAAAAATCGCGCAATTTTCGCCACTAGCGGCCAAAAACCATGCGATTTTCGCAGCTGGCTAGCAAAAATCGCGATTTTCGCCGCTACCGGCCAAAAATAGCGCGATTTTCGCCGCTAGCGGCCAAAAATCGGGCGATTATCGCCGCTAGCGGCCAAAAATCAGGCTATTTTTACCGCTAGCGGCGAAATTTGCGCGGGTTTTGGCCGGTAGCGGCCAAAATCGCGCGATTTTGGCCGATAGCGGCGAAATTCGCACGATTTTTGGCCGCTAGCGGCGAAAATCGCCCGATTTTTGGCTGCTAGCGGCAAAAATAGCCCGCTAGCGGCGAAAATTGCGCGGTTTTTGGCCGGTAGCGGCGAAAATCGCGCGATTTTTGGCCGCTAGCGGCAAAAATAGCCCGATTTTTGGCCGCTAGCGGCGAAAATCGCGCGATTTTTGCCCGCCAGCTGCGAAAATCGCACGGTTTTTGGCCGGTAGCGGCGATAATCGCGCGATTTTGGCCGCTAGCGGCCAAAAATCGGGCTATTTTTACCGCTAGCGGCGAAAATTGCGCGGTTTTTGGCCGGTAGCGGCGAAAATCGCGCGATTTTGGCTGGTAGCGGCAAAATTCGCACGATTTTTGTCCGCTAGCGGCGAAATTTGCACGATTTTTTGCCGCTAGCAGCGAAATTCGCACGATTTTTGGCCGCTAGGGGGCGAAAATCGTCGATTTTTGGCCGCTAGCGGCGAAATTCGCACGATTTTTGTCCGCTAGCGGCGAAATTTGCACGATTTTTGGCCGGTAGCGGCGAAATTCGCACGACTTTTGGCCGCTAGCGGCGATTTTGGCTGCTAGCGGCTTATTTCGCACGATTTTTGGCCGCTAGCGGCGATTTTGGCTGCTAGCGGCTTATTTCGCACGATTTTTGGCCGCTAGCGGCGAAATTCGCACGATTTTTGGCCGCTAGCGGCGAAATTCGCATGATTTTTGGCCGCTAGCAGCAAAAATAGCCCGCTAGCGGCGAAAATCGCGCGATTTTTGGCCGCTAGCGGCGAAAATCGCGATTTTTGGCCGCTAGCGGCAAAATTCGCACGATTTTTGGCCGCTAGCGGCAAAAATCGTCGATTTTTGGCCGCTAGCGGCAAAAATAGCCCGATTTTTGGCCGGTAGCGGCGAAAATCGCGAGTTTTGCCCGCCAGCTGCGAAAATCGCATGGTTTTTGGCCGCTAGCGGCGAAAATTGCGCGGTTTTTGGCCGGTAGCGGCGAAAATCGCGCTATTTTTGGCCGGTAGCGGCGAAAATCGCGATTTTTTCCCGCCAGCTGCGAAAATCGCATAGTTTTTGGCCGCTAGCGGCGAAAATCGCGATTTTTTCCCGCTAGCTGCAAAAATCGCATGGTTTCTGGCCGCTAGCGTCGAAAATAGCGCGGTTTTCGGCTGTTAGCGGCAAAAATCGCCGATTTTTGGCCGGTAGCGGCGAAAATCGCATAGTTTCTGGCCGCTAGCGGCGAAAATCGCGCGATTTTTTGCCGCTTGCGGCGAAAATCGCACGGTTTTTGTTTTGTTTTGTTTTTCGCCCGCAAAAATCGGGCGATTTTTGCCACTAACGGCCAAAAATCGTGCAAATTTCACCGCTACCAGTCAAAATCCGTGCGAATTTCGCCGTTAGCGGCCAAAAATCGTGCAAATTTCGCCGCTAGCGGCCAAAAATCGTGCGAATTTCGCCGCTAGCGGCCAAAAATTGCGCAATTTTCGCCGCTAGCGGCCAAAAACCATGCGATTTTTGCAGTTGGCGGGCAAAAATAGCGCTATTTTCGCCGCTACCGGCCAAAAACCGCGCGATTTTCGCCGCTAGCGGCCAAAAACTGTGTGATTTTCGCAGCTGGCGGGCAAAAATCGCGATTTTCGCCGCTTGCGGCCAAAAACTATGCGATTTTCGCAGCTGGCGGGAAAAAATCGCGATTTTCGCCGCTACCGGCCAAAAATAGCGCAATTTTCGCCGCTACCGGCCAAAAATAGCGCAATTTTCGCCGCTACCGGCCAAAAACCGCGCGATTTTCGCCGCTACCGGCCAAAAATCGGGCTATTTTTGCCGCTAGCGGCCAAAAATCGCGATTTTCGCCGCTAGCGGCCAAAAATCGCGCGATTTTCGCCGCTAGCGGGCTATTTTTGCTGCTAGCGGCCAAAAATCGTGCGAATTTCGCCGCTAGCGGCCAAAAATCGTGCGAATTTCGCCGCTAGCGGCCAAAAATCGTGCGAAATAAGCCGCTAGCAGCCAAAATCGCCGCTAGCGGCGAAAATCGCGCGATTTTGGCCGATAGCGGCGAAAATCGCGCGATTTTCGCCGCTGACGGCCAAAAATCGGACTATTTTTGCCGCTAGCGGCGAAATTTGCGCGATTTTCGCCAATAGCGGCCAAAAATCGTGCGAATTTCGCCGCTACCGGCCAAAATCGCGCGATTTTCGCTGCTAGCGGCCAAAACTCGGGCTATTTTCGCTGCTAGCGGCCAAAAATCGGGTTATTTTTGCCGCTAGCGGCCAAAAATCGACGATTTTCGCCCCTAGCGGCCAAAAATCGTGCGAATTTCGCTGCTAGCGGCAAAAAATCGTGCGAATTTCGCCGCTAGCGGACAAAAATCGTGCGAATTTTGCCGCTACCAGCCAAAATCGCGCGATTTTCGCCGCTACCGGCCAAAAACCGCGCAATTTTCGCCGCTAGCGGTAAAAATAGCCCGATTTTTGGCCGCTAGCGGCCAAAATCGCTCGATTATCGCCGCTACCGGCCAAAAACCGTGCGATTTTCGCAGCTGGCGGGCAAAAATCGCGCGATTTTCGCCGCTAGCGGCCAAAAATCGGGCTATTTTTGCCGCTAGCGGCCAAAAATCGCGCGATTTTCGCCGCTACCGGCCAAAAACCGCGCAATTTTCGCCGCTAGCGGACTATTTTTGCCGCTAGCAGCCAAAAATCGGGCGATTTTCGCCGCTAGCGGCCAAAAATCGGGCTATTTTTGCCGCTAGCGGCCAAAAATCGTGTGAATTTCGCCGCTAGCGGCCAAAACCCGCGCAAATTTCGCCGCTAGCGGTAAAAATAGCCCGATTTTTGGCCGCTAGCGGCGATAATCGCCCGATTTTTGGCCGCTAGCGGCGAAAATCGCGCTATTTTTGGCCGCTAGTGGCGAAAATCGCGCGGTTTTTGGCAGGTAGCGGCGAAATTCGCGCGATTTTTACCCGCCAGCTGCAAAAATCGCATAGTTTCTGGCCGCTAGCGGCGAAAATCGCGCGATTTTTTGCCGCTTGCGGCGAAAATCGCACGGTTTTTGTTTTGTTTTGTTTTTGGCCCGCAAAAATCGGGCGATTTTTGCCACTAACGGCCAAAAATCGTGCAAATTTCACCGCTACCAGTCAAAATCCGTGCGAATTTCGCCGCTACCTACCAAAAATCGACCGATTTTCGCCGCTAGCGGCCAAAAATCGTGCAAATTTCGCCGCTAGCGGCCAAAAATCGTGCAAATTTCGCCGCTAGCGGCCAAAAATCGTGCGAATTTCGCCGCTAGCGGCCAAAAATTGCGCAATTTTCGCCGCTAGCGGCCAAAAACCATGCGATTTTTGCAATTGGCGGGCAAAAATAGCGCTATTTTCGCCGCTACCGGCCAAAAACCGCGCGATTTTCGCCGCTAGCGGCCAAAAACTATGTGATTTTCGCAGCTGGCGGGCAAAAATCGCGATTTTCGCCGCTACCGGCCAAAAATAGCGCCATTTTCGCCACTAGCGGCCAAAAACCGTGCGATTTTCGCTGCTAGCGGCCAAAAATCGGGCTATTTTTGCCGCTAGCGGCCAAAAATCGCGCGATTTTCGCCGCTACCGGCCAAAAACCGCGCAATTTTCGCCCGCCAGCTGCGAAAATCGCACGGTTTTTGGCCGGTAGCGGCGATAATCGCGCGATTTTGGCCGCTAGCGGCAAAATTCGCACGATTTTTGTCCGCTAGCGGCGAAATTCGTACGATTTTTGGCCGCTAGCAGCGAAATTCGCACGATTTTTGGCCGCTAGGGGCGAAAATCGTCGATTTTTGGCCGCTAGCGGCAAAAATAACCCGATTTTTGGCCGCTAGCAGCGAAAATAGCCCGAGTTTTGGCCGCTAGCAGCGAAAATCGCGCGATTTTTGGCCGGTAGCGGCGAAAATCGCGCGATTTTGGCCGGTAGCGGCGAAATTCGCACGATTTTTGGCCGCTATTGGCGAAAATCGCGCAAATTTCGCCGCTAGCGGCAAAAATAGCCCGATTTTTGGCCGTCAGCGGCGAAAATCGCGCGATTTTCGCCGCTATCGGCCAAAATCGCGCGATTTTCGCCGCTAGCGGCTTATTTCGCACGATTTTTGGCCGCTAGCGGCGATTTTGGCTGCTAGCGGCTTATTTCGCACGATTTTTGGCCGCTAGCGGCGAAATTCGCACGATTTTTGGCCGCTAGCGGCGAAAATCGCGCTATTTTTGGCCGTTTGCGGCGAAAATAGCCCCATTTTTGGCCGCTAGCGGCGAAAATAGCCCCTTTTTAGGCCGCTAGCGGCAAAAATCGGTCGATTTTTGGCAGGTAGCGGCGAAATTCGCGCTATTTTTGCCCGCCAGCTGCAAAAATCGCATGGTTTCTGGCCGCTAGCGTCGAAAATAGCGCGGTTTTCGGCTGTTAGCGGCAAAAATCGCCGATTTTTGGCCGCTAGCGGCGAAAATCGCCCCATTTTTGGCCGCTAGCTGCAAAAATCGCATAGTTTCTGGCCGCTAGCGGCGAAAATCGCGCGATTTTTGGCCGCTTTCGGCGATAATCTCCCGATTTTTGGCCGCTAGCGGCGAAAATCGCGCTATTTTTGGCCGCTAGCGGCGAAATTCGCGCGATTTTTACCCGCCAGCTGCAAAAATCGCACGGTTTTTGTTTTGTTTTGTTTTTGGCTCGCAAAAATCGACCGATTTTCGCCGCTAGCGGCCAAAAATCGTGCAAATTTCACCGCTACCAGTCAAAATCCGTGCGAATTTCGCCGCTACCTACCAAAAATCGACCGATTTTCGCCGCTAGCGGTCAAAAATCGTGCAAATTTCGCCGCTAGCGGCCAAAAATCGTGCGAATTTCGCCGCTAGCGGCCAAAAATTGCGCAATTTTCGCCGCTAGCGGCCAAAAACCATGCGATTTTTGCAGTTGGCGGGCAAAAATAGCGCTATTTTCGCCGCTACCGGCCAAAAACCGCGCGATTTTCGCCGCTAGAGCCAAAAACTATGTGATTTTCGCAGCTGGCGGGCAAAAATCGCGATTTTCGCCGCTACCGGCCAAAAATAGCGCCATTTTCGCCACTAGCGGCCAAAAACCGCGCGATTTTCGCCGCTAGCGGCCAAAAATCGTGCGATTTTCGCCGCTAGCGGCCAAAAATCGTGCGAATTTCGCCGCTAGCGGCCAAAAATCGCGCGATTTTCGCCGCTAGCGGGCTATTTTTGCTGCTAGCGGCCAAAAATCGTGCGAATTTCGCCGCTAGCGGCCAAAAATCGTGCGAATTTCGCCGCTAGCGGCCAAAAATCGTGCGAAATAAGCCGCTAGCAGCCAAAATCGCTGCTAGCGGCCAAAAATCGTGCGAAATAAGCCGCTAGCGGCGAAAATCGCGCGATTTTGGCCGATAGCGGCGAAAATCGCGCGATTTTCGCCGCTGACGGCCAAAAATCGGACTATTTTTGCCGCTAGCGGCGAAATTTGCGCGATTTTCGCCAATAGCGGCCAAAAATCGTGCGAATTTCGCCGCTACCGGCCAAAATCGCGCGATTTTCGCCGCTACCGGCCAAAAATCGCGCGATTTTCGCTGCTAGCGGCCAAAACTCGGGCTATTTTCGCTGCTAGCGGCCAAAAATCGGGTTATTTTTGCCGCTAGCGGCCAAAAATCGACGATTTTCGCCCCTAGCGGCCAAAAATCGTGCGAATTTCGCTGCTAGCGGCAAAAAATCGTGCGAATTTTGCCGCTACCAGCCAAAATCGCGCGATTTTCGCCGCTACCGGCCAAAAACCGTGCGATTTTCGCAGCTGGCGGGCAAAAATCGCGCGATTTTCGCCGCTAGCGGCCAAAAATCGGGCTATTTTTGCCGCTAGCGGCCAAAAATCGCGCGATTTTCGCCGCTACCGGCCAAAAACCGCGCAATTTTCGCCGCTAGCGGGCTATTTTTGCCGCTAGCAGCCAAAAATCGGGCGATTTTCGCCGCTAGCGGCCAAAAATCGGGCTATTTTTGCCGCTAGCGGCCAAAAATCGTGTGAATTTCGCCGCTAGCGGCAAAAATCGTGCGAATTTCGCCGCTAGCGGCCAAAAATCGTGCGAAATAAGCCGCTATCGGCATAAATCGCGCGATTTTGGCCGCTACCGGCCAAAACCCGCGCAAATTTCGCCGCTAGCGGTAAAAATAGCCCGATTTTTGGCCGCTAGCGGCGATAATCGCCCGATTTTTGGCCGCTAGCGGCGAAAATCGCGCTATTTTTGGCCGCTAGTGGCGAAAATCGCGCGGTTTTTGGCAGGTAGCGGCGAAATTCGCGCGATTTTTACCCGCCAGCTGCAAAAATCGCATAGTTTCTGGCCGCTAGCGGCGAAAATCGCGCGATTTTTTGCCGCTTGCGGCGAAAATCGCACGGTTTTTGTTTTGTTTTGTTTTTGGCCCGCAAAAATCGGGCGATTTTTGCCACTAACGGCCAAAAATCGTGCAAATTTCACCGCTACCAGTCAAAATCCGTGCGAATTTCGCCGCTACCTACCAAAAATCGACCGATTTTCGCCGCTAGCGGCCAAAAATCGTGCAAATTTCGCCGCTAGCGGTCAAAAATCGTGCAAATTTCGCCGCTAGCGGCCAAAAACCGCGCGATTTTCGCCGCTAGCGGCCAAAAACTATGCGATTTTCGCAGCTGGCGGGAAAAAATCGCGATTTTCGCCGCTACCGGCCAAAAATAGCGCGATTTTCGCCGCTAGCGGCCAAAAACCATGCGATTTTCGCAGCTGGCGGGTAAAAATCGCGCGAATTTCGCCGCTACCTGCCAAAAACCGCGCGATTTTCGCCACTAGCGGCCAAAAATAGCGCGATTTTCGCCGCTAGCGGCCAAAAATCGGGCGATTATCGCCGCTAGCGGCCAAAAATCGGGCTATTTTTACCGCTAGCGGCGAAATTTGCGCGGGTTTTGGCCGGTAGCGGCCAAAATCGCGCGATTTTTGGCCGCTAGCGGCAAAAATAGCCCGATTTTTGGCCGCTAGCGGCAAAAATAGCCCGATTTTTGGCCGCTAGCGGCGAAAATCGCGCGATTTTTGCCCGCCAGCTGCGAAAATCGCACGGTTTTTGGCCGGTAGCGGCGAAAATCGCGCGATTTTGGCCGGTAGCGGCCAAAAATCGCGCGATTTTCGCTGCTAGCGGCCAAAACTCGGGCTATTTTCGCTGCTAGCGGCCAAAAATCGGGTTATTATTGCCGCTAGCGGCCAAAAATCGACGATTTTAGCCCCTAGCGGCCAAAAATCGTGCGAATTTCGCTGCTAGCGGCAAAAAATCGTGCGAATTTTGCCGCTACCAGCCAAAATCGCGCGATTTTCGCCGCTACCGGCCAAAAACCGCGCAATTTTCGCCGCTAGCGGGCTATTTTTGCCGCTAGCAGCCAAAAATCGGGCGATTTTCGCCGCTAGCGGCCAAAAATCGTGTGAATTTCGCCGCTAGCGGCTAAAAATCGTGCGAATTTCGCCGCTAGCGGCCAAAAATCGTGCGAAATAAGCCGCTATCGGCATAAATCGGGCGATTTTCGCCGCTAGCGGCCAAAAATCGTGCAAATTTCGCCGCTAGCGGTCAAAAATCGTGCAAATTTCGCCGCTAGCGGCCAAAAATCGTGCGAATTTCGCCGCTAGCGGCCAAAAATTGCGCAATTTTCGCCGCTAGCGGCCAAAAACCGCGCGATTTTCGCCGCTAGCGGCCAAAAACTATGCGATTTTCGCAGCTGGCGGGAAAAAATCGCGATTTTCGCCGCTAGCGGCCAAAAACTATGCGATTTTCGCAGCTGGCGGGAAAAAATCGCGATTTTCGCCGCTACCGGCCAAAAATAGCGCGATTTTCACCGCTACCGGCCAAAAACCGCGCAATTTTCGCCGCTAGCGGCCAAAAACCATGCGATTTTCGCAGCTGGCGGGCAAAACTCGCGATTTTCGCCGCTACCGGCCAAAAATCGAGCTATTTTTGCCGCTAGCGGCCAAAAATCGACGATTTTCGCCGCTAGCGGCCAAAAATCGTGCGAATTTTGCCGCTAGCGGCCAAAAATCGCGATTTTCGCCGCTAGCGGCCAAAAATCGCGCGATTTTCGCCGCTAGCGGCCAAAACTCGGGCTATTTTCGCTGCTAGCGGCCAAAAATCGTGCGAAATAAGCCGCTAGCAGCCAAAATCGCCGCTAGCGGCCAAAAATCGTGCGAAATAAGCCGCTAGCAGCCAAAATCGCCGCTAGCGGCCAAAATTCGTGCGAAATAAGCCGCTAGCGGCGAAAATCGCGCGATTTTGGCCGATAGCGGCGAAAATCGCGCGATTTTCGCCGCTGACGGCCAAAAATCGTGCGAATTTCGCCGCTACCGGCCAAAATCGCGCGATTTTCGCCGCTACCGGCCAAAAATCGCGCGATTTTCGCTGCTAGCGGCCAAAACTCGGGCTATTTTCGCTGCTAGCGGCCAAAAATCGGGTTATTTTTGCCGCTAGCGGCCAAAAATCGACGATTTTCGCCCCCTAGCGGCCAAAAATCGTGCGAATTTTGCCGCTACCAGCCAAAATCGCACGATTTTCGCCGCTACCGGCCAAAAACCGCGCAATTTTCGCCGCTAGCGGTAAAAATAGCCCGATTTTTGGCCGCTAGCGGCCAAAATCGCGCGATTATCGCCACTACCGGACAAAAACCGTGCGATTTTCGCAGCTGGCGGGCAAAAATCGCGCGATTTTCGCCGCTAGCGGCCAAAAATCGGGCTATTTTTGCCGCTAGCGGCCAAAAATCGCGCGATTTTCGCCGCTACCGGCCAAAAACCGCGCAATTTTCGCCGCTAGCGGTAAAAATAGCCTGATTTTTGGCCGCTAGCGGCGATAATCGCCCGATTTTTGGCCGCTAGCGGCGAAAATCGCGCTATTTTTGGCCGGTAGCGGCGAAAATCGCGATTTTTGCTAGCCAGCTGCGAAAATCGCATGGTTTTTGGCCGCTAGTGGCGAAAATTGCGCGATTTTTGGCAGGTAGCGGCGAAATTCGCGCGATTTTTACCCGCCAGCTGCAAAAATCGCATAGTTTCTGGCCGCTAGCGGCGAAAATCGCGCGATTTTTTGCCGCTTGCGGCGAAAATCGCACGGTTTTTGTTTTGTTTTGTTTTTGGCCCGCAAAAATCGGGCGATTTTTGCCACTAACGGCCAAAAATCGTGCAAATTTCACCGCTACCAGTCAAAATCCGTGCGAATTTCGCCGCTACCTACCAAAAATCGACCGATTTTCGCCGCTAGCGGCCAAAAATCGTGCAAATTTCGCCGCTAGCGGTCAAAAATCGTGCAAATTTCGCCGCTAGCGGCCAAAAACCGCGCGATTTTCGCCGCTAGCGGCCAAAAACTATGCGATTTTCGCAGCTGGCGGGAAAAAAAAAAAAAAATCGCGATTTTCGCCGCTACCGGCCAAAAATAGCGCGATTTTCGCCGCTAGCGGCCAAAAACCATGCGATTTTCGCAGCTGGCGGGTAAAAATCGCGCGAATTTCGCCGCTACCTGCCAAAAACCGCGCGATTTTCGCCACTAGCGGCCAAAAATAGCGCGATTTTCGCCGCTAGCGGCCAAAAATCGGGCGATTATCGCCGCTAGCGGCCAAAAATCGGGCTATTTTTACCGCTAGCGGCGAAATTTGCGCGGGTTTTGGCCGGTAGCGGCCAAAATCGCGCGATTTTTGGCCGCTAGCGGCAAAAATAGCCCGATTTTTGGCCGCTAGCGGCAAAAATAGCCCGATTTTTGGCCGCTAGCGGCGAAAATCGCGCGATTTTTGCCCGCCAGCTGCGAAAATCGCACGGTTTTTGGCCGGTAGCGGCGAAAATCGCGCGATTTTGGCCGGTAGCGGCCAAAAATCGCGCGATTTTCGCTGCTAGCGGCCAAAACTCGGGCTATTTTCGCTGCTAGCGGCCAAAAATCGGGTTATTTTTGCCGCTAGCGGCCAAAAATCGACGATTTTAGCCCCTAGCGGCCAAAAATCGTGCGAATTTCGCTGCTAGCGGCAAAAAATCGTGCGAATTTTGCCGCTACCAGCCAAAATCGCGCGATTTTCGCCGCTACCGGCCAAAAACCGCGCAATTTTCGCCGCTAGCGGTAAAAATAGCCCGATTTTTGGCCGCTAGCGGCCAAAATCGCGCGATTATCGCCGCTACCGGCCAAAAACCGTGCGATTTTCGCAGCTGGCGGGCAAAAATCGCGCGATTTTCGCCGCTAGCGGCCAAAAATCGGGCTATTTTTGCCGCTAGCGGCCAAAATTCGTGCGAAATAAGCCGCTAGCGGCGAAAATCGCGCGATTTTGGCCGATAGCGGCGAAAATCGCGCGATTTTCGCCGCTGACGGCCAAAAATCGTGCGAATTTCGCCGCTACCGGCCAAAATCGCGCGATTTTCGCCGCTACCGGCCAAAAATCGCGCGATTTTCGCTGCTAGCGGCCAAAACTCGGGCTATTTTCGCTGCTAGCGGCCAAAAATCGGGTTATTTTTGCCGCTAGCGGCCAAAAATCGACGATTTTCGCCCCCTAGCGGCCAAAAATCGTGCGAATTTTGCCGCTACCAGCCAAAATCGCACGATTTTCGCCGCTACCGGCCAAAAACCGCGCAATTTTCGCCGCTAGCGGTAAAAATAGCCCGATTTTTGGCCGCTAGCGGCCAAAATCGCGCGATTATCGCCGCTACCGGACAAAAACCGTGCGATTTTCGCAGCTGGCGGGCAAAAATCGCGCGATTTTCGCCGCTAGCGGCCAAAAATCGGGCTTTTTTTGCCGCTAGCGGCCAAAAATCGCGCGATTTTCGCCGCTACCGGCCAAAAACCGCGCAAATTTCGCCGCTAGCGGTAAAAATAGCCTGATTTTTGGCCGCTAGCGGCGATAATCGCCCGATTTTTGGCCGCTAGCGGCGAAAATCGCGCTATTTTTGGCCGGTAGCGGCGAAAATCGCGATTTTTGCTAGCCAGCTGCGAAAATCGCATGGTTTTTGGCCGCTAGTGGCGAAAATTGCGCGATTTTTGGCAGGTAGCGGCGAAATTCGCGCGATTTTTACCCGCCAGCTGCAAAAATCGCATAGTTTCTGGCCGCTAGCGGCGAAAATCGCGCGATTTTTTGCCGCTTGCGGCGAAAATCGCACGGTTTTTGTTTTGTTTTGTTTTTGGCCCGCAAAAATCGGGCGATTTTTGCCACTAACGGCCAAAAATCGTGCAAATTTCACCGCTACCAGTCAAAATCCGTGCGAATTTCGCCGCTACCTACCAAAAATCGACCGATTTTCGCCGCTAGCGGCCAAAAATCGTGCAAATTTCGCCGCTAGCGGTCAAAAATCGTGCAAATTTCGCCGCTAGCGGCCAAAAACCGCGCGATTTTCGCCGCTAGCGGCCAAAAACTATGCGATTTTCGCAGCTGGCGGGAAAAAAAAAAAAAAAAAATCGCGATTTTCGCCGCTACCGGCCAAAAATAGCGCGATTTTCGCCGCTAGCGGCCAAAAACCATGCGATTTTCGCAGCTGGCGGGTAAAAATCGCGCGAATTTCGCCGCTACCTGCCAAAAACCGCGCGATTTTCGCCACTAGCGGCCAAAAATAGCGCGATTTTCGCCGCTAGCGGCCAAAAATCGGGCGATTATCGCCGCTAGCGGCCAAAAATCGGGCTATTTTTACCGCTAGCGGCGAAATTTGCGCGGGTTTTGGCCGGTAGCGGCCAAAATCGCGCGATTTTTGGCCGCTAGCGGCAAAAATAGCCCGATTTTTGGCCGCTAGCGGCAAAAATAGCCCGATTTTTGGCCGCTAGCGGCGAAAATCGCGCGATTTTTGCCCGCCAGCTGCGAAAATCGCACGGTTTTTGGCCGGTAGCGGCGAAAATCGCGCGATTTTGGCCGGTAGCGGCCAAAAATCGCGCGATTTTCGCTGCTAGCGGCCAAAACTCGGGCTATTTTCGCTGCTAGCGGCCAAAAATCGGGTTATTTTTGCCGCTAGCGGCCAAAAATCGACGATTTTAGCCCCTAGCGGCCAAAAATCGTGCGAATTTCGCTGCTAGCGGCAAAAAATCGTGCGAATTTTGCCGCTACCAGCCAAAATCGCGCGATTTTCGCCGCTACCGGCCAAAAACCGCGCAATTTTCGCCGCTAGCGGTAAAAATAGCCCGATTTTTGGCCGCTAGCGGCCAAAATCGCGCGATTATCGCCGCTACCGGCCAAAAACCGTGCGATTTTCGCAGCTGGCGGGCAAAAATCGCGCGATTTTCGCCGCTAGCGGCCAAAAATCGGGCTATTTTTGCCGCTAGCGGCCAAAAATCGCGCGATTTTCGCCGCTACCGGCCAAAAACCGCGCAATTTTCGCCGCTAGCGGGCTATTTTTGCCGCTAGCAGCCAAAAATCGGGCGATTTTCGCCGCTAGCGGCCAAAAATCGTGTGAATTTCGCCGCTAGCGGCCAAAAATCGTGCGAATTTCGCCGCTAGCGGCCAAAAATCGTGCGAAATAAGCCGCTATCGGCATAAATCGGGCGATTTTCGCCGCTAGCGGCCAAAAATCGTGCAAATTTCGCCGCTAGCGGTCAAAAATCGTGCAAATTTCGCCGCTAGCGGCCAAAAATCGTGCGAATTTCGCCGCTAGCGGCCAAAAATTGCGCAATTTTCGCCGCTAGCGGCCAAAAACCGCGCGATTTTCGCCGCTAGCGGCCAAAAACTATGCGATTTTCGCAGCTGGCGGGAAAAAATCGCGATCGCGATTTTCGCCGCTAGCGGCCAAAAACTATGCGATTTTCGCAGCTGGCGGGAAAAAATCGCGATTTTCGCCGCTACCGGCCAAAAATAGCGCGATTTTCACCGCTACCGGCCAAAAACCGCGCAATTTTCGCCGCTAGCGGCCAAAAACCATGCGATTTTCGCAGCTGGCGGGCAAAACTCGCGATTTTCGCCGCTACCGGCCAAAAATCGAGCTATTTTTGCCGCTAGCGGCCAAAAATCGACGATTTTCGCCGCTAGCGGCCAAAAATCGTGCGAATTTTGCCGCTAGCGGCCAAAAATCGCGATTTTCGCCGCTAGCGGCCAAAAATCGCGCGATTTTCGCCGCTAGCGGCCAAAACTCGGGCTATTTTCGCTGCTAGCGGCCAAAAATCGTGCGAAATAAGCCGCTAGCAGCCAAAATCGCCGCTAGCGGCCAAAAATCGTGCGAAATAAGCCGCTAGCAGCCAAAATCGCCGCTAGCGGCCAAAATTCGTGCGAAATAAGCCGCTAGCGGCGAAAATCGCGCGATTTTGGCCGATAGCGGCGAAAATCGCGCGATTTTCGCCGCTGACGGCCAAAAATCGTGCGAATTTCGCCGCTACCGGCCAAAATCGCGCGATTTTCGCCGCTACCGGCCAAAAATCGCGCGATTTTCGCTGCTAGCGGCCAAAACTCGGGCTATTTTCGCTGCTAGCGGCCAAAAATCGGGTTATTTTTGCCGCTAGCGGCCAAAAATCGACGATTTTCGCCCCCTAGCGGCCAAAAATCGTGCGAATTTTGCCGCTACCAGCCAAAATCGCACGATTTTCGCCGCTACCGGCCAAAAACCGCGCAATTTTCGCCGCTAGCGGTAAAAATAGCCCGATTTTTGGCCGCTAGCGGCCAAAATCGCGCGATTATCGCCGCTACCGGACAAAAACCGTGCGATTTTCGCAGCTGGCGGGCAAAAATCGCGCGATTTTCGCCGCTAGCGGCCAAAAATCGGGCTATTTTTGCCGCTAGCGGCCAAAAATCGCGCGATTTTCGCCGCTACCGGCCAAAAACCGCGCAATTTTCGCCCGCCAGCTGCGAAAATCGCACGGTTTTTGGCCGGTAGCGGCGATAATCGCGCGATTTTGGCCGCTAGCGGCCAAAAATCGGGCTATTTTTACCGCTAGCGGCGAAAATTGCGCGGTTTTTGGCCGGTAGCGGCGAAAATCGCGCGATTTTGGCTGGTAGCGGCAAAATTCGCACGATTTTTGGCCGCTATTGGCGAAAATCGCGCAAATTTCGCCGCTATCGGCCAAAATCGCGCGATTTTCGCCGCTAGCGGCTTATTTCGCACGATTTTTGGCCGCTAGCAGCAAAAATAGCCCGCTAGCGGCGAAAATCGCGCGATTTTTGGCCGCTAGCGGCGAAAATCGCGATTTTTGGCCGCTAGCGGCAAAATTCGCACGATTTTTGGCCGCTAACGGCGAAAATCGTCGATTTTTGGCCGCTAGCGGCAAAAATAGCCCGATTTTTGGCCGGTAGCGGCAAAAATCGCGAGTTTTGCCCGCCAGCTGCGAAAATCGCATGGTTTTTGGCCGCTAGCGGCGAAAATTGCGCGGTTTTTGGCCGGTAGCGGCGAAAATCGCGCTATTTTTGGCCGGTAGCGGCGAAAATCGCGCGGTTTTTGCCCGCTAGCGGCAAAAATAGCCCGATTTTTGGCCGCTAGCGGCGAAAATCGCGATTTTTTCCCGCCAGCTGCGAAAATCGCATAGTTTTTGGCCGCTAGCGGCGAAAATCGCGCGGTTTTTGGCCGCTAGCAGCGAAAATCGCGCGATTTTTGGCCGGTAGCGGCGAAAATAGCGCTATTTTTGCCCGCCAACTGCAAAAATCGCATAGTTTTCGGCCGCTAGCGGCGAAAATTGCGCAATTTTTGGCCGCTAGCGGCGAAATTCGCACGATTTTTGGCCGCTAGCGGCGAAATTTGCACGATTTTTGACCGCTAGCGGCGAAATTTGCACGATTTTTGGCCGCTAGCGGCGAAAATCGGTCGATTTTTGGTAGGTAGCGGCGAAATTCGCACGGATTTTGACTGGTGGCGGTGAAATTTGCACGATTTTTGGCCGTTAGTGGCAAAAATCGCCCGATTTTTGCGGGCCAAAAACAAAACAAAACAAAAACCGTGCGATTTTCGCCGCAAGCGGCAAAAAATCGCGCGATTTTCGCCGCTAGCGGCCAGAAACTATCCGATTTTTGCAGCTGGCGGGTAAAAATCGCGCGAATTTCGCCGCTACCTGCCAAAAACCGCGCGATTTTCGCCACTAGCGGCCAAAAACTATGCGATTTTCTCAGCTGGCTAGCAAAAATCGCGATTTTCGCCGCTACCGGCCAAAAATAGCGCGATTTTCGCCGCTAGCGGCCAAAAATCGGGAGATTATCGCCGAAAGCGGCCAAAAATCGCGCGATTTTCGCCGCTAGCGGCCAAAAATAGCGCGGTTTTCGGCTGTTAGCGGCAAAAATCGCCGATTTTTGGCCGCTAGCGGCGAAAATCGCACGATTTTTGGCCGCTAGCGGCGAAATTTGCACGATTTTTGGCCGCTAGCGGCGAAAATCGCCCCATTTTTGGCCGCTAGCTGCAAAAATCGCATAGTTTCTGGCCGCTAGCGGCGAAAATCGCGCGATTTTTGGCCGCTTTCGGCGATAATCTCCCGATTTTTGGCCGCTAGCGGCGAAAATCGCGCTATTTTTGGCCGCTAGTGGCGAAAATCGCGCGGTTTTTGGCAGGTAGCGGCGAAATTCGCGCGATTTTTACCCGCCAGCTGCAAAAATCGCACGGTTTTTGTTTTGTTTTGTTTTTGGCCCGCAAAAATCGACCGATTTTCGCCGCTAGCGGCCAAAAATCGTGCAAATTTCGCCGCTAGCGGCCAAAAATCGTGCGAATTTCGCCGCTAGCGGCCAAAAATCGTGCGAATTTCGCCGCTAGCGGCCAAAAATTGCGCAATTTTCGCCGCTACCGGCCAAAAACCGCGCGATTTTCGCCGCTAGCGGCCAAAAACTATGTGATTTTCGCAGCTGGCGGGCAAAAATCGCGATTTTCGCCGCTACCGGCCAAAAATAGCGCCATTTTCGCCACTAGCGGCCAAAAACCGCGCGATTTTCGCCGCTAGCGGCCAAAAATCGTGCGAATTTTGCCGCTAGCGGCCAAAAATCGCGCGATTTTCGCCGCTAGCGGGCTATTTTTGCTGCTAGCGGCCAAAAATCGTGCGAATTTCGCCGCTAGCGGCCAAAAATCGTGCGAATTTCGCCGCTAGCGGCCAAAAATCGTGCGAAATAAGCCGCTAGCAGCCAAAATCGCTGCTAGCGGCCAAAAATCGTGCGAAATAAGCCGCTAGCGGCGAAAATCGCGCGATTTTGGCCGATAGCGGCGAAAATCGCGCGATTTTCGCCGCTGACGGCCAAAAATCGGACTATTTTTGCCGCTAGCGGCGAAATTTGCGCGATTTTCGCCAATAGCGGCCAAAAATCGTGCGAATTTCGCCGCTACCGGCCAAAATCGCGCGATTTTCGCCGCTACCGGCCAAAAATCGCGCGATTTTCGCTGCTAGCGGCCAAAACTCGGGCTATTTTCGCTGCTAGCGGCCAAAAATCGGGTTATTTTTGCCGCTAGCGGCCAAAAATCGACGATTTTCGCCCCTAGCGGCCAAAAACCGTGCGATTTTCGCAGCTGGCGGGCAAAAATCGCGCGATTTTCGCCGCTAGCGGCCAAAAATCGCGCGAATTTCGCCGCTACTGGCCAAAAACCGCGCAATTTTCGCCGCTAGCGGGCTATTTTTGCCGCTAGCAGCCAAAAATCGGGCGATTTTCGCCGCTAGCGGCCAAAAATCGGGCTATTTTTGCCGCTAGCGGCCAAAAATCGGGCTATTTTCGCCGCTAGCGGCCAAAAATCGTGCGAATTTCGCCGCTAGCGGCCAAAAATCGTGCGAAATAAGCCGCTATCGGCATAAATCGCGCGATTTTGGCCGCTACCGGCCAAAACCCGCGCAAATTTCGCCGCTAGCGGTAAAAATAGCCCGATTTTTGGCCGCTAGCGGCGATAATCGCCCGATTTTTGGCCGCTAGTGGCGAAAATCGCGCGGTTTTTGGCAGGTAGCGGCGAAATTCGCGCGATTTTTACCCGCCAGCTGCAAAAATCGCATAGTTTCTGGCCGCTAGCGGCGAAAATCGCGCGATTTTTTGCCGCTTGCGGCGAAAATCGCACGGTTTTTGTTTTGTTTTGTTTTTGGCCCGCAAAAATCGGGCGATTTTTGCCACTAACGGCCAAAAATCGTGCAAATTTCACCGCTACCAGTCAAAATCCGTGCGAATTTCGCCGCTACCTACCAAAAATCGACCGATTTTCGCCGCTAGCGGCCAAAAATCGTGCAAATTTCGCCGCTAGCGGTCAAAAATCGTGCAATTTTCGCCGCTAGCGGCCAAAAACCGCGCGATTTTCGCCGCTAGCGGCCAAAAACTATGCGATTTTCGCAGCTGGCGGGAAAAAATCGCGATTTTCGCCGCTAGCGGCCAAAAACTATGCGATTTTCGCAGCTGGCGGGAAAAAAAAATCGCGATTTTCGCCGCTACCGGCCAAAAATAGCGCGATTTTCGCCGCTACCGGCCAAAAATAGCGCGAATTTTGCCGCTAGCGGCCAAAAATCGCGATTTTCGCCGCTAGCGGCCAAAAATCGCGCGATTTTCGCCGCTAGCGGCCAAAACTCGGGCTATTTTCGCTGCTAGCGGCCAAAAATCGTGCGAAATAAGCCGCTAGCAGCCAAAATCGCCGCTAGCGGCCAAAAATCGTGCGAAATAAGCCGCTAGCAGCCAAAATCGCCGCTAGCGGCCAAAAATCGTGCGAAATAAGCCGCTAGCAGCCAAAATCGCCGCTAGCGGCCAAAAATCGTGCGAAATAAGCCGCTAGCAGCCAAAATCGCCGCTAGCGGCGAAAATCGCGCGATTTTGGCCGATAGCGGCGAAAATCGCGCGATTTTCGCCGCTGACGGCCAAAAATCGTGCGAATTTCGCCGCTACCGGCCAAAATCGCGCGATTTTCGCCGCTACCGGCCAAAAATCGCGCGATTTTCGCTGCTAGCGGCCAAAACTCGGGCTATTTTCGCTGCTAGCGGCCAAAAATCGGGTTATTTTTGCCGCTAGCGGCCAAAAATCGACGATTTTCGCCCCCTAGCGGCCAAAAATCGTGCGAATTTTGCCGCTACCAGCCAAAATCGCACGATTTTCGCCGCTACCGGCCAAAAACCGCGCAATTTTCGCCGCTAGCGGTAAAAATAGCCCGATTTTTGGCCGCTAGCGGCCAAAATCGCGCGATTATCGCCGCTACCGGACAAAAACCGTGCGATTTTCGCAGCTGGCGGGCAAAAATCGCGCGATTTTCGCCGCTAGCGGCCAAAAATCGGGTGATTTTCGCCGCTAGCGGCCAAAAATCGCGCGATTTTCGCCGCTACCGGCCAAAAACCGCGCAATTTTCGCCCGCCAGCTGCGAAAATCGCACGGTTTTTGGCCGGTAGCGGCGATAATCGCGCGATTTTGGCCGCTAGCGGCCAAAAATCGGGCTATTTTTACCGCTAGCGGCGAAAATTGCGCGGTTTCTGGCCGGTAGCGGCGAAAATCGCGCGATTTTGGCTGGTAGCGGCAAAATTCGCACGATTTTTGGCCGCTATTGGCGAAAATCGCGCAAATTTCGCCGCTAGCGGCAAAAATAGCCCGATTTTTGGCCGTCAGCGGCGAAAATCGCGCGATTTTCGCCGCTATCGGCTTATTTCGCACGATTTTTGGCCGCTAGCGGCGAAATTCGCACGATTTTAGGCCGCTAGCGGCGAAATTCGCACGATTTTTGGCCGCTAGCAGCAAAAATAGCCCGCTAGCGGCGAAAATCGCGCGATTTTTGGCCGCTAGCGGCGAAAATCGCGATTTTTGGCCGCTAGCGGCAAAATTCGCACGATTTTTGGCCGCTAACGGCGAAAATCGTCGATTTTTGGCCGCTAGCGGCAAAAATAGCCCGATTTTTGGCCGGTAGCGGCGAAAATCGCGAGTTTTTCCCGCCAGCTGCGAAAATCGCATAGTTTTTGGCCGCTAGCGGCGAAAATCGCGATTTTTTCCCGCCAGCTGCGAAAATCGCATAGTTTTTGGCCGCTAGCGGCGAAATTTGCACGATTTTTGGCCGCTAGCGGCGAAAATCGGTCGATTTTTGGTAGGTAGCGGCGAAATTCGCACGGATTTTGACTGGTGGCGGTGAAATTTGCACGATTTTTGGCCGTTAGTGGCAAAAATCGCCCGATTTTTGCGGGCCAAAAACAAAACAAAACAAAAATCGCGCGATTTTCGCCGCTAGCGGCCAGAAACTATCCGATTTTTGCAGCTGGCGGGTAAAAATCGACGAATTTCGCCGCTACCTGCCAAAAACCGCGCGATTTTCGCCACTAGCGGCCAAAAACTATGCGATTTTCTCAGCTGGCTAGCAAAAATCGCGATTTTCGCCGCTACCGGCCAAAAATAGCGCGATTTTCGCCGCTAGCGGCCAAAAATCGGGAGATTATCGCCGAAAGCGGCCAAAAATCGCGCGATTTTCGCCGCTAGCGGCCAGAAACTATGCGATTTTTGCAGCTAGCGGCCAAAAATCGGGCGATTTTCGCCGCTACCGGCCAAAAACCGCGCGAATTTCGCCGATACCCGCCAAAAATCGACCGATTTTTGCCGCTAGCGGCCTAAAAAGGGGCTATTTTCGCCGCTAGCGGCCAAAAATGGGGCGATTTTCGCCGCTAGCGGCCAAAAATCGTGCGATTTTTGCCGCTAGCGGCCAAAAATCGGCGATTTTTGCCGCTAACAGCCGAAAACCGCGCTATTTTCGACGCTAGCGGCCAGAAACCATGCGATTTTTTCAGCTGGCGGGCAAAAATAGCGCGATTTTCGCCGCTACCGGCCAAAAACCGCGCGAATTTCGCCGCTACCTGCCAAAAATCGACCGATTTTTGCCGCTAGCGGCCTAAAAAGGGGCTATTTTCGCCGCTAGCGGTCAAAAATGGGGCTATTTTCGCCGCAAACGGCCAAAAATTGCGCGATTTTCGCCGCTACCGGCCAAAAATAGCGCGATTTTCGCCGCTACCGGCCAAAAACCGCGCGAATTTCGCCGCTACCTGCCAAAAATCGACCGATTTTTGCCGCTAGCGGCCTAAAAAGGGGCTATTTTCGCCGCTAGCGGCCAAAAATAGCGCGATTTTTGCCGCTAGCGGCCAAAAATCGCACGAATTTTGCCGGTAGTGGCCAAAAATCGCGCGATTTTCGCCTCTAGCGACCAGAATCTATCCGATTTTTGCAGCTTGCGGGCAAAAATTGCGCGATTTTTGCTGCTACCGGCCAAAAACCGCGCGATTTTCGCCTCTAGCGCCCAAAAACCATGCGATTTTCGCAGCTGGCGGGCAAAAATCGCGATTTTCGCCGCTACTGGCCAAAAATAGCGCTATTTTCGCCGCTAGCGGCCAAAAACCGTGCGATTTTTGCCCGCCAGTTGCAAAAATCGCATAGTTTCTGGCCGCTAGCGGCGAAAATCGCGCTATTTTTTGCCGGTAGCGGCGAAAATCGCGATTTTTGCTCGCCAGCTGCGAAAATCGCATGGTTTTTGGCCGGTAGCGGCTTAAATCGCGCGATTTTTGCCCGCCAGCTATAAAAATCGCACGGTTTTTGGCCGCTATCGGCGAAAATCGGTCGATTTTTGGCAGGTAGCGGCGAAATTCGCGCGATTTTTGCCCGCCAGCTGCAAAAATCGCATGGTTTCTGGCCGCTAGCGGAGAAAATCGCGCTATTTTTGGCCGGTAGCGGCGAAAATCGCGCTATTATTGCCCGCCAGCTGCAAAAATCGCATAGTTTTTGGCCGCTAGCGGCGAAATTCGCACGATTTTTAGCCGCCAGCGGCGAAATTTGTACGATTTTTGGCCGCTAGCGGCGAAAATCGCCCCATTTTTGGCCGCTAGCGGCGAAAATAGCCCCTTTTTTGGCCGCTAGCGGCGAAAATCGGTCGATTTTTGGCCGGTAGCGGCGAAATTCGCACGATTTTTGCCAGCCAGCTGCAAAAATCGCATTGTTTCTGGCCGCTAGCGTCGAAAATAGCGCGGTTTTTGGTCGTTAGCGGCAAATATCGCCCAATTTTTGGCCGCTAGCGGCGAAAATCGCACGGTTTTTGGCCGCTAGCGGCGAAAATCGCGCTATTTTTGGCCGGTAGCAGCGAATATCGCGATTTTTGCCCGCCAGCTGCGAAAATCGCACGATTTTTGGCCGCTAGCGGCGAAATTCGCACGATTTTTGGCCCCTAGCGGCGAAATTTGCACGATATTTGGCCGCTAGCGGCTTAAATCGCGCGATTTTTGCCCGCTAGCTGTGAAAATCGCTCGGTTTTTGGCCGCTAGCTGCGAAAATCGCGCGGTTTTTTGCAGGTAGCGGCAAATATCGCCCGATTTTTGCCCGCCAGCTGCAAAAATCGCATAGTTTCTGGCCGCTAGCGGCTAAAAATCGCGCGATTTTCGCCGCTAGCGGCCAGAAACTATGCGATTTTTGCAGCTGGCGGGCAAAAATCGGGCGATTTTGCCGCTACCTGCAAAAAACCGCGCGATTTTCGCCGCTAGCGGCCAAAAACCGAGCGATTTTCACCGCTAGCGGCAAAAATCGCGCGATTTAAGCCGCTAGCGGCCAAATATCGTGCAAATTTCGCCGCTAGGGGCCAAAAATCGTGCGAATTTCGCCGCTAGCGGCCAAAAATCGTGCGATTTTCGCAGCTGGCGGGCAAAAATCGCGATTTTCGCTGCTACCGGCCAAAAATAGCGCGATTTTCGCCGCTAGCGGCCAAAAACCGTGCGATTTTCGCCGCTAGCGGCCAAAAATTGCGCGATTTTTGCCGCTAGCGACCAAAAACCGCGCTATTTTTGCTAGCGGCCAGAAACAATGCGATTTTTGCAGCTGGCTGGCAAAAATCGCACGAATTTCGCCGCTACCGGCCAAAAATCGACCGATTTTCGCCGCTAGCGGCCAAAAAAGGGGCTATTTTCGCCGCTAGCGGCCAAAAATGGGGCGATTTTCGCCGCTAGCGGCCAAAAATCGTACAAATTTCGCCGCTAGCGGCTAAAAATCGTGCGAATTTCGCCGCTAGCGGCCAAAAACTATGCGATTTTTGCCCGCTGGCGGCAAAAATAGCGCGATTTTCGCCGCTACCGGCCAAAAATAGCGCGATTTTCTCCGCTAGCGGCCAAAAACCATGCGATTTTTGCAGCTGGCGGGCAAAAATCGCGCGAATTTTGCCGCTACCTGCCAAAATCGACCGATTTTCGCCGATAGCGGCCAAAAACCGTGCGATTTTTATAGCTGGCGGGCAAAAATCGCGCGATTTAAGCCGCTACCGGCCAAAAACCATGCGATTTTCGCCCGCTGGCGAGCAAAAATCGCGATTTTTCGCCGCTAGCGGCAAAAATCGCGCGATTTTCGCCGCTAGCGGCCAGAAACTATGCGATTTTTGCAACTGGCGGGCAAAAATCGCACGGTTTTTGGCCGCTAGCGGCGAAAATAGCGCTATTTTTGGCCAGTAGCGGCGAAAATCGCGATTTTTGCCCGCCAGCTGCGAAAATCGCATGGTTTTTGGGCGCTAGCGGCGAAAATCGCGCGGTTTTTGGCCGGTAGCAGCAAAAATCGCGCAATTTTTGCCCGCAAGCTGCAAAAATCGCATAGATTCTGGCCGCTAGAGGCGAAAATCGCGCGATTTTTGGCCACTACCGGCAAAATTCGTGCGATTTTTGGCCGCTAGCGGCAAAAATCGCGCTATTTTTGGCCGCTAGCGGCGAAAATAGCCCCTTTTTAGGCCGCTAGCGGCAAAAATCGGTCGATTTTTGGCAGGTAGCGGCGAAATTCGCGCGGTTTTTGGCCGGTAGCGGCGAAAAAAATCGCTATTTTTGGCCGCTAGCGGCGAAAATCGCGCGGTTTTTGGCCGTTAGCGGCGAAAATAGCCCGATTTTTGACCGCTAGCGGCGAAAATAGCCCCTTTTTAGGCCGCTAGCGGCGAAATTTGCACGATTTTTGGCCGCTAGCGGCGAAAATCGCCCCATTTTTGGCCGCTAGCTGCAAAAATCGCATAGTTTCTGGCCGCTAGCGGCGAAAATCGCGCGATTTTTGGCCGCTTTCGGCGATAATCTCCCGATTTTTGGCCGCTAGCGGCGAAAATCGCGCTATTTTTGGCCGCTAGTGGCGAAAATCGCGCGGTTTTTGGCAGGTAGCGGCGAAATTCGCGCGATTTTTACCCGCCAGCTGCAAAAATCGCACGGTTTTTGTTTTGTTTTGTTTTTGGCCCGCAAAAATCGACCGATTTTCGCCGCTAGCGGCCAAAAATCGTGCAAATTTCGCCGCTAGCGGCCAAAAATCGTGCGAATTTCGCCGCTAGCGGCCAAAAATCGTGCGAATTTCGCCGCTAGCGGCCAAAAATTGCGCAATTTTCGCCGCTACCGGCCAAAAACCGCGCGATTTTCGCCGCTAGCGGCCAAAAACTATGTGATTTTCGCAGCTGGCGGGCAAAAATCGCGATTTTCGCCGCTACCGGCCAAAAATAGCGCCATTTTCGCCACTAGCGGCCAAAAACCGCGCGATTTTCGCCGCTAGCGGCCAAAAATCGTGCGAATTTTGCCGCTAGCGGCCAAAAATCGCGCGATTTTCGCCGCTAGCGGGCTATTTTTGCTGCTAGCGGCCAAAAATCGTGCGAATTTCGCCGCTAGCGGCCAAAAATCGTGCGAATTTCGCCGCTAGCGGCCAAAAATCGTGCGAAATAAGCCGCTAGCAGCCAAAATCGCTGCTAGCGGCCAAAAATCGTGCGAAATAAGCCGCTAGCGGCGAAAATCGCGCGATTTTGGCCGATAGCGGCGAAAATCGCGCGATTTTCGCCGCTGACGGCCAAAAATCGGACTATTTTTGCCGCTAGCGGCGAAATTTGCGCGATTTTCGCCAATAGCGGCCAAAAATCGTGCGAATTTCGCCGCTACCGGCCAAAATCGCGCGATTTTCGCCGCTACCGGCCAAAAATCGCGCGATTTTCGCTGCTAGCGGCCAAAACTCGGGCTATTTTCGCTGCTAGCGGCCAAAAATCGGGTTATTTTTGCCGCTAGCGGCCAAAAATCGACGATTTTCGCCCCTAGCGGCCAAAAACCGTGCGATTTTCGCAGCTGGCGGGCAAAAATCGCGCGATTTTCGCCGCTAGCGGCCAAAAATCGCGCGAATTTCGCCGCTACTGGCCAAAAACCGCGCAATTTTCGCCGCTAGCGGGCTATTTTTGCCGCTAGCAGCCAAAAATCGGGCGATTTTCGCCGCTAGCGGCCAAAAATCGGGCTATTTTTGCCGCTAGCGGCCAAAAATCGGGCTATTTTCGCCGCTAGCGGCCAAAAATCGTGCGAATTTCGCCGCTAGCGGCCAAAAATCGTGCGAAATAAGCCGCTATCGGCATAAATCGCGCGATTTTGGCCGCTACCGGCCAAAACCCGCGCAAATTTCGCCGCTAGCGGTAAAAATAGCCCGATTTTTGGCCGCTAGCGGCGATAATCGCCCGATTTTTGGCCGCTAGTGGCGAAAATCGCGCGGTTTTTGGCAGGTAGCGGCGAAATTCGCGCGATTTTTACCCGCCAGCTGCAAAAATCGCATAGTTTCTGGCCGCTAGCGGCGAAAATCGCGCGATTTTTTGCCGCTTGCGGCGAAAATCGCACGGTTTTTGTTTTGTTTTGTTTTTGGCCCGCAAAAATCGGGCGATTTTTGCCACTAACGGCCAAAAATCGTGCAAATTTCACCGCTACCAGTCAAAATCCGTGCGAATTTCGCCGCTACCTACCAAAAATCGACCGATTTTCGCCGCTAGCGGCCAAAAATCGTGCAAATTTCGCCGCTAGCGGTCAAAAATCGTGCAATTTTCGCCGCTAGCGGCCAAAAACCGCGCGATTTTCGCCGCTAGCGGCCAAAAACTATGCGATTTTCGCAGCTGGCGGGAAAAAATCGCGATTTTCGCCGCTAGCGGCCAAAAACTATGCGATTTTCGCAGCTGGCGGGAAAAAATCGCGATTTTCGCCGCTACCGGCCAAAAATAGCGCGATTTTCGCCGCTACCGGCCAAAAATAGCGCGAATTTTGCCGCTAGCGGCCAAAAATCGCGATTTTCGCCGCTAGCGGCCAAAAATCGCGCGATTTTCGCCGCTAGCGGCCAAAACTCGGGCTATTTTCGCTGCTAGCGGCCAAAAATCGTGCGAAATAAGCCGCTAGCAGCCAAAATCGCCGCTAGCGGCCAAAAATCGTGCGAAATAAGCCGCTAGCAGCCAAAATCGCCGCTAGCGGCCAAAAATCGTGCGAAATAAGCCGCTAGCAGCCAAAATCGCCGCTAGCGGCCAAAAATCGTGCGAAATAAGCCGCTAGCAGCCAAAATCGCCGCTAGCGGCGAAAATCGCGCGATTTTGGCCGATAGCGGCGAAAATCGCGCGATTTTCGCCGCTGACGGCCAAAAATCGTGCGAATTTCGCCGCTACCGGCCAAAATCGCGCGATTTTCGCCGCTACCGGCCAAAAATCGCGCGATTTTCGCTGCTAGCGGCCAAAACTCGGGCTATTTTCGCTGCTAGCGGCCAAAAATCGGGTTATTTTTGCCGCTAGCGGCCAAAAATCGACGATTTTCGCCCCCTAGCGGCCAAAAATCGTGCGAATTTTGCCGCTACCAGCCAAAATCGCACGATTTTCGCCGCTACCGGCCAAAAACCGCGCAATTTTCGCCGCTAGCGGTAAAAATAGCCCGATTTTTGGCCGCTAGCGGCCAAAATCGCGCGATTATCGCCGCTACCGGACAAAAACCGTGCGATTTTCGCAGCTGGCGGGCAAAAATCGCGCGATTTTCGCCGCTAGCGGCCAAAAATCGGGTGATTTTCGCCGCTAGCGGCCAAAAATCGCGCGATTTTCGCCGCTACCGGCCAAAAACCGCGCAATTTTCGCCCGCCAGCTGCGAAAATCGCACGGTTTTTGGCCGGTAGCGGCGATAATCGCGCGATTTTGGCCGCTAGCGGCCAAAAATCGGGCTATTTTTACCGCTAGCGGCGAAAATTGCGCGGTTTCTGGCCGGTAGCGGCGAAAATCGCGCGATTTTGGCTGGTAGCGGCAAAATTCGCACGATTTTTGGCCGCTATTGGCGAAAATCGCGCAAATTTCGCCGCTAGCGGCAAAAATAGCCCGATTTTTGGCCGTCAGCGGCGAAAATCGCGCGATTTTCGCCGCTATCGGCTTATTTCGCACGATTTTTGGCCGCTAGCGGCGAAATTCGCACGATTTTAGGCCGCTAGCGGCGAAATTCGCACGATTTTTGGCCGCTAGCAGCAAAAATAGCCCGCTAGCGGCGAAAATCGCGCGATTTTTGGCCGCTAGCGGCGAAAATCGCGATTTTTGGCCGCTAGCGGCAAAATTCGCACGATTTTTGGCCGCTAACGGCGAAAATCGTCGATTTTTGGCCGCTAGCGGCAAAAATAGCCCGATTTTTGGCCGGTAGCGGCGAAAATCGCGAGTTTTTCCCGCCAGCTGCGAAAATCGCATAGTTTTTGGCCGCTAGCGGCGAAAATCGCGATTTTTTCCCCGCCAGCTGCGAAAATCGCATAGTTTTTGGCCGCTAGCGGCGAAATTTGCACGATTTTTGGCCGCTAGCGGCGAAAATCGGTCGATTTTTGGTAGGTAGCGGCGAAATTCGCACGGATTTTGACTGGTGGCGGTGAAATTTGCACGATTTTTGGCCGTTAGTGGCAAAAATCGCCCGATTTTTGCGGGCCAAAAACAAAACAAAACAAAAATCGCGCGATTTTCGCCGCTAGCGGCCAGAAACTATCCGATTTTTGCAGCTGGCGGGTAAAAATCGACGAATTTCGCCGCTACCTGCCAAAAACCGCGCGATTTTCGCCACTAGCGGCCAAAAACTATGCGATTTTCTCAGCTGGCTAGCAAAAATCGCGATTTTCGCCGCTACCGGCCAAAAATAGCGCGATTTTCGCCGCTAGCGGCCAAAAATCGGGAGATTATCGCCGAAAGCGGCCAAAAATCGCGCGATTTTCGCCGCTAGCGGCCAGAAACTATGCGATTTTTGCAGCTAGCGGCCAAAAATCGGGCGATTTTCGCCGCTACCGGCCAAAAACCGCGCGAATTTCGCCGATACCCGCCAAAAATCGACCGATTTTTGCCGCTAGCGGCCTAAAAAGGGGCTATTTTCGCCGCTAGCGGCCAAAAATGGGGCGATTTTCGCCGCTAGCGGCCAAAAATCGTGCGATTTTTGCCGCTAGCGGCCAAAAATCGGCGATTTTTGCCGCTAACAGCCGAAAACCGCGCTATTTTCGACGCTAGCGGCCAGAAACCATGCGATTTTTTCAGCTGGCGGGCAAAAATAGCGCGATTTTCGCCGCTACCGGCCAAAAACCGCGCGAATTTCGCCGCTACCTGCCAAAAATCGACCGATTTTTGCCGCTAGCGGCCTAAAAAGGGGCTATTTTCGCCGCTAGCGGTCAAAAATGGGGCTATTTTCGCCGCAAACGGCCAAAAATTGCGCGATTTTCGCCGCTACCGGCCAAAAATAGCGCGATTTTCGCCGCTACCGGCCAAAAACCGCGCGAATTTCGCCGCTACCTGCCAAAAATCGACCGATTTTTGCCGCTAGCGGCCTAAAAAGGGGCTATTTTCGCCGCTAGCGGCCAAAAATAGCGCGATTTTTGCCGCTAGCGGCCAAAAATCGCACGAATTTTGCCGGTAGTGGCCAAAAATCGCGCGATTTTCGCCTCTAGCGACCAGAATCTATCCGATTTTTGCAGCTTGCGGGCAAAAATTGCGCGATTTTTGCTGCTACCGGCCAAAAACCGCGCGATTTTCGCCTCTAGCGCCCAAAAACCATGCGATTTTCGCAGCTGGCGGGCAAAAATCGCGATTTTCGCCGCTACTGGCCAAAAATAGCGCTATTTTCGCCGCTAGCGGCCAAAAACCGTGCGATTTTTGCCCGCCAGTTGCAAAAATCGCATAGTTTCTGGCCGCTAGCGGCGAAAATCGCGCTATTTTTTGCCGGTAGCGGCGAAAATCGCGATTTTTGCTCGCCAGCTGCGAAAATCGCATGGTTTTTGGCCGGTAGCGGCTTAAATCGCGCGATTTTTGCCCGCCAGCTATAAAAATCGCACGGTTTTTGGCCGCTATCGGCGAAAATCGGTCGATTTTTGGCAGGTAGCGGCGAAATTCGCGCGATTTTTGCCCGCCAGCTGCAAAAATCGCATGGTTTCTGGCCGCTAGCGGAGAAAATCGCGCTATTTTTGGCCGGTAGCGGCGAAAATCGCGCTATTATTGCCCGCCAGCTGCAAAAATCGCATAGTTTTTGGCCGCTAGCGGCGAAATTCGCACGATTTTTAGCCGCCAGCGGCGAAATTTGTACGATTTTTGGCCGCTAGCGGCGAAAATCGCCCCATTTTTGGCCGCTAGCGGCGAAAATAGCCCCTTTTTTGGCCGCTAGCGGCGAAAATCGGTCGATTTTTGGCCGGTAGCGGCGAAATTCGCACGATTTTTGCCAGCCAGCTGCAAAAATCGCATTGTTTCTGGCCGCTAGCGTCGAAAATAGCGCGGTTTTTGGTCGTTAGCGGCAAATATCGCCCAATTTTTGGCCGCTAGCGGCGAAAATCGCACGGTTTTTGGCCGCTAGCGGCGAAAATCGCGCTATTTTTGGCCGGTAGCAGCGAATATCGCGATTTTTGCCCGCCAGCTGCGAAAATCGCACGATTTTTGGCCGCTAGCGGCGAAATTCGCACGATTTTTGGCCCCTAGCGGCGAAATTTGCACGATATTTGGCCGCTAGCGGCTTAAATCGCGCGATTTTTGCCCGCTAGCTGTGAAAATCGCTCGGTTTTTGGCCGCTAGCTGCGAAAATCGCGCGGTTTTTTGCAGGTAGCGGCAAATATCGCCCGATTTTTGCCCGCCAGCTGCAAAAATCGCATAGTTTCTGGCCGCTAGCGGCGAAAATCGCGCGATTTTTAGCCGCTAGCGGCGAAATTTGCACGATTTTTGGCCGCTAGCGGCTTAAATCGCGCGATTTTTGCCCGCCAGCTGTGAAAATCGCGCGATTTTTGGCCGCTAGCGGCGAAAATCACGCTGTTTTTGGCCGGTAGCGGCGAAAGTCACGCGATTCTTGCCCGCCAGCTGCGAAAATCGCATGGTTTCTGGCCGCTAGCGGTGAAAATCGCACGGTTTTTGGCAGCTTGGGGCCAAAATCGCGCCGTTTTTGGCAGGTAGCGGCGAAATTCGCGCGATTTTTGCCCGCCAACTCCCGCAAAAATCGCATGGTTTCTGGCCGCTAGCGTCGAAAATAGCGCGGTTTTCGGCCGTTAGCGGCAAAAATCGCCCGTTTTTTGGCCGCTAGCGGCAAAAATCGCCCGATTTTTGGCCGCTAGCAGCGAAAATCGCACGGTTTTTGGCCGCTAGCGGCGAAAATCGCACGATTTTTGCCCGCCAGCTGCAAAAATCGCATTGTTTCTGGCCGCTAGCGTCGAAAATAGCGCGGTTTTCGGTTGTTAGCGGCAAATATCGCCCAATTTTTGGCCGCTAGCGGCGAAAATCGCACGGTTTTTGGCCGGTAGCAGCGAATATTGCGATTTTTGCCCGCCAGCTGCGAAAATCGCATGGTTTTTGGCCGGTAGCGGCGAAAATCGCGCTATTTTTCCCGCCAGCTGCAAAAATCGCATAGTTTCTGGCCGCTAGCGGCGAAAATCGCGCGATTTTTGGCCGCTAGCGGCGAAAATCGCACGATTTTTGGCCGCTAGCGGCGAAAATCGCTCGGTTTTTGGCCGCTAGCTGCGAAAATCACGCGGTTTTTGGCCGGTAGCGGCGAAAATCACGCGATTCTTGCCCGCCAGCTGCGAAAATCGCATGGTTTTTGGCCGCTAGCGGCGAAAATCGCGCGGTTTTTGGCAGGTAGCGGCGAAAATCGCACGGTTTTTGGCCGCTAGCGGCGAAAATCGCACGGTTTTTGGCCGCTAGCGGCGAAAATCGCTCTATCTTTGGCCGGTAGCGGCGAAAATCGCGATTTTTGCCCGCCAGCTGCGAAAATCGCATGGTTTTTGGCCACTAGCGGCGAAAATCGCGCGGTTGTTGGCCGGTAGCGGCGAAAATCGAGCTATTTTTGCCCGCCAGCTGCAAAAATCGCATAGTTTCTGGCCGCTAGCTGCGAAAATCGCGCGATTTTTGGCCGCTAGCGGCGAAATTCGCACGATTTTTGGCCGCTAGCGGCGAAAATCGGTCGATTTTTGGCAGGTAGCGGCGAAATTCGCACGATTTTTGCCCGCCAGCTGCAAAAATCGCACGGTTTCTGGCCGCTAGCGTCGAAAATAGTTCGGTTTTCGGACGTTAGCGCCCGATTTTTGGCCGCAAGCGGCGAAAATCGCACAGTTTTTGGCCGCTAGTGGCGAAAATCGCTCTATTTTTGGCCGGTAGCGGCGAAAATCGCGATTTTTGGCCGCCAGCTGCGAAAATCGCATGGTTTTTGGCCGCTAGCGGCGAAAATCGCGCGGTTTTTGGCCGGTAGCGGCGAAAATCGCGCTATTTTTGCCTGCCAGCTGCAAAAATCGCATAGTTTCTGGCCGCTAGTGGCGAAAATCGCGCGATTTTTCGCCGCTAGCGGCTTAAATCGCGCGATTTTTGCCCGCCAGCTGTGAAAATCGCACGGTTTTTGGCGCTAGCGGCGAAAATCACGCGGTTTTTGGCCGGTAGCGGTGAAAATCACGCGATTTTTGCCCGCCAGCTGCAAAAATCGCATGGTTTCTGGCCGCTAGCGGCGAAAATCGCGCGATTTTTGCCCGCCAGCTGCGAAAATCGCATGGTTTTTGGCCGCTAGCGGCGAAAATCGCGCGGTTTTTGGCAGGTAGCGGCGAAATTCGCGCGATTTTTGCCCACCAGCTGGTGGGCAAAAAATCGCATGGTTTCTGGCCGCTAGCGTCGAAAATAGCGCGGTTTTCGGCCGTTAGCGGCAAAAATCGCGCTATTTTTGGCCGGTAGCGGCGAACATCGCATGGTTTTTGCGGCGATCTATTGGATGGGTAGTAGAGCAGGGCTCTGAAAAAGCCAAGCCAGGGAAATCTGCAGGACTGCCTGGTCCCCTTTTATGAAATGGGGTAGGATCAGTATAAACTGCATCAATCCCTGCAGGTTGTAACAGTAGGACTTTGGTACACATCTATAAATGGACTAGATGAAAGAAAGTAAATTAATTAGTTGACATAGCTAAAACACTTAATTCCACATACCAACTTTCGTAGATTTGCAGAGTAGAACAACCACACTGAAGCCAGTCAATGCTTTGATGACATTGAAATCTTCCATACCACCTGAAACATTTACCCAAATTAGCTTGTTAAACAAGATTTTACATATGCAGGTTCCTTTAATCTTATAATTAAGATTGTTAGAATTCTCCTTTAATGCTAATCAAGCAAAAACATTAAACTTAGTTTGACTAACCATAAGTACATTAAAGTCAGTAATATCTCAGTAATTTATTTTATCTACATGTAAGCATCATTTCAGATTATCTTCAGCCATAATGAGTGATTGTTTAAGTTATAATGTTTACTACCACACTCGCCTAATTCTGAATGTCAAGCAATTAACACCTTCAAACTCAGGGCTGAAGTTCGACTTTCCCATCAATATTCTGGAAGACAATATCTATTTAAGCTTCAAATAAATAAACTAAGTTGAAGTACAGTTACCATTCAATATTTAATTTGTGTACTATACCATCATTAAATGATTCTTTAATTTATGAACATAGCCTTTTAAGCTACAAACGTAGATTAAATCCATGTTGTGGCACAGTCTTAAAGCACATCTGGGATCCTCCGACATAAGTTTGAACCCCTCATCACAGCCCTTGTGCATTAGAAATATCACATTGTGATTTGTGTAATTTATAAATGAATGACTTCTAGCCAAATAATTAAGAACCATGCAACCAACTTAACACCAGAAGTTAAGCAAACAAATTAAGATTTAAATAAAACATTTCATAAAATCTTTAACTTGCAAATTTATGCCGTTTAACAGTTAGTGCCCAACTTTACATTCACAAATTTAAAGTCCCATTTATTCTATTCAAAGCACAATTCTTGCAAGAATTAACTTTAGGATATAGTACCCACTAGTCAAGGCCTTAAACTAGTTTCAATTTACCCAATTTCAAGGCCCCTTCACAATTTCATTAAATATTTAGGTAAAAATTATGTAAACACATTTTACCTATTAAACTAAATAAACTTACTTTGGCCCTCTAATTCTGACAACTATGCTACTTTCTGTAGCATTTAACACTTCCAGCGATTGTTCTGCAACTGTTCCTGAAGTTGTTGGAAGGACCTTCTACAACCTGTCAATGGAACATTAAATATGGTTAATAAGGTTTTGCATAGCAATTTCATTTTGTTTAACTTTAAAATATTTGTAATTTTAAAGTTACACTAACAAATTATCTACTTCCCTCCCCCACCATATCTAATTTATAAATTAGAAGATAAAGCACTTTGAAGTCCACATTTAAGGTTTATATGCTACAAAATTTGTATTTCAAATTTATAGTTTACGATTCCCCTCCCCCATATATCTTTGGTAACATGTATTTAAAACATGTCAAGCAAACTCAAGAGTTGTTGCTATTTATGTCAAACAAAACAATACGACAGATCTTTCATTCTTGTACAGCCACAAGCATGCGTACCATTTAGGCCAATAACTTTATTCCATGTTACCCCAGAACACTAAAAATTTAACTAGGTACCAATTTTACACCGTTAAACAGATGATACAGTTACTCGCCCAGGATTCATGCCAAATCACTCTTGCTTGCTTGCGGATCAAATGGGATTTAATTTTAAATAGATAAGCAAACTGTACACAGATCTAAATGTATTTGCCACTTGTAAAGAACTTAAACCTCATTTAGTAAAAATTTATAAAACCCACCAAACCGGGAAGGCTATGTAGTACCACCGAGTGTGGAAGTTTAAGGCACGAGATTCAAGAACGTGTTTAAGGAAAAATTGAAGATTAGAACCACAGCTAACAAGTGAGAACCCAGTTCGGTTGTGATCTGCACTGGCTCCACCACCAGAGTACCACAGAGGTGAAGAACCTGCTAGTCATAGGGAATGAGCTTACCCACAATATTGCAAATCTTCCAAATCTGCGGCAGAGGAGTATCTAACGTAATGGTGGAAACACTTCCAACTCTCGCGCCTCGCTGTCCAGGTGGTCCAACAGGCCACTGCACTTTCTGAAACAAAATATAAGAATCAGCCATCTGCCAGCGTCAGTCTTTTCCAGGCTGCACACTTACAGCCGACAACCCTAGCAACCCGCAGTCCCGGGAACGCACTTCCGTGTGCCCTGGGAGGTAGAGCAAGGAATAGAGGGTAGCAGCGAAGACTAATGAAAACGAGGAGAGTGCAAGGAAGAGGTAGTAAGGAGAGGTCACACTAGCACGGAGGGTGAATAGGTTCTAATCAGCTTTGGCAAACTGCCACCTAGGGAAGGAGAGGGGAGGGTGAAAAGACAAGGGAAAACAAGGATGGTGAAATGGTCACTTATGGAGGTTATGAACCCTCCACGAGATATCCAAGTACAGAGACGATCAGAGAAAGATCAAGACAGGAAAGTGAGAGTCACAGTCCACATGGGGTGGGCTCACCAGAATTCAGGGAAGAGAACGAATGGTTCGAGAAGGCCGCCTCGGGTGTGTCAACATCACCCCAAAGGGTATGTCGACAGTTTAAATAACCCAACAGGAACACCAGCTCTGTTAAGGAGTCCAGGAGGTTCCTGACATCAGGAAAGGAAAGAGGGACATTTGGGGGAAAAATTTAACAGACTACATTTTACTCAAAAACATGGCCAGCCAAATAATGGATAGGACATGGAAACAGTAGGACAAAGGGATTATCAGTACGAATCAAGAGACCAATATAGTTATGGGCCCCAGCAAGATCAAAGGGGGGGGGGAGGAGAGGGGGGAGGAGAAGGGGGAGGAGAAGGGGGAAGAGGAAGAAAGGAATAACCACGACAGTTATCACGACGAGCACCAAGCATCGGCTCCCAGAGACAAAGAGGTGAAACCTTAACAGAACTAGAGTTCATGGGAGTTAGCATAAAACCCGTGAATATTCCATTGAAGAATTGACATTATCAAAAAAATAAAAGGACAGCAACGGAACAAAGAAACAAAGGTAAATAACACAGCATATTAAAAAAGCTAAAGATCAGAATAAGGTTTAGCGGGCCATGGGTTAACTTAGTAAGAATGGAGGGAAACAAAGAGCAGGACACCAGAGGCAGATTGACAGGGTTCAGGGAGGGGGGGGGGGCTGTCAAGGCCAGGAGGATAGGGGGTAGAAACTCTAGGTCAGCAACCAAGAGGGAATTGGGCAAAAAGCAACTTCCACATTAGGGACAGGGGGCCCCAACCAATAAAATGGGGAGTAAGCAATAGTTAGGGGGCGAGGAAGAAAGGAATGCCGTCTCTTTTCTTACCCGCAGGGGGAGGAGGATGGAGAGGAGCCAGGCTTACGTTTCTGACGGACAGGTGTTCCAGTAACATCGTACTGGCCGACTGACTAGGGTCTTAAGTGAAGAATGGGAGTGAACAACATCAAGATTGCTGGGAGGATGATGGACATCAGCCTGGACAGACAGGCGACGTGGAGGGACAGGAAGGATCGGGGAAAACGAAATGACTTGGCAGACAGGGTAGGAAAAGGAAAGAGGGGGGGGGGATCCAGAAGGAGATTCACGAGAGATACCTTCCGACCCAGGACGTAAAGGAACAGGGAAGGTGGTGGGCATGTTCGGATCCAAGGCCTAGAAATGGTTGTGGGACAAAGGTGGGAAGGACGAGAGGTAGAACAACGTGCGAGCATAAGATACGCCAGTGAAGGGGTGGACACTGCAAACCGTGTCTTGCCTCGGGAAAAGTCAAATGATCCTGGTGTTTCAAGTTAAGGACTACTTCAAGCTTTGAGTCGATACACGTGCGAGAGAATGTAGGGTGGGCCTCGCCGCAATTCAGGTAGCGAGCCCGGGGGATATGAGCAATCTGTCTTAGAGTGGCTATCGTCCCCACACTGGGGCAGAGAGAAACGAAGACTTGTGCATTTGAGGGCACCGTGCTCGAACTTGCCTCACTTATTACAATGAGAGAGGGGGGATGTACTCTTGAACAGGGCACCTGGCACCAGCAAGAATGATAGGTGGCTGAAGGGTCTTACTATCAAAAGGTGATACTATCAAAAGTGAGGTTTGTTTTTAAAAACCAATGTGTCGATATTACAAGATCAATGAATGTGAAATTATGAAAGATTGTCACCTTGCAGATGTGAAGTGAAACTAATCTGACAGTTGTGCGTTTACCCCCCCCCCCCCCCTCTACTTTACGTCACGACAACGACAGCCAGAAAGGGAGATGGACCTCATTTAGTAGAAAACTTATCACTAATATCTACAGTATGGGCAATGATAATCTATACAATTGTGTTCTATTAACGGTATTTTTTCAACTTAGCTTATGTACACCTACATTAAGTATCCTAATATACATGAACTTTGGTAAAGACTTACTATAATGCCTTGTATACTTTAAGTTTGATGTTGGCGACTATATTACCAATAGGTAATATATAAATTAGATTTTAACTACCTTCAAATACAAACATTTGCTATAATAAAGTAATTATAAAATTGAAAACCAATATAATAACCACCCTTTCACCAAGTTATGATCATTATTCTAATTAACACAATGTTGTACAATATTATAACTACAATATTTTCCAAAACATTTATTCAACTTGCCGACTTCAATGCAACAGGAATCTATCTTATCAATGTGGAGCGGTGATTATTCCTTCAATCCCATGCACCACACTACAAACTTGCAACCAACGTTTCTAAGCTCCGTTTGGCTTTAACAACTACAGCCAAGTTGGGAAAAAAACTGCCTGCCGGCCAAAAATAGCGCGGTTTTTCGCCGTTAGCGGCAAAAATCACCCGATTTTTGGTCGCCAGCTGCGACAATCGCATGGTTTTGGGCCGCTAGCGGCGAAAATCGCCCCATTTTTGGCCGCTAGCGGCGAAAATAGCCCCTTTTTTGGCCGCTAGCGGCGAAAATCGGTCGATTTTTGGCAGGTAGCGGCGAAAATCGCGCTATTTTTGGCCGGTAGCAGCTTAAATTGCGATTTTTGCCCGCCAGCTGCGAAAATCGCATGGTTTTTGGCCGCTAGCGGCGAAAATCGCGCGGTTTTTGGCCGGTAGCAGCGAAAATCGCGCAATTTTTGCCCGCCAGCTGCAAAAATCGCATGGATCAATATTATTGATTAATAAATATTTGTTATTAATATTTATTAATATTCAATATTCTAAATGTTTGCCTTAAATTTGGTCTATATTTTATTCCATATCATTTAATGATCTACCATAATGATTAATTTTGCTACTGGATTTGTACGTTACCTCAACCTAACTTCTGCCACTTTGCTTGGGTTCTCTGTTCTCTTCATATAGCAAAATACGCACAATTCCGCAACACGCTTGGTGCTCACATCTCAACTTAAAATTCCACACAACTGCCTCTAGCCGCCGACCCAAAGGTACACATGCCCCCACTAGGTCCAGGAACAGTCACGAGGTACAGTCCAGCCACGACCAGCTTCCCAATGTCAGGTCAGGACTATATGAAATCGATTTTTCACTTGCATAGTCCTGGGGACCATGCAGGACTTAGCATTTGTGTTCATCAACCGTCCCCCAAAGACTGAGACGATTTGATAATTTCATATGGCCAACATTACCATCGGAGTGCCGGCACGGAAGTGGTTCAAATAGCTGCGGCTATCACTTCCTTATGTACGGTCGTGATGGTCAAGTGCATTAAGGCATCCTGTACATACCAGTTGCGTTGCTCCTGGCAGTATGGGGTTCGAGTCACTTCTCGGGTGAGAGTTTTCAGATATACACACAGAGCTAGGATCATTACCTATATCTACAATATTTATCCTAACTATATACCTATAATAAATACCTTACATATCTTAAGATATGTAGCATATGCTAATTAAGGATAATTATATATATATATATATATATATATATATATATATATATATATATATATATATATATATATATATATATATATATATATATATATATATATATATATATATATATATATATATATATATATATATATATATATATATAATTTCATTGAATATGACCGCATATTCTGTATTTATTATTTTCTGGTTTAGGGCTTCTATCCCTCTAACTATTTTCTTAGCATCAGGGCTTAATTGAAATGGGAGTTCTCCAAAACTCATTTTCGTACTTTTAAGGTGAAGAAAAGAAGTGATTTACTATAGAGTGTATTACACTTATTTGTATAATTTGCACAAACTATATAAAAACTATTTATATAATTTGCACACAAAGTGCAAATTATATAAATAAGTGTAATACACTCTATAGTAAATCACTTCTTTTCTTCACCTTAAAAGTACGAAAATGAGTTTTGGAGAACTCCCATTTCAATTAAGCCCTGATGCTAAGAAAATAGTTAGAGGGATAGAAGCCCTAAACCAGAAAATAATAAATACAGAATATGCGGTCATATTCAATGAAACATGTTTGAAAGAAAACCTGCTGCCAGTATACACCAATATATATATATATATATATATATATATATATATATATATATATATATATATATATATATATATATATATATATATATATATATATATATATATATATATATATATATATATATATATATATATATATATATATATATATATATATATATATATATATATATATATATATATATATATATATATATATATATATATATATATATATATATATATATATATATATATATATATATATATATATATATATCTACCATATTTATTCTAGATTATCAATATATAATGTAATCTGGATATGTATATCTGATAACCTAGATATGCATCTAAAAGATATCATTTTCTAGATATACATCTAGATTATATATATCTATTTTATTTTCATATTAATTTAAATAAATAAAATATGTATTGTACAAAATACGTACTGAACCATTTCACGAGATTTCACTACAAATCAACGCCTACACTCCATGTAAATATCCAAAACATAAAACTACTTGTTACAATCTTGGTCGTAACTCCAAGTAACAAACCACACACTTATTACTGTGCACACAACTGTTAAACATTACTAAAGGTTATTAACACTACTATGTTTGTGTATATTATTTAATGAGTTCTATTAGTCTGCTGTTTCAGACTTATCAAAACTACATTCAAAAATCCCAACTTGTACATTACAAAGCAACTAATACAATAATGAACATTTGTGCCATTATTACAGGAGAGTACTGTCAGCATCACATCACTATCTCCTAACTGATAAATATTAAAGGAATACCTTTGACATGCAATTCCACAGTGAGGTCATAGGTCCCTTTACAAATCTATGCAAAAGTATCCATTGGTAAAACAAGATATAAATTTTAAGGCAAACATATCCATGGACACCAGTTAGTCAACAGACATGCAATCATCCTTATCTTGATCCTGGGTTTTATCAGAAACCTCCTCTTCTTCCTTCTTACTGTCTTCCTCTTTACCTTTCTTCTTTCCCAAGGCCTGAAAGTAAGAAATCAAATATATGAATGATTGATTCTATATTACTATGACTTATTGACAATCCAAATACAATACTAAATATCATGTATGCTCTACTGTCCTAGTTGTATTTACAGCCTATGAACTACACTAAATCGACAACTAAACACTATCAATCCTATTGGTTTTTAAATCTACTTTAAAGCTAGGGATACTGGTCCAAACACTTGGTCATTATTTAAACATTCAATTTATCTGTTCTGTTTATTATCACAAATATTTCACTGTCAGTATGTATCCATATTGGCAATTCACAACTATGAGGCAAAGTATCAATTGTCTAGTTATGTGATGAGATGACAAAAGCATATTACTGTATTCTTTGTATAGTGTGGGCGATACGCAACCATTTAGTTTGTCGGTACTAACCAAATAGCTGGAAATATCCTAGCAACATGTGGTCAGGTCACAATGACCTCAAGTAACATCCTTCCCAGTGATATCACAGTAACCTATGACATCAGGTAAGGTACAACCTACATTTGGATGTGCATCTATATAGATTAAGTAATTATCAAAACAAGGCACCAAACCAGGAAGGCTATGTAGCACAATCGAATGCTCCGAATAATCAGAGGGCGCTAAATATCACTAAGGATGCCAATATGAGAACAGAAACGCACAAAGCGAACGATACCAAATTTATCAAATTAAAAAAAAATTCGATCGAGGGACAAGTGACTGCAAGGGATAGTCGGAAACCAGAGCATAGAGAATGCCATAAAGTTCTGCCGTGAATATGCCAAGTCTCCAGAGGCAGGCGACATATCTGGTCAGGAAATAACTTGATGGCCTACACTGTCTGCAATCTTAGACCCATCAGTGAAGATGGAAATTAAATGGTTGTGTGAAGAAAAGTGTTCAAGGAAAACATTTCTGAACTGTAGGAGGGGTAAAACCTTTAGTAATGTGGCTCAGGGATTTAATACATTTAGCAAGGGAGACCCTCCACAGGAGGGCAAAGATGGAATACTAGGAGAAATATTGGTAATACTAACCGAAAGAGAATTTTGCAGGCGACAAAACTGACCAGAAAGACGGAGATGGGTGAAGGGGAACATGAGGTACAGGAGGGGTAAAAGTCAAAGTACGACATAGGCAACAGTGAGGGGTATTATAAGCATCATAAACACAGACTACTCAAGATCACGGCCTCTTCCATTACTCGCCACCGTCGCGTGGCTCGTTGTCTCCACCCTATGCGCATTTCTCAAACAACATACTTCATCGTTCTGTTCCGCCAAGCCACAACCTCTCCACACGCTACCATCCTGGAAATCCATAATATGCATCAACTTATCATCGACAACATTTCCTATTCTGTCCTACAACCATCTACGAACACTCCATTAACAATTCCTTATATTACACATTTCCGCAATGAACAACATTTCAGTATATTTCAGCATCTAACAATTTGGATATTAATTTCATATAAAGGGTGTTAAAAGTTTGTCATCATATAGGTTGACAACTACAATACATAGCAAAACACATTTTCAACCTCTGACGAGTCCTACTTTTATATACAATTCATTAAAACCGCAACCATGACAATCCCCACCAACCTCAAAACTAACCGTTTCTTATACATACAATTGCAGTGCTAAACGCAATTTTTTCCCTCCTCGGGCTTTAGTCCTGCAAACTTAACCCCCTCAGCCTCTCATTTCCTGTTACACTTCTGCCTAGCCAACATTAACTGCTAAACAACTACCTACTAATACCTATATCACCACACATTCCCACTTCTCCAGGGACACATCTCTTCCTAGTACACAATTCTCAATTAACACTACAAAATCAACTCTACACCAATATACTTACTGCTACACACGACAACCAACACCCCCCCCCCTGGACCAATACCTCAAGTTAACAACGCACTTACATTTCAAGGACGAACAATCAGGACATGTTCCTTTCACTTCTGCCTATACTACAACACGCGCTAGCCATGATTACATTTTTCTAGTTACACAATTATTACACCACAACGTGTAATGTCTCAACCCACATACACATTACTCAAAAATTACTGGCACGAGCCTCGTCTCGAGTGCAAATTAATCCACCGCAACATTTACATTCCCTCCATGTATCAACCAATCATTCTTAAACCTTCATTTTATGACTTCATCCTATGAAGGAGGTCACGCTTATTTCATGCAGTACCATTAACATTATAAACTATATGCCTTACTCAAATTAAATATTCTAATGGTTATTGTTACTAGCAGCTGTACGTCAAACAACCTACAGATAAATATGTCTGCGTCACTAAGACGACAGCAAGCCAACGGATTTTCAAACCTTCACCCTCTCATGTCTAATTAAAGTGGTCTGGTTACCAGAGTACATAAACTCCCCATTAAACGCTTGGTGAGGGGGGGGGGTTACTACACCACTATCAACTTTTAAAGACACGACGCGCGAACCGTGAGCAAAAACCCTATCTAGAGTTATTCATTAGTCATAACACGTTTCCTGAAGCAACACCATCCTGCAGCAAAACTCAGTTTTTCTTCTTTATAAACTAACTTTTACACCAGACTCACAGGTTAAGGCGCTTCAGTTTTTAATGAAAACACTCGCTAGGAGCGCCCCAATATGCCTGTATTAGTCGTCAAACTCCCACTTAACACATAAATGTCCACCTCATACCATCCCCTCCAACTTCCTTATTCAACAACCAAAATACTTATCTATTGCATCACCCCAATCTACTGCCTTCATACCTTGTTTTACATTTACATTTTTCATATAACCTAATTGCCAGTAAATCACGTCAACCACCCCCTATCGTCATCACGTCAACCACCCCCTATCGTCATCACGTACATTTACTTTGCTACACCTCGAGTGGGTGACACTTCAATATACACGACGGCGTTAGGCCCGGAACACTTCCCTTAGTGGCCACGTTCTTATTAACTACTTGAACCCTACCTTACATAGGTGTTAAAGCAACACTTTTACAGGCATTCTTAATATGCTTACTTATCCCGTCTATACAGTTTCCCATTACCAAAAGTAGGAAGTAATGACTTCCTACTTTATTATTACACCAACTTCTCAATGGGACTAAATATTTACATGTTAACTAATTAGTCATCAACGTTGACAAACTTACGAAATGATTATATCTTCAATACTTCCACTCACTATTTTATTCCCACTTTAATAACTATTTCACAACGTGAACACTAATGCCTGCAAAACTACCTTTGTCACATTCAACTTCCACAACATTTAGGTGATAATAACTACTCTCGGGCGCCTCAACGTCACATTCAAACCCACACAATATTAACACAATCACCTTTAGACTAGTAACGTGGCCCAACCTCCTACCTATCCCCACGATTCTTCTACAAGACTAGTCACACACTTACTGCAAAGTCTTCACGAATAGGGCAGTTGGAGCGTATGTTCTAACAAACAGCCCAGGGGTCCTCCCAATCTGTCCGCTATTACCTGCAACAAGGCAACGTCATGTTATCAATATCAATCATGCCTATACCATACCTTTAATTGCAACATGTACTTTCACTAAACTAATTTCATGCTCCCAATTTCTAATGCCACTTAAAAGCATAGATCCCACCTAGATAGTCAACGAGTTTTGCAGCTGTTACTTGTGGCCTCGACACCCTCCGAGTACCTAATACTATTAACCACTTCAGTCTCACTTTACTACGCTATCCTATTACAATATTACCACGCCTCTAAACTTACATTAGATATTCAATAACTACTTGCCTTAAACTCATACCGCCATCATAGATGCTAACTCACGCAGCACATCTTGCCAAACCGGAACATCTGCCACCACCTTCTGCTCGCCACCGACTTGATTCATCGGTCCACCACAACCTTAGTCTCTCCTCCACCTTCCTAAATCACCAGTCGGCTCATTTCACGCGATGCCTCGTCTTCCCACCATTACCTCATTCTCTTCACAATAACGCTGAAAAGCAAACATTACAATTCACTACACATTTATAAATATCTTTTAGTACTGATTACAGGTCACCACTCAAATATCTGCCAATAGATATATATATTCCCCAAGAGGGTATATACGGCAGCTGTAAAATATATATTTTTGACCCTATGTATTGGCGTTTTGCGGGTGTACAATATGAGTGTAAGCTAGGGGATCTGTCAGCCCTAGCGACCCCAAAGGGTAACGGGGTACCAGCTCTGAGTAACATCACGCCCTAACACTAACTTGTACACCACAACTATGCCAATACTGGGGTCAAAACGTTCCGTCGAGCCTCACCCACCAAGTCGACTCAACAGCCAATCACGTTTCGATTTTTCAATTGACGTCACTTCTCGCAACCTCTACTCTCATTGGTCGGCTCCACCTAATTGGATACTCTAGTAATTCATGACAATTATTTATTGAAACTCAAATATATACACTCAAATGTATACCCAATGTATGAGAAACATACATATACCATATGTATGAAAAACAATGTTTGACTTTACACTCACAAATGATGACTTTGGATTAATTATTATTATAATGATTAAATAATAACTATACTTATTCAAGCTGTAAGTACAGTACAACACAGTACACTTCCCTACGGTACGATACATTACAGTACTATACATTACAGTACTGTAGAGTACAGTTCCGTACTGTACAATACATTAACTACTATACAGTACAGTACCGTATCATACAGAACAGCCAAGGGCACAGTACTCTACAGTACAATAGAGAACAGTACAGTACCGTATAGTACAATACACTACAGTAAAGTGGAGTACAGTACACTACTAGGTACAGTACAGTTCCGTACAATACTCTACATAACAGTACCGTACAATACTCTACATAACAGTACCGTACAATACTCTACATAACAGTACACTACACTACAAGGTACAGTACCCTACAGAACCGTACAGTGCAGTCCAGTACTGTATACTACACAAAAGTACCGTACAGTACAATATGGTACACAATAAAACAGTATAATGCAGTACGGTACAGTACAATGCAGTACAGTACACTATAAGACACAACAGTACACTATCTTGAGGTTATCTTGAGATGATTTCGGGGCTTTTTAGTGTCCCCGCGGCCCGGTCCTCGACCAGGCCTCCACCCCCAGGACGCAGCCCGTGACAGCTGACTAACACCCAGGTACCTATTTTACTGCTAGGTAACAGGGGCATAGGGTGAAAGAAACTCTGCCCATTGTTTCTCGCCGGCGCCTGGGATCGAACCCAGGACCACAGGATCACAAGTCCAGCGTGCTGTCCGCTCGGCCGACCGGCTCCCACTACCGTACACTCACAGTTCGTTACTTATAATAATAATAATAATAATAATAATAATAATAATTTTTATTTAGGCAAAGGTACATACATAAAGAGATTTTACAAAGTTTGTTGGCTTTATAGATAGAGCTAGTACATACAAAGCCTAAAGCCACTATTACGCAAAGCGTTTCGGGCAGGAAAAAACACTACTGACTAAAGCTTAAAACTAATGGGTAAAAAGAAAAAAATGCGTTGAGTACAAATAAAAATAGGGGTAAAAGAGGGGGGAACATTGTTGAAAAAACAGCACAAATACAATTACAAATTATTACAGAAAATTACATTCAAACAGCGTTGATTTGAAAAAAAAAAAAAAAAAAAAACATACATGGGTTGACAATAGAGAGGTAAGGTAGGTTACAGGGAATTTATTAGGTATAGCTTCGTTTTTAACTTAAACTGGTTGAGAGAGGTACAGTCTTTAACATGGTTGGGAAGGTCATTCCACATTCTGGGCCCCTTGATTTGTAGAGCATTTCTGGTTTGATTAAGTCGTACTCTAGGAATATCAAAACTGTATTTATTTCTGGTGTGGTGCTCATGGGTTCTGTTACAACCTTCTATGAAGCTTTTGAGGTCAGGATTGGCATTACAGTTTAGCGTTTTATATATGTATAATACACATGAGAGAATGTGCAGTGACTTAATGTCTAACATATTCAGGGATTTAAGTAGGGGGTACCGAGTGATGTCTGGGGCCAGAATTGGATATTGTCCTAATAGCAGCTTTGTGTTGAGTAATTAGAGGACGTAAGTGATTTTGGGTAGTAGAGCCCCAAGCACAAATACCATAGTTGAGATATGGATAGATAAGGGAGTAATAGAGAGTCACCAGGGCAGGGCGTGGTACATAATATCTGATCTTACTTTCAAATATCTGAACTTGCCTTTCAAATGTACCAACGGCATTACCATTACAATTTTGTTACTTAAATCTCTATTTCTTGAATGTAACAACACTTAATAAGCAACAAATTTCACATGAGATGGGGAGAGAGGACATTGCTGCAATGGCGGTGTGTGGCAACTAACGCTAGTATCACTAACGACCATTCTTAGTGCATTATTACCTTTCCAACCGTTCATTTTCCTCTCTAAACAACACCAATGTATATATATATATATATATATATATATATATATATATATATATATATATATATATATATATATATATATATATATATATATATATATATATATATATATATATATATATATATATATATATACACGATTTAAGCCATAGATACACACGGCAACTAGTAATAACGATTAATTAACATTCAATCAAATACTGTTTCACACATTTCTGCAAACTCAGTCATTTTCCAGAATAAAGATCTTGTGCGTTACACTTCCATCATTTGAACTCTTGTGAGTCCTTTTATTGAGACTGACGCTATATTATGCTATGTTAAGCTAAGCAAGCTACGCTACACTGGACTAGGCTAGGGTAAGCTAGGTAAAGTTAGATACAATACCGTAAATTAAAGGGTACAATACAGTACAAAACATTATAGTACACTACCCTACTATACAGTACACTACCATTCACTACAGTATAGTACAATACACTATAGGACAGTGCAGTAGAGGCTACAGTACAGGATACAATACAGTACAGGGTGCATTACATTACAGAACAGTAAAGTATAGTACAGCATAGTGCAGACCAGTACAGTACAATACATTAAAGCAAAGTGAAGTACAATACTAAGTATTGTATTTTATTGTACATACAAGTACAGTGCAAGATTTTCTATTAGAAATTCCCCTAAAATTCCTACTAAAAATTCACAAACAAATCCTAATACAAATTCCCCTACAAATCATACTAGAAACTACTCTACAAATCCTACTAGAAATTACCATAGAAATCCTACTAGGAATCCCCTAAAAATCCTACTCAAAAATCAAACTATACATTTTACTACAAATCCTACAAGCAATCCTACTATGATTCCAAGAAAAATCCTACTAGGATTCCACTACAAATCCAACTAGAAATCATCTACAAATACTACTTGCATTCCTACTAAGAATCCCCTCGAAATCCTACTATAAATATCTATAAATCCTTCTAGAAATCATACTAGCAATCCTACTACAAATCATAATAGAAAAACTATTATGATTCCTACTATAAATCACCTATAAATCTTACTAGGATTCTCACTATAAATCCCAATAGGAATCCCCTAAACATACTACTACAAATTACCTAACAATACTATTGCAAATCTTACTATTTCCTTCAATATTTCATATTATTGTTCAATCTATATGAATGGAAATGTTCGTTTGTCCATAACCGCTATTCAACTTAACTTCTTTACCAATTGCCTGGATTTTTGAACACAACGTTGCCTTTGAATAAGCCCATCTTTTTTCTATACCTTCTATATACATGCCACACCTGTGACAGGTAAAACTATGCTTTTCTTCAATACACCAACATCTGCTGCATGTCAAAGCAACACACGTTATACTAAATATGTTACAATTCAATTTCAATGTTTTTGATTGCAATGATAATTTGATTTTTCTTACATTCTTATTTATTTGCATTTGGATTCCATTATTTTGTGTACATTGCTTTGAAATTGAGCCGTGTCGTTTACCATACCAATCATTTCATGATTATAATTCATATTTTCATTCCTTTTTTTAACTGCAATTCTTATATTTCACTGATGGGAACATCAGATCAATTTAACATCAGATCACTTTAGGTTCCAAATTTTCTGATGGGAACATCAGACCATTTCGGAACGCATCGGACGGTGGAGTGGGGAATGGTTGGGAGGCCGAGGGGACGGGTGAGGGGGGGGGGGGGGGGAATGGTGGGGAAGATTGGGCGACAATGAAGGTTGCTGTGCCTCAGCAACCCGTTCACAGGTACAGTACTCCTAGTATTGAAGAATATTTTTCAATAGTGATACTCTTCATAAATATTATTATTCAGTAGTATTGAATAATGTACAGTATTAGTCATTATTAATATTATTAAATAATTTATTATTATTTATTAGTATTTACTCATTATTATTCAATATCAATTATATATATATATATTTTTTTCATTACTATCGAATATTATTCATTATTATTCAATATCATCAAATATTATTCAATAATATCCAATATTAGTCAATATCCAATAATATTCATTATGAAATTATATTGAATATTCAATATTATTAAATATGGATCAATATTATTGAATAATATTGATTATTATTCAATATTCTAAAATATTATTAAGTATTATTCATTATTCTACATTTATTGCTTCACATTATTCTATATTTTATTAAATATCATTTAATATTCTAGAATACCGATTATTTCTTTTCCCTAGGGCATTTCTACGTTAGCTGAACCTAACTTCTACCACTTTCCTTGGGGTCTATCTTCTCTTCAGACAGCAAAATACGCACAAATCCACAACCTGCAAGACGCTTGGTGCTCACATCTCAACTCCAAGTCCACACAACCGGCTCCACCCACCGACCCACAGCGACACATGCCAGACTAGGTCCAGGAACAGTCACGAGGTAGTGTCCACCCACGACCCTCTTCCCAATGTCAGCCCAGGACATGTTACCTGGCCCAAGGACTATATGCAACCGAGTATTTCAATTGCATATAGTCCTACGGACCATTCACGCTTGTTCGCATTTGTGTTCCTCACGTGTGCCCCAAAGAATGAGGCGATTTCATAAAATGCTATGCCCAAGATTACCATCAGAGTGCCGGCGGGGAAGTGGTTCAAATAGCTTCAGCTATCACTTCCTTCTGTCTGGTCATGATGGTGCCAGTTTTCATTTATTTATATTATATATATTACACACACACACACACACAGGTATACAGCTAGGATAATTATTCATCTACAATAATTATCCTAACTATATAGATGTAATAAATATAACTATATAGATGTAATCCTGGCCGGGGAGGATTTACTGGGCGCAAATCCTTAACTGTAGCCTCTGTTTAACGCAACAGTAAAATGTGTACTTGGTTGTAACAACGATTCTTCGCGGCGGGGATCGTATTCCAGGGACCTGCCCGAAACGCTACGCGTACTACTGGCTCTACAAGAATGCAACAACTCTTGTATATATCTATATAAAAAAAAAAAAAAAAAAAAAAAAAAAAAAAAATCCTAGAATTATTCTATATATATATTCTAGATTATCTATATATAATATATAATCTGAATATGTATATCGGATAATGTAGATGCATCCTAGATATGCATCTAAAATATATATAATGTTCTAGATATAATCTAATATTTTATTTATATTTTATTTATTTATGTATTGTAAACAATATTTACTGAACCATATGCCAGTAGATTTCACTACAAATCAACGCCTACAGTCCATGTAAATATCCAAAACATAAAACTACGTATTACAATCTTGGTCGTAACTCCAAGTAACAAACCACACACTTATTACTGTGCACACAACTGTTGAACATTACTAAAGGTTATTAACACTACTATGTTTGTGTATATTATTTAATGAGTTCTATTAGTCTGCTGCTTCAGACTTATCAAAACTACATTCAAAAATCCCAACTTGTACATTACAAAGCAACTAATACAATAATGAAATTGTGATGCTGACAGTACACTCCTGTAATAATGGCACATATCATCACTATCTCATAACTGATAAATATTAAAGGAATACCTTTGACATGCAATTCCACAGTGAGGTCATAGGTCCCTTTACAAATCTATGCATAAGTATCCAATGGTAAAACAAGATATAAATTTTAAGGCAAACATATCCATGGACACCAGTTAGTCAACAGACATGGCATCATCATCATCCTTATCTTGATCCTTGGTTTTATCAGAAACCTCCTTCTCTTCTTCCTTCTTACTGCCTTCCTCTTTACCTTTCTTCTTTCCCAAGACCTGAAAGTAACAAATAAAATCTATGAATGATCGATTAAATAGTACCATGACTGGTTTCTTGACACCCCAAATACAATACTAAATATGTCTGCTCTACTGTCCTAGTTGTATTTACAGGCAATGAACTACACTAAATCGACAACTAAACACTATCAACATCCTATTGTTTTTTTATTCTACTTTTAAAGCTAGGGATACTTGTCCAAACACTTGGTCATTATTTAAACATTCAAAAAATTTGTTCTGTTTATTATCAAAAATATTTTACTGTCAGTATGTATCCATATTGGCAATTCACAACTATGAGGCAAAGTATCAATTGTCTAGTTTGTGATGAGATGACAAAAGCTTATTACTGTATTCTATTGTATAGTGTGGGCGATACGCAACCATTTAGTTTGTTGGTACTAACCAAACACCTGGAAATATCCTAGCAACATGTGGTCAGGTCACCATGACCTCAATTAACATCCTTCCCGGTGATAGCACAGTATCCTATGATATCAGGTAACAACCTACATTTTGATGTGCATCTATATAGATCAAGTAATTATCAATAAATTATCAAAAGGAGGCACCAAACCGGGAAGGCTATGTAGCACTATCAAAGGTGCGGAATAATCAGAGGGCGCTAAATATCGCCAACGATGCCAATATGAGAACAGAAACGCATAAGGCGAACAATATCAAATGTATCCGATTCACTAACAATTCTATCGAGGGACAACTGACTGCAAGGGACAGTCGGAAAGCAGAGCATAGAGAATGACATAAAGTTCTGCCGTGAAGATGCCAGCCAAGTCTCCAGAGCAGCCGACACATATATAAGTGTGGTCAGGAAATAACAACAGTTATGTGATGGCCTACACCGTCTGCAAACTTAGACCCATCAGTGAGGATGGAAATGGAGCGGGAGTGTGAAGAAAAGTGTTCAAGGATAGGGCATTTCAGAACTGTAGGAGGGGTAAAAGTTTTAGTAATGTGGCTCAGGGATTTACAAAATTTAGCAAGGGAAACCCTCCACAGGAGCGCAAAAATGCAATACTAGGAGAAATATTGGTAATACTAACCGAAAGAGATTTTTGCAGGCGAGACAACCGACCAGAAAGACCGAGGTGGGTGAAGGGGAACAGGAGCTACAAGAAGAGTAAAAGTCAAACCACGACATAGGCAAGAGTGAGGGTATTATAAGGACTGCGCAAGGTAGCGAACACAGTAGCAATTGCAGCGGTCCTGGAGAGATAGGAAGCCAGTGTCAACATACAAGCCGAGGGTAGGAGTCGAACGAAAGGCACCAAAGCCCAGGCGCAACTCAGTATGGTGCAAAGCATCAAGACGGCAAAGAGTATGAGGAGAAGCAGACAAGTAGCAAGCAGGGCAACCATAATCGAGTTTAGACAGTACAAGAGAGGAATGTAAAGAGGAACGTGCGCCTATCCGCTCCCCAAGAAGTATGGGACAAAACCTTAAGTAGGTTAAGGGCCTTAGAGCATTCAACTCGAAGGTAACATATTGAGTGACCTAGACAAACGAGTGTCAAAACTTAACCAATAAACCTTAGCGGAATCTTGGCACACAAGGGAATGACCATAAAGTGACAAAGAAGGACGAAGAACGACACGCTTCCAAGTAAAAGTTATAGCACAAGTCTTAGTTGCAGAAAACTTAAAGCCATGATTGGTGGCCAAAGACGACATGTCATCAATCACAACTTGAAGCCGCCAGTGAAGGAGGGTGAATCATCACCTTCACAGCAGAGGGCAAGATCATCAACATAGAGAGCAGGGAAGACGCCAGAAGGAAGAGAGGAAAGAAGACCATTGAGGGCAACCAGAAAAAGAGTAGTGCTCAGAACACTACTTTGGGATACACCTTCGTATTGCCACAAAGAGGCAGAGAGAGTGGCACCAAACCTCACTCTAAAGGAACGAGAGACAGGAAGCTTTGGAGGAACAGAGGGAGATTACACGAAGGCCAAAAGAACGAAGTTGCAAAACAATGTATTTCCAGGTGGTGTCATAAGCCTTTTCCAGGTCAAAAAGGACAATCACAGAGAAAAAAGAGACAAAAGGACAGCAACAACAGAGGTCTTTGCAGCAAAAGCAGTACAAATATAAACCTTAAGTTCACCAGGACATCAGTCGTGCTGCGGCACTTGCGAAAACCAAATTGAGAAGGGGGAAAGTTGGTGAAACTGTTTCAAGAACCACACCAGACGAACACTGACTATTCATTCAAACAGTTTGCAGACAACTTGTGAGGGCAATAGAGCGGAAGTTCTCAGCAGAGGGGGTGTCCAAAGAGACCCCGGTTTCCGAATAGGGAGTATAATGGCACCGAGCCAGTCCTCAGGGACCGATGACTCCCAGACCTGGTTATAGAGACTCGGTAAATACCGAGACATGCAAAGAAGGAGATGGGTATCTATATACACGTTCAGACAAATATAATGGCAACTTTTCATCGAAACTAGCACATACAATTCCTGCGAAACGTACTGACTACATGTGTCCGCTCTACATTACTACCCCACGTGGTGACAACTAATAAATCCGAGGATACTAGTGCTTTATGTTTAACAAAAATATGTTCCCCCCCAACAGAAATTCCACCTTCACAGTTTTCCTTTTAAACTTTACATTCTCATTAAAATTCTTCTCCCATATAAAGTTTTCATACTAATGACTCGAATCTATCCGTTATATTTTAAACAATTAAAATGCTTATAAACAACATTTGCTTCCAAACACACCTTTGTAAATGTCCCAGCCCAAAATAAAATATTGCTCTACTTACATTTTTCTTAAGACATTATATACATATTTAGAGGAACAGTCTTAGTAAGAGGTATTGACCAAGGGTTACTGAACACAATGTATGCAACCAACCTTAATAAATGCTTCCATATCACATGACGAGGCAGCCAAAACAGCATCCTCTCCAAGACCAAACTGGTTAATTAGAGGGCCTAACTGCCCAGACTGAAGGGCACTGCTGAACAAGCTCACAGCCTGAAAATACCATTAACAACTTAAATACAGTACATATTGTATTTCCTTTTATATGAACAATAATGACCTTTTGAGTGATACCTTCCAACTTTGAACCTGCCTATCATGGATCCCTCAAAACAATTTTTCATATGAAAATGCATATTCTCATTATTAATATACATAATCTCCTAAATTAAGTATTTTTCCTAATTCTGATCATCATTCAGTAGACCTCAGTGCAATAATTGTATTCCAAAACATTACCTCCTAAAGTTTTAAATGGAACAAGCTTAAGATATCACAGAAAATAGTGTTAAACTACAATTTTCACCCATGGGAAAGTCAAATAGCCTCATTCACTCATGGTCCAACCTTTGAGAAACTCTTAAGAGCTGCATCCTCATAAATACTATAAATGTTTCCATCAATAGATTAGTTCTCAATCTCTATACACCGGTTCTCCTACTAGTTGTCCATCATACCAAATGGTAACATATCAATTTCACAGTGAAGTTGGCCAAAACATGGGAAAAATGAATAACCAAACTCTTAAAAATGTCATGATTCCCTTCAATAACACAACATTTAGCCCTTTTCGATAAAGTATTGATTAAATTTTATTTTACATTCTGTAGTTATTACTCATTTTCAGGTATACATCTAAATTATACAATATTTGCAAATGTAAATAACATTCAACACATCCTTTTTTTTTGGGGGGGGGGGGAGTAAAGAGGAAGGAGAGGCATAGGTGAAGGGAAGTATAGAAGTGGGAAATACAGTGAGAGGTATGAAAGCAGGCGGACTGTCCGCCTTGCTGACACGATGTGTGGGTGTTGGCAGCTAAGCTAAGCTGGCTCCCTCTTGTCAGGGAGCTGTGATTGTGTGAGAGGTTCTTCACATGTGTTTCACCATATATGGATGTCCATAGATGAATACTGAGTAAGTAAGTAATTATCAAAAGAAGGCACCAAACCGGGAAGGCTATGTAGCACCATCAAATACGCAAAATAATCAGAGGGCGCTAAATATCACCAAGGATGCCAATACGAGAACAAAAACGCATAAGGCGAACGATATCAAAAGTATCCGAGTCACCAAGAATCCTATCGAGGGACAGGCGACCGCGAGGGGCGGTCGGAAAGCAAAACACACGCTCGTCTTGGAAGTCAGGGCATTCAAGAAGGACATGCACGACCGTAAGAGGGACAATGCAACTAGGACAATAAGGAGCAGAGCGGCGCTCCATCAAGTGACCATGGGTTAAGCGAGTATGGCCAATATGCAACCTCGCCAGAGCTGTTTCCCACCGCCGGTTACGGTGGAAGGAGGACGGCCACGAGGAAACACAACATTTAAGAGTACGTAGCTTGTTACCAGTAACAGACAACCAAGAAGCCTGCTAACGGGTAAGGACTGAGGAATGGATAACCGGGTGAAAGTCGGAATACGGAATGCCTTTACGAGAGATGGGACAAGAGCGGACAGCTTCCTTGGCGGCAGCATCCGCACGCTCATTTAAAGACACACCAATATGGCTGGGAACCCAACAAAACTCAACCGACTTAAATTTACTGTGAACAAGAAACAGCCAATGCTGGATCTCGACAACTACTGGATGAACCGGATTAAAGGACCCGAGACCCATGAGGGCACTACGAGAGTCAACAACAACTACAAAGGAAGACTGACAACGAGAAAGCAGGAGACGAAGAGCATAGAGAATAGCATAAAGTTCCGCTGTAAAGATGCTAGTCTCTGGAGGCAAGCGACACATAAGTGCGATCAGGAAACACAACAGAGTAGCCAACACCGTCCGCAAACTTAGACCCATCGGTGAAGACAGAAACGGAGCGGGAGTGGGAAGAAAAGTGCTCAAGGAAAAGGCGTTTTAGAACCGTTGGAGGGGTAAAAGCTTTAGTGATACGGGTCAAGGAAGTACAAAACCGCGGAAGAGGGACTCTCCACGGGGGCAAAGAAGGAACAACACGAGGAGAAACATTAGAAATACGAACGGAAAGAGAATCCTGTAGGCGAGATAACCGGACAGAAAGAGGGAGGTGGTGAAGAGGAACAGGAACCGCAGGAAGGGTAAAAGTTAAAGCACGACAGAGGCGAGAGGAAGGATGTTGTAAGGACCGCGCAAGATAGCGAAGACAGTAGCGATCACGGCGGTTCTGGAGAGACAGGAAGCCAGTGTCAACATACAAGCTAAGGACGGGAGTCGAACGAAAGGCACCAGAACTGAGGCGCAACCCAGTATGGTGCAAAACATCAAGACGGCGAAGAGTAGAAGGAGAAGCAGACGAGTAAGCAGGGCAACCATAATCGAGCTTAGACAGGACGAGAGAGGAATGTAAAGCAAGGAGAGTGCGCCTATCTGCTCCCCAAAAAGTATGGGACAAGACCCGAAGGAGGGTAAGGGCCTCAGAGCACTCAACACGGAGGTAAGAGATATGGGGTGACCAAGACAAACGAGTGTCAAGGAATAACCCCAAAAGCTTCACGGAATCCTTGTATTCAAGGGGATGACCATAAAGTGACAAAGAGGGACGAAGAACGACCCGTTTCCGCGTAAAAGTCATGGCACAAGTCTTAGAAGTAGAGAACTTGAAGCCATGATCGGTGGCCAAAGACGACACGGCATCAATTGCAAGTTGAAGGAGAGGCGAATCATCACCCTGACAGCAAAGGGTAAGATCATCGACATAGAGAGCGGAGTAGACACCAGAAGGAAGAGAGGAAAGAAGACCATTGAGGGCAACCAGAAAAAGAGTAGTGCTCAGAACACTACCCTGGGGCACACCTTCGTATTGCTGAAAAGAGGCAGAGAGAGCGGTACCAAGGCGCACACGAAAGGAACGACGGGAGAGGAAGCTGCGGAGAAAGAGAGGGAGATGACCACGAAGGCCAAAAGAATGAAGTTGAGAGAGGATATGATAACGCCAAGTGGTGTCGTAAGCCTTTTCCAGGTCAAAAAGGACGGCAACAACGGAGGTCTTCGCAGCAAAAGCAGTACGAATATAGACCTCCAAGTTCACCAGGACATCTGTAGTGCTGCGGCACTTGCGGAAACCAAATTGAGAAGGGGGAGAGGAGGTGATGGTGTTCCAGGAACCACATCAGACGAACGTTAACCATACGTTCAAAGAGTTTGCAGACACAACTTGTGAGAGCAATAGGGCGAAAGTCCTTAGGGGAAGTACCCAGAGACCCCGGTTTGCGAACAGGGAGGACAACGGCATCGAGTCAGTCCTCAGGGACTGACGACGACTCCCAGATCCGATTATACAGACTCAGTAAATACTGAGACGTGCACGGAGGGAGATGGCAAAGCATCTCATAATGAATACCATCGGAGCCCGCCGCCGTAGAACCGCAGAGGGCCAGGGCAGAACGAAGTTCAGAGAGAGAAGGGATCATTACAGGGAAGTTGAAGACGAGTGCAGAAATCTAAAGGACGAGACTCAAGGACAGGTTTACGAAGAAGAAAAGATTGGGGAAGATGAAGACCAGAGCTAACAGAAGAAAAGTGGGAACCCAGTACGGAAGCGACCTGCAACGGGTCCGCCACAAGAGTATCATGGAGGTGAAGGACCGGTGAAACATCGGGAACGAACCCGCTATCTTGCGGATACGCTTCCAGATCTGGGCCAGAGAAGTTTCGGACGTAATTATCGAGACATAAGATGCCCAACATTCACGTTTAGCCGTACGGATGGCCCTACGGGCCACCGCACTCGCTTTCCGAAAGAAAAGAAAAGAATCGGTGGTCTGCCTACGGCGGTGCCTCTTCCAGGCGGCACACTTACAGTGGATAGCCCGAGCACAGTCCGCATTCCACCAGGGAACGCACTTCCGTCGACCCCGAGAGGAAGAGCGAGGGATAGAGCGGAGGGCATCGTTGAAGACAGTGTCATGAAAAAGGAGGAGAGCGCGAGAGAGAGGCAGAAGGGAGAGGTCAGAGAGTAGCACTGAGGGTAAATAGGGTCCAGTCCGCCTTAGCAAGCTGCCACCTAGGGAAAGAGAGGGAAGGGCGAAAAGAGAAAAAGGAAACAAGGATGGGGAAATGATCACTTCCATGGAGGTCATCAAGAACCTGCCACTTGAAATCTAAGTAAAGAGAAGAAGAGCAGAGAGAAAGATCAAGACAAGAAAGGGTGCGAGTCCGAAAGTCCAAATGAGTGGGCTCACCAGAATTCAGAAGAGACAGGGAAGAAGAGAGGAGAAACGGCTCAAGAAGGCGACCCCGGGTATTTGTCAGAACGTCACCCCAAAGAGAATGACGACAATTGAAGTCACCCAGCAGGAGCCAACCCGTTCTCGCAAATTTAATATGTCAATATTGACTTATTAAATATGTGCATAGGTGACATACTTAACATAATAGATACCCTTAAAAAGATTCATAGAAAACACCGACCTTACCTAACCTTGTTAGTATCTTAAGATAAGCATCTTATTGCTTCGTAATTACAATTATTACCTAACCTATAATAGGTATAGGTTAAGTAATAATTGTAATTACGAAGCAATAAGATGCTTATCTTAAGATACTAACAAGGTTAGGTAAGGTCGGTGTTTTCTATGAATCTTTTTAAGGGTATCTATTATGTTTAGTATATCACCTATGCACGTAGTTAATAAGTCAATACTGACTTTACGAATTTGCGAGAACGGGTTGCAGGAGCACAGGCTCCGGCAAGGAGTCTAGGTACTGTTTCAAATCAGGAAGAGAAAGTCGGACACTCGGGGGGAGATAAATGGAACAAACTGTGTACCATTTCCACACAAAGATACGAGCAGCAGAACAATGGAGAGGCGAAGGAAAAAGTAAAGGAACAAAGGGAACATCAGCACGAATCAAAAGAGCAAAAGAATTAGAAGCCCCAGCAATGGCTGGGGGGGGGGGGGAGAGAAAGGAATAGCCACGAAAACGACCAGGACGAGCACCAAGCATCGGCTCTTGGAGACAGACAAAGGGGCGAAAACCGCGAAATCAGAAGTTGGAGTTCGAGGAAATTGGCGTAATAACCTCGAACGTTCCATTGAAGAATGGACAACGACGAGAAGAAAAAGGACAAAAACAGAGAACAAGGAAGAAACAAATGCGAAAGAGCAGCAGAGCGCGTTAAAGAATATCAGGGTCGGGATCAGGGTCAGCAAAGTCAGGGTTAGGGGGCATGGGTAAACTGAGCAAAGACTGAGGGAAGGAAACGGGAGAACAGATCAGAGGTGGGCAGGCGGGGTCCGGAGGAGGAGACAACGGAGAGGAGCAGTCAAGGACAGCAGCAGGAAGAGGGGGGGTAGAAAGAGGGGAGCGCACCCCAGCAAGAGCAACAACCGAGAGGGAAGCGGGGGCTAAAGAAACCTCCATAGCAGGGGACGCAACCACCGAAATGGGAGGGGAAGGAGCGAGAGAGGCAGAAGTAGGGGCCGAGGAAGAAAGCGAAACCTTCTTACCCGCCGGGGAGGAGGAAGGAGAGGAGCCAGGTTTACGCTTCTGACTTAAAGAGACAGGTGTCCCAGCAACCACGTACTGGGCAACGGATTCTAGCATCTCAACAGGAGAAGTTGAACGAGAGCACACATGACGGCCGTTTGAAGAGCGATGGACATCCGCCTGCACCAACAGGCGGCGGGGAGAGTCAAGAGACGGAGGGGAAGGATGGGAAGGAGGATCGGAGGGAGACGAGGAAGAAGACACAGGAGACACGACAGACCGGGTAGAAAGAAGGGGAACCCCAGACAGAGGACCAGGAGGGGGACCCTTCAGGACAGAACTCGAAGGAACAGAGGAGGGGGCAGTGGGCGTATCAGGGTCCAAGGCCCGGAAACGGTTGTGAGTCTGAGGAGAGAGGGAAGGACGAGGAGAGGAAGAGCGCAACACGCGACCATAAGAGATATTAGCATAAGGCGGGAGCCGGCGAACCTGGCGCCTCGCCTCAGGAAAAGATAAATGCTCCCGGTGCTTCAGGTTGAAGACGGCTGCCTCAAGCTTGTAATGGATACAGGCACGGGAGAAGGTAGAATGGGCCTCACCGCAGTTGAGGCAACGAGCCTGGGGAGAAGTGCACTCCAACTTAGAGTGACCTTCGACAGTCCCCGAGCAGCGGAGGGCACCATGCCCAAACCTCCAGCACTTGTTACAAAGTCGAGGAGAAGGAATATACTCCTGGACAGAGCACCTGGCACCAGCAAGAATGACAGAGGATGGAAGGGTCCTACCATCAAAGGTGATCTTAACAACACGACGGGGTTGACGGCGACGACCACGAGGGGGACGAGTAAACGAGTCAACCTTGAGGACAGAATGGCCTTGGGCATCAAGGATATGCCGAATATCATCGTGGCAATCCTGCAGATTCTGAACACCGGTTGCAACATGGGGCGGGAGGAGAATAGTGCCAACACTGGCATTCATCTGAACATTTTTGGAGACCCGAACAGGGATCTCGCCAAGGCAAGACAAGGCTGCCAAGCAGGGAAGCCGCATCCTGAAAAGGAGCAGCAACGACACGTATACCGAGACGAGTGGGGTTGAAGGTAACAGACGCATCCACGGAATCTACAAGATGCCGATGGAGGGAGAAATCGTCAGGAGGCGCAGAATCAAGAGAGAGGAGATCAAAGTATTTGGCCCATGAAGCGGGACCAAACAAGGCCTGATACGCATCAGCATGGGAAGGAATCGAGCGAGTGTGGCCGGGGCGCGAACGGCGTTGGGAACCCCCAGAGAGAGGGGTTAAAAGGCGCAGTAGTCACAACGAGAGACTTAGCCACACCAGGGGACGAAGTGGTCACCACTGGGGGCTGGAGGCTCGACCCAACCACAAAGGAGGGAGGGGAGCTGGGGGAAGAAGTCAGGACGGTCAAAGGAGGAGCAAGGTCGGGGCCCAACGCAGCGGGAGCTACAGAGCCTGGTCTTCCAATACAGGCCGACTCGGGGGCTTGGTCGCCCACCCCACGAGCCTGAGAGGGTACAACGGAAACATTTATCGACAGAGACGAAGAGAAAGAAATTCATCCACGAATGTGCCCCCATACCCACCATGGAGCCACAATTAGAGGCAGGACACCCAACAGGAAGCTAGCGCCGATCATGCCGAGCCCCCTAGGAGAGCGTCGTGAGTATACGCCCCACAAACGCCACCTTAAGAAACCGACAGTCCGTCGAGATCAGGTTCAGCGACGAAAGGGGGATTGACAATAAAAGGTTTCCCTCGCTCTAGACGTCGAGTACAACAGTTCTACGGGTGCAAGAGTATGCCTCCTCAAGCACCCGGGCGTCAAAATAGAAGAAGTCCAAAGAAAGATCCAAAACAAGCAAAAGGTTGGCAGGAAACGACAAGCAGATAGGAGAAGAGGAGGGAGAAAAACGAAACATAAGGAAAAGGAAAAGGTGCTCAGCACAATTGGAGAGGACGGCAGCAGGAGCACAAGGCTAGAAAAGGACAGAGGACTGCCCCAAGGAGCATCACACTCCGGCAGCCGCCCACCAAGCCCCCCTCACGGCAGCAACGAGCTGAGCGGCGAGGGGGGTGCCAACGGGCAAGATATGAAGAATGAATAACAGGATAAAAGTCGGAATAAGGAATACCTTTACGGGAGATGGGACATGAACGGATAGTTTCCTTAGCGGCAGCATCCACACGCTCATTGAAAGAAACACCAATATGGCTGGGAACCCAGCAAAACTCCACTGATTTAAATTTACTAGAAATAAGAAACAGCCAATGTTGAATCTCGATGACCACCGGATGGACAGGATTAAAGGACCCTAGAGCCATGATGGCACTACGAGAGTCAACTACGACCACAAAGGAGGAATGAGAATGAGAAAGCAAGAGACGAAGAGCATAGAGAATAGCATAAAGTTCTGCCGAAAAAGACGCTAGCCTCCGAAGGGAGGCGACACATATAAGTACGGTCAGGAAAAACAACAGTAGCCCACACCGTCCGCAGACTTAGACCCATCCGGTAAAGATGGAAATAGAGTGGGAGTGCGAAGAAAAGTGCTCAAGGAAGAGGCTTTTCAGAATTGTAGGAGAGGTAAAGGCTTTAGTATTACAAGTCAAGGACGTACAAAACTTGGGAAGGGGAACTCTCCACGGAAGTAAGAAACAATACGAGAAGAAACATTAGAAATATGAACAGAAAGAGAATCCTGTAAGCGAGATAACCGGACAGAAAGTGGGAGACAATGAAGAGGAACAGGAACCACAGGAGGAGGAAAAGTCAATGCACGACAGAGGCGAGAGGATGTTGGAAGGACCGCGCAAGATAGTGAAGACAGTAGTGATCACGGCGGTCCTGAAGAGAGAGAAAGCCAGTGTCAACATACAAGCTAAGGACGGGAGTCGAACGAAAGGCACCAGAGCCGAGATGCAACCCAGTATGGCGCAAAGCATCAAGATGGCGAAGAGTAGAAGGAGAAGCAGCAGAGTATGCAGGGCAACCATAATCGAGTTTAGACAGGACGAGAGAGGAGTGCAAATAGAGGAGCGTGCGCCTATCTGCTCCCCAAGAAGTATGGGACAAAACCTTAAGGAGGTTAAGGGCCTTAGAGCATTCACCTCGGAGGTAAGAGATATGAGCTGACCAAGACAAACGAGTGTCAACGACTAACCCCAAAAGCTTTTCAGAATCCCTGTGCACAAGGGAATGACCATAAAGCGACAAAGAGGGACGAAGAACGACATGCTTCCGAGTAAAAGTCATAGCACCAAGTATTAGACGCAGAGAACTTGAAGCCATGATCAGTGGCCCAAGACGACACGGCATCAATCGCAAGTTGAAGCCGCCAGTGAAGGAGAGGGAAATCATCACCCCGACAGCAAAGGGTAAGATCATCAACATAGAGAGCAGAGAAGACGCCAGAAGGAAGAGAGGAAAGAAGACCGTTGAGGGCAACTAGAAAAAGAGCTCAGAACACTACCCTGGGGTACACCCTCATACTTCTGAAAAGGGGCAAAGAGAGCAGTACCAAGCCGCACACGAAAGGAACGACGAGAGAGGAAGCTCCGGAGGAAGAGAGGGAAATTCCCACGAAGGCCAAAAGAATGAAGTCGAGGCAGAATATGACACCGCCAGGTAGTGTCGTAAGCCTTTTCCAGGTCAAAAAGGACGGCAACAACAGAGGCCTTCGCAGCAAAAGCAGTACGAATATAGACCTCCAAGTTCACCAGGACATCAGTTGTGCTGCGGCACTTGCGAAAACCAAATTGAGAAGGGAAGAGGTGGTGATAGTGTTCCAGGAACCACATCAGACGAACGTTGACCATACATTCAAAGAGCTTGCAGACACAACTCGTGAGGGCAATAGGGTGGAAGTCCTTGGGGGACGACCCGAGAGGCCCTGGTTTCCGAACAGGGAGGACAACATCATCGAGCCAGTCTTCGGGGACTGACGACGACTCCCAGACCCGATTGTACAGACTCAGTAAATACTGAGACGTGCACGGAGTGAGATGGCGAAGCATTTCATAATGAATGCCATCGGAGCCCGCTGCCGTAGAACCACAAAGGGCCAGGGCAGATTGAAGTTCAGAGAGAGAGAAGGAATCATTATAGGGAAGGTGAAGATAAGTACAGAAATTTAAAGGACGAGATTCAAGGAGAGGCTTACGAAGAAGGAAGGATTGGGGGAGATGAGAACCAGAACTAACAGAGGTGAAATGGGAACCCAGTTCGGTCGCAACCTGCAACGGGTCCGCCACAAGAGCACCATGGAGGCGAAGGACCGGTGAGACATCGGGAACAAACTTACCCGCAATCTTGCGGATACGCTTCCAAACCAGTGGGAGAGGAGTTTCGGACGTAACGGTAGAGACAAGACTCCCAGAAAGCACGTTTAGCCGCACGGATGGTCCTTCGGGCCACCGCACTCGCCTTCCGAAACATAAGAAAAGACCTCAACCGTCTGCCGGCGGCGATGTCTCTTTCAGGCTGCACGCTTGCAGCGGACAGCCCGAGCACAGTCCAAACTCCACCAGGGAACGCACTTCCGCGTTCCCCGAGAGGAAGAGCGAGGAATAGAGTGGAGGGCAGCGTAAAAGACATTGTCATGAAAAAGAAGGAGGGCCCGAGGGAGAGGTAAAATGGAGAGGTCGGAAATAGTAGCACGGAGAGTAAAGAGGCGCCAGTCAGCCTCGGCAAACTGCCACCTAGGGAAGGAAAGAAGAGGGCAAAAGGAGAAAAAAGTGACAAGGATAGGAAAATGGTCACTGCCATGGAGGTCATCAAGGACTCGCCACCCGAAATCTAAGGAAAGGGAGGACGAGCACAGAGAAAGATCGAGACAAGAAAGGGAGCGAGTCCGAGAGTCCAAATGAGTGGGCTCACCAGAATTAAGAAGGGACAGGGAAGAAGAGAGGATGAAACGTTCATGGAGGCGACCCTGGGTGTTTGTCAGCACATCACCCCAAAGGGCATGACGACAATTGAAATTACCCACCAGGAGCACAGGCTCTGGCAAGGAGTCTAGGAGGTGTTTAAGATCGGGAAGAAAAAGTGGGACAGAGAGGGGGAGATAAATGGAACAAACCGTGTACCATCTATGCACAAAGATACGGGCGGCAGAACAGTGGAGAGGCGAGGAAAAAAGTAAGGGGACAAAGGGAACATCGGAACGAATCAAGAGAGCAGAAGAATTATGGACCCTAGCGACAGCTGGGGGAGGGGAGAGAAAAGAATAGCCACGGAAGCGACCAGGACGAGAACCAAGCATCGGCTCCTGGAGACAGACACAAAGGGGCGAAAACTGTGAAATGAGAAGTTGGAGGTCAAGGAAATTGGCGTAAAATCCACGGATGTTCCACTGGAGAAAAGACATCAGCAAAGAGAGAGGAGAGCAACAGAGAGCAAAGAAGAAACAAAGGTGAAGAAGGAACACAGCACCCTAAAAAAGCAGAGTCAGGATCTGTCATGTTCACAGAAAATGGTACCATCCGTTTTCTATGTGCGGCGGCTGGGACGCCAGAGGGAGAGGAAGGTAAACAAGAGAGCGTACAGGACGCCCGCCAAGCTTGGTAGCTACTAGTCATGTAATCATATTAAGTATTAAAGTCAGTAACCAAGTCATGACTTTACATCAACCCTACAACCAAGACTTCCTCAGTAACACACAAACACCACATTGGCGACGAGGATGAACTGTGAACGCAGGTATTTGTTCAGTTTCAAACACAAGGGAGAAGCATGCTGCCTGGAGGAGGAAGAGAAGCTGTGAGCGCCATACCCGATGCTGTATGCTAACCGATGCTGTGTGCTAACCAATGCTGTGTGCTAAACGATGCTGTGTGCTAACTAATGCTGTGTGCTACCCAAGCTGTGTGCTACCCAAGCTGTGCTGAAGAAACTGTGTACTGAGGAATCTGCCGACGTTGTGTACGAAACGACGCTTTGATGTGTACAAAACCTGATGTTTTGGTTACGAAACGACGCTTCGTGCTACAAAATTCATCACACTGAATTGACTGCTGTACCAACTGCTGCACCAACTGCTGTACCAACTGCTGCACCAACTGCTGTACCAACTGCTGTACCAACTGCTGTACCAACTGCTGACAACTGCTGTGCTGCTGTGCTGCTGCTGTGAGTAGGAACAACACATGTACACAAGGGCTAGGTAAGAAGTCAGTTGCTGCTATATTGTGCACTGTTGTGAACTTTTGCATTAAAATGCTTGTGTGCTTTGCAAAATTAAAGTAATTACAGTGAATTCTTGACTAACATATACAGTGCAGTAAGTGTTTAATATTCTGAGGAACATTTAAGTGATAAGTTACATTTATTCAGTAAAAATGGCAAATATACCTCAGTTTCCTGCATTTGATCCTGACTGTGACCAGACAAACCTGTCACAGAGGTGGGTCAAATGGCTTAAAAGGTTTGAAAATTTGTTGATAGTTTCTGACATCAAAAGTGCTGAAAGAAAGCGTGCCTTTCTACTTCATTATGCAGGTGATAGAGTTTGTGACATCTTTGACACACTGAAAGACACTGGTGGTGCCAAAGATTATGACACTGCCAAAGCCAAACTAACAGAGCATTTCAAACCAAGGCAAAATACTGCTATGGAAATTATGCATTTCAGGAGAGCAAAACAACTCTCTAATGAAACTGTGGATCAATACCACACACGTCTGCAGGGTTTAGCAGCCCATTGTGAGTTTGCTGATGTTGACAAAGAAATCAAACAGCAAATAATTGAAACATGCACATCTACACGTCTCCGTCGAAGAGCTCTAGAACTTGTTGATGATGAAAGTTCTCTTACCAAGATACTGGATATTGCTCGTCGAATGGAAGATGCTGCACGTGATGCTCGTGTCATGGAGTGCAGTGCCAATAACGGTTCTGCCACTGTTACTAACAGTGATGAGGTACGTAAGGTTCAGGGAGGACACCGTGATCAAAGAAGATATCATGGCAAACCTAACAGTAAATTTAGCCGAGAACCACGTCACAACTGGGGTCAAGGAACAAGGCTCAAGCAGTCACAACGACCCACATCAGAGGGTGTCAACAATAAATGTTACAATTGTGGAGGAGACTACCCACACCAAGATAATGTTTGTCCTGCTCAAGGTAAGAAGTGCTATGAGTGTGGAAAACTAGGTCATTTTGGTGCTATGTGTCGTTCCGCACTAAAGAAACCACAGTCAATGAATAAAAGCACTGTACGAGGATCAGGTCATAGGGGTCGAGGTGGTAAACACAATATTGCACCTCATATCCAGAATGTTAATAATGTACAAGACAACATTTCATTACAACCAGTCTCAGATGACAGTGAATGTGATTATACTTATGGAGTACAAGCAATCACAGAATGGAATGATCTTCCAAACAACCCAGAGACATGTGTATACATTGCTGGTATTTGTCTCAAGGTTCTCATTGACACTGGATCAAACATTGACACCATTGCTGAGTGCCACTATGAAAAATTTAAAAAACAGTTCCCAAAGCTTGAGAACTATAATGGCAAAGCCACTGCCTATGCTTCAAAGGTAGCCTTGCCAGTGATTGGAACTTTCACTGCAGAGATTAAGTCAAAGAATGCAATGCTCATTACTACATTCCATGTTGTTAGGAATGCAAAGGAGTCTTTACTCAGTTACAAGACTTCAACCAAATTGGGGCTACTTCAGCTTTCTAATGCTGTAGCAGTGGAATCTGCAAACAATGTTGATGGTATTGTTGCTGAATTTTCTGATCGATTTAAATCCATAGGTTGTTATACTGATAGCAAAGTACATCTGCATATCAACCCAGATGTAATTCCAGTTGCCCAACCACATCGCCGACAACCATTCCATACTCGCAAGAAAGTCGATGCCGAACTGGATAGGCTGATAGAACTAGATATCATTGAACCAGTAACAGGCCCAACACCATGGGTAAGCCCAATTGTCACTCCACCAAAGCCGAAGAATCCAGATGAGATACGCATTTGTGTGGACATGCGTGTTCCCAACAAGGCAATAATGCGTGAACGCCATCCTACACCGACTGTAGATGATATGATCTACCGCTTGAATGGTGCAACTGTATTCAGCAAGTTAGATTTAAACAAGGGCTATCATCAGCTTGAACTTGATGATGAGAGTCGCTTCATCACAACGTTTACGACACATCGAGGTCTGTATAGGTACAAGCGCCTGAGTTTTGGTATTAACAGTGCTGCCGAGGTATTCCAGCACATCATCAGCCAGGTATTGCAAGACATACCTAATGCTGACAACATGTCTGATGACATCATTGTTTATGGCCGTACCCAAGCTGAACACGACAAAGCTCTTCGTGCAACATTGCAACGCTTACGAGAAAAGAATTTGACGCTAAGCCGAGCAAAGTGTGAGTTCAATCAACATAAAATTGAATTCTTTGGACATGTACTTAGTGACAAAGGTCTGTCTCCAGATCCTAAGAAAGTTGCAGATATCAAGAATGCTGCACCTCCTTCAACGTCCACTGAAGTACATAGTTTTCTGGGAATGGCAAACTACTGTTCTCGCTTCATTCCAGATTTTGCTACCATTACGAAGCCTCTACGTGAGCTCCTGAAGAAAAATGCATCATGGTACTGGAGCGATATCGAGCAAAATGCATTTGATGCTGTGAAAGATGCACTAGTAGAGAATGCGACTGCTGCATACTTTGATCCATCAATGGACACTGAGTTAACGGTGGATGCTAGTCCTGTTGGATTAGGTGCTGTTTTAGCCCAACACAAACCTGGTCAACCAGATTCCAGAGTAGTAATTGCCTACGCCAGCCGTTCTCTCACAGATGTTGAGCAACGATACAGTCAGACAGAGAAGGAAGCTCTTGCTCTTGTATGGGGCTGTGAACACTTCAATGTGTATCTGCTTGGTGCACCCTTCACCACGATAGTCACTGACCACAAACCGTTGGAGACCATCTTCAATAATCCAAAGTCCAAACCACCAGCTCGCATTGAGAGATGGGCTCTTCGTCTGCAACCATACAACTTTACGGTGAAATACAAGCCGGGTGCAGGCAATCCCGCTGATTACATCAGTCGACATCCTGCCAACAGTTTCACCATCACCAAGCATCAGCAAGTTGCCGAGGAATATGTACACTCTGTAACCTGTGATGCAGTCCCTAAGGCTCTTACTCTTGATGAAATCCGTACTGCAACCCTAGAGGACCCAACTCTGCAAGCAACAGTGGATGCATTGACTAAGAAAAAGTTTCCACGCATCCCACCCTCAGGAGTTGACCAAGATGCATTCAAAGCACTTGAACGCATCCAGACAGAATTAAGTGTTACGCAACAACGCGACACTGTGCTGCGAGGTACTCGTATCGTGATTCCAGCTGTTCTCCAGCAACGTGCTCTGAAGCTTGCACATCAAGGACACCAAGGTCTTGTTAGGACGAAACAGCTGCTACGAGAAAAGGTGTGGTTTCCTGGCATTGATCGTCAAGCAAAGGATATGCATGATGCCTGTGTCCCTTGCCAAGCTGCAGTGGATACTTCAAGACCAACACCTCTACAACCTTCACCACTACCTGCTGCACCATGGACGGAAGTATCGATGGACTTCTGCGGACCACTACCAACTGGAGAGTACTTGATGGTAGTCATTGATGATCACTCACGTTATCCAGAAGTAGAAATCATCAATTCCACATCTGCAAAGGCCGTCATCCCGAAACTCGACAAGATCTTTTCAAACTTTGGCATTCCTGAAGTTGTCAAGACAGACAATGGACCGCCATTCAATGGACAAGACTTCGTCAACTTTGCTGAGCATATTGGATTCAAACACCGCCGTGTGATGCCACTACATCCTCAAGCAAATGGAGAAGTTGAGAGATTCATGCAACCTCTCATGAAAGCGGTACGCTGTGCTCATGCCGAAGGACGATCCTGGAAACAAGCTATGTATGCTTTTCTCAGGAACTACCGTGCAACACCACATGGAACACTGGGCAAGTCGCCTGGCGAACTTTTATTTGGACGTCCTATGAGAATCGCACTACCCGTCATGCCAGCCGAGGTAACGGATAAACGTCTCGCTCAGAAGGATGCACTAGCCAAGGGCAAAATGAAAATTGCTCATGATCAACGTGCAAAGGAACAGTTCATAAAGGTTGGTGACACTGTTCTCGTTAAAAAGAAAAAAGAGGGAAAGTTAGATATGCCGTATGATACAAAACCATATAAAGTGATTAGTGTAAAAGGAACTATGGTAACAGCTAGTAATAGAGATCATAGTATAACACGTAATATGGCTTATTTCAAAGTGATTCCAACTAGTGTAGAAAATGATGAAGTGCAAAGTCGTGCAAAAGAAAAAGAAAAAAATAGTTATAACCCGACAAACAATTCATCAAGGGATGTTATTGCATTTAAGGACTCTCGTCCTAAACGTCATGTTAAACGCCCTACACGATTTGATGATTAATTGTGTTCCTATGTAATGAAAAGTATTTACTTATTGTGCTAAACTAAATTTAATATTGTTTGAATAATGCAGATATCTCATTCAATATTTTGTAACTTTGTATTACAGTTTCTTTCATGTTTGTTTAACATTGCATATGTATTTTTAACATTGAAATCCTTTGTGGAAAAGATTAAGTTGTTTAAATTCTTTGTGTGTTTAATTAATGTTAAATGTATGCAGTATCTCTTGATATGTTAATAACTTACTTTGTGTCAATAACTTTGCTTTGTGCTACAAGCATGGTAGACATCCTGTATTCATTCTTTTTAAAGAAAAGGAGGGATGTCATGTTCACAGAAAATGGTACCATCCGTTTTCTGTGTGCGGCGGCTGGGACGCCAGAGGGAGAGGAAGGTAAACAAGAGAGTGTACAGGACGCCCGCCAAGCTTGGTAGCTACTAGTCATGTAATCATATTAAGTATTAAAGTCAGTAACCAAGTCATGACTTTACATCAACCCTACAACCAAGACTTCCTCAGTAACACACAAACACCACAGGATCAGGGTCAGCGAAGTCAGGGTTAGGGGGCAAGGGTAAACTGAGTAAAGAAGGAGGGCAAGAAGCAGGAGGACGAACCAGAGGTGGGCGAGCAGGGTCTGGAGGAGAAGGAAGGGGAGGAGGGGGGGGGCAGAAAGAGGGGAGCGCACCTCAGCAAGGGCAGTAACCGAGATGGAACCGAGGGCTAAAGAAACCCCCACAGAAGGAACAGGGGGCACCACTACCGAAGCGGGAGGGGAAGGAATGATAGAATCTGAGATAGGGGGTGAAGAAGAAAGCGAAGCATTCTTACCGACAGGGGAGGAGGAAGGAGAGGAGCCAGGTTTCCGCTTCCGACTCAAAGATACAGGCGTCCCAGCAGCAACGTACTGGGCAACAGACTCCAGTGTCTCGATAGGTGAAGAAGATCGAGAGCGAGCAACACAACCATCAGGAGAGCGATGGACGTCGGCCCGCACAGTCAGGCGGCGTGGAGAGCCAAGAGACGGAGGAGAAGGACGGGAAGGAGGACTAGAAGGAGAGGAAATAGAAGACACAGGAGACATGACAGACCGGGTAGAAAGAAGGGGAGCCCTAGACAGAGGACCAGGAGGGGGACCCCTCGGGACAGAACACAAAGGAACAGAGGAGGGGGCAGTGGGCGTATCAGGGTCCAAGGCCCGGAAACGGTTGAGAGTCTGAGGAAGGCGGGAAGGACGAGGAGAGGAAAAACGTAACACGAGAGCATAGGAGACACCGGCGAAAGAGGGGGAGACGATGAACTTGGCGCCTCGCCTCAGGAAACGACAAACGGTCCCGGTGCTTCAAGTTGAGGACAGCCGCCTCAAGTTTGTAACGAATACACGTGTGGGAGAAGGTAGGGTGGGCCTCACCACAATTGAGGCAGCGGGCCTGGGAAGAAGTGCACTCCAACTTAGAGTGACCCTCGCTTCCACACAGGGGACAGAGAGACAGGACTAGAGCATTTGAGGGTACCATGCCCAAACATCCAGCACTTACTGCAGAGCCGAAGAGAGGGAATGTACTCCTGAACGGAGCATCTGGCACCAGCAAGAATAACAGAGGATGGAAGGGTCCAACCATCAAAGGTGACCTTCAAAACCCGAAGAGGCAGACGGCGATGACCACGAGGGGGACGAGTAAATGTATCCACCTGGAGGACAGAATGACCCTGGGCCTCGAGGACATGCTTGATATCCTCGTGGCAGTCTTTTAGATTCCTAACACCGGTCGCAACATGGTGCGGGAGGAGAACAGTGCCAACACTGGCATTTAACCGGGCGTTCTTCGAGACCCGAACAGTGGTTTCACCAAGGCAGGATAAGGCGGCCAGGCGAGTGGCCGCATCCTGAGAAGGAGCAGCAACGACACGGGTACCAAGACGAGTGGGGTTGAAGGTGACAGAGGCATCCACGGAGTCGACAAGATGCCTATGAAGGGAAAAATCATCAGGAGGAGTTGAGTCCAAAGGTTGGAGGTCAAAGTACTTAGTCCATGTAGCAGGACCAAACAAAGCATGGAACGAAGGAGGATGGGAAGGGAGCATACGAGACCGGCCGTGGCGGGTACAGCGATGAGAACCCGTAGAGAGAGACGGGTCGAAAGGTTCAGTAGTCGCAAGAAGAGATGGAGCCATGCTAGGGGGACGAGACGGTCACCACAGCAGGCTTGGGGCTCGACCCAACCACAGAGGAGGGAGGGGAGCAGGGAGAAAGAGTCCGGTCTGGGCCGAAACCGGGCTCTGTAGCGGAGGCTACAGATCCCGGTGTTCCAGGACGGTCTGACTCAGGGGCCTGGTCGCCCACCCCATGAGCCTGGTGAAGAAAAGTCAAGTCGTCATCCATACAGCAAACCAATATATAAGGGATGGGACCCGGAACCAAGGGATACCACCTACCAGGGAGGCCAAGCGCAGGACAGTGCAGGAAGGATGTGTCGTCCCCAGTGGTGCTCCCCCCTTTTCAACAGGGGAGTCCTACTACTTCGTTCATTCTCCCACACTGGTGCTGAGACCCCAGTCCCCCTATCGCCCCAGCCTGGACCCAACCATCCACTCAGGGCGGCCTCTCACAGGCGACCCCTCCAGCGGGTAGTCCGATGGCTCACAAGGCCCCTACGTGGTGCCCTTCAGCACGTACACCACCCAAAGAGGGGGCAGGAGAGGGGGCACAGGCAACCCACACCTGTCCCAGGGAGGTGTACATGAGCCCCTCACCACGGCAAGGAGGCACCACAGAGGGGTTTTGGACCCAAATTCTGGCTCTCTGCACCTATTTGCAGTTTGAAATTCCGATTTTTTATACAAAAAATATGCCAATTACTGAAAGCGGCGGTGGGTCAGATTTTGAGCAAACCCCCCCCCCCCCCCCCTGCAGTTTTCAAAATATCCCAAACATCCCAAATTCGATAATTGTGCCATATTTTGGACCCAAAATCTGGCTCTCTGCACCTATTCGCAGTTTGAAATTTTGACTTTTTATACCGATAAATATGCCAATTACTGATAGCAGTGGGGGGTCACATTTTGCCCAAACCCCCCCAGCAGTTTTCAAAACATCCAAAACATCCCAAATTCGATACCTGAGCCATATTTTGGACCCAAATTCTGGCTCTCTGCACGTATTTGCAGTTTGAAATTCCGACTTTTTATATCGAAAATATGCCAGTTGTGGGAAATTTTTACCCACCATATCTAATAATCATCTAAGAAATGTATTATTTCTGTATCATATCTATATCATATCTAAATCGTATCAAATCATATCAAAATCATATTAGAATCATTATAGATTTATTATACATCTTGATCCTAGATGACAATGCTACTTGGATCACGTACGCCATAGGGCCCTATATGTGCCTACGTGACTTAGTGCATGATCTCTCAAGGATCCAGAAGCTTCTAGAAGGATTTGTTAATTAAAAAACTATTGGAACATTAATCGCTTCCGGTAGGGATTATAAATCGAATCCTTAACCCTTAACCCTTAAACTGCGCAACATGTCATATGAAGTGTTGAGTAACTTGCTATATATTGTGCATCACGTCATATGACGTGTTGGAGTACTACGCAAGATTTAAACAGCCCACGGCTACACAGGGTTCACCACATCTTCATCAGGGCTCTTGTAAACAGACGCCATTTTTGAAAAAAATCGTGGGCCAAACTCCCGGGTGTTAGGGGCCTCAGTATTGAGTGAGCTACCAAGCCTGACGCACGCAGCATGAGCTCACAGCACTGCTGTTCAGCTTGTGACCACAGCATTGCCTAAAAATGCCATAATATACTTGTTCATGCTATTATGTAGCGATGATATTATTACAGAAGCCTCCTGACTGTGATAAAACTGACCAGGGTTCTGATAATAGCAGGATTGTGGTGATATTTAGCGCTGTGCGCCATGGAGGGAGGAGTAATGCTGTGGGAGGGAGGGTTGTGGCGTCGTTTTCTGACTGTGTGTGGCCACCATTTATTGACTGCACTCACCGTACCAGCTTAGTGGTTCGCTATGGTGAACACAAATGTAGATACTTATATATAACGTGTGTATAGAGGGTATAAACAGCAAGAGTAGGAGGTTGGGAGCCGCCATCACTGCACATTCTCTGTGTATTATACATATATATAAAACGCTGAACTGTAATGCCAATCCTGACCTCAAAAGCTTCATTGAAGGTTGTAACAGAACCCATGAGCACCACACCAGAAATAAACACAGTTTTGATATTCCAAGAGTACGACTTAATCAAACTAGAAATGCTCTACAAATCAAGGGACCCAGAATGTGGAATGACCTTCCCAACCATGTTAAAGACTGTACCTCTCTCAACCGAAGCACTACCTAATAAATTATAAAAACGAAGCACTACCTAATAAATTCCCTGTAACCTACCTTACCCCTCTATTGTTAACCCGTGTCTTTTTTTTTTTTAAACAACTGTCAACTTAATTGTATTTGTGCTGCTTTTTCAGCCATGTTCCCCCCTCTTTATCTCTATTTTTATTTGTTCTCAACACATTTTATTCTTTATACCCAATTAGTATTAAGCTTTAGTCATTAATGTTTTTCCTGCCCGAAACGCTTTGCGTAATAGTGGCTTTAGGCATTGTATGTACTAGCTCTATCTATTAATCCAACAATCATTGTAAAATCTCTTGTATGTACCTTACCTAAATAAACAGTTATTTATTTATTTATTTATAAGGTGGTGGTTTTGGTGGTTGACAGTGTCAAAAGCTTTACGCAGGTCCACAAATAACCCAACAGGGAACTCATTTTTAACAAGAGCTGCATGAATTAAGTTAATCATACTAATAAGTGCATCGTTAGTGCTTTTTTGGGGTCTGAAGCCATATTGACAAGAGCTAAGTATATTGTGTTTGGCTAGATAAGAGCAAAGCTGCTTGTAGATTAGTTTTTCAAATATTTTTGACAAGTTTGGCAGAATTGATATAGATCTGTAGTTGTTAACATCTGTGAGATCGCCACATTTGTGGACAGGCGTTACTCTCGCTTTTTTTTATAATATCTGGAAAAGTTTAGAGTTCAAGTGACTTGTTGAAGAGCAATGCAATAGCAGGGGCTAAAGATCTGGAGGGTTTTTTGTAAATTAAAGTTGGTATCTCCTCAAGGGCACTAGACTTGGTTTTAAGGGAAAGGATTATCTCATTGACGTAAGTTGAATTAATAGGCTTTAGGTACAGAGACTGTGGATAGTTACCTGAAAGATAGTCCTTAACATCAGTACTGGAAGATGGAATATCATTTGCAAGGGATGACCCAATGGACGAGAAGAACCTATTTAACTCAACAGCAGAATCAGAGGCTGAAAGCTGACCATCGTTATTGGATTATAGGTATAAGAATATTAGAGACATTAGGCAGATCATTGATATATATATAAGAAATAGAAGAGGTCCTAAGATGCTGCCCTGTGGCACTCCAACGGTAATTGGTAGAGTGGAAGAAGTTGTATCATTGATGGTTACATATTGGTGTCTGTCACCAAGATAGGATCGGATATAGTCCAGGGCAAGGCCTCGGATTCCATAATGCTGGAGTTTAAGTAAAAGGTAGTTGTGATTAACAGTATCAAAGGCTTTTCTTAGGTCTATGAAGAGTCCAATCGGAAACTCATTTTTGTCCAGGGCTGAGTAGATTACGTCAAGATTAGTGTGTGGTCTGGTCAATTAGGGACTTACCTGGGAGACGGTCGCCGCTCACTCCTCAATGTGAAGTCAAGACAACTGAATGCAATCGCTGACCCAAAGCAACACTGGCCTGACTGGGCCCTGGAACATTCACAGGGTAACTAGCAGCCAGGACCCTGTTCGACCACCAAAAGTCCCGTGCCCGAATGTCAGTCCAGGACATGTTGCCAAAGACGGCAGCAAGAGCAGCGAACTTACGAACGTCATGGGCATGGGGATAGACCTCAGGCTGGCTAGCCTTAAGAACCCTGCGGACGACCGGGAGACCCCGCACCCGCAAACAGGGAAAAAAGAAAACCCGGATCAACCCAAAGCCGGGTTGATCCCGGCTTTGGGTTGTCCCCGGTCCCAGTCCCCAGACACACAAGCCGCTGTGCGTAAAGAACGGCGAAGGGCCGCAACCGGACACAAATCATGATGCACCCCTGGCCTGACCAACCAAGCAACAACAACCCAAGGACCCCTCCGGAAAGCAGCGGTCGCAATCTCCGCCAGAGAAGGAGACGGCTGCAGACAAACAAAGCAAACTCTACAACTGAAGGAGCAGAAACCGAGCAGAGCATAAAGCTCACCGACCCGACCCCCAGAGGCTAGCGCCAACAGGAAAAAAAAAGAGCCTTCGAGAAACAAACCTGAACCGAAGGGGCTACAACAAACCGAGGAGAAGAGAGAAAAGAGAGCACCCTGTCCAATGATCAGGACGGCTCAGGTGGCGCATGAGCAGGCCGGAGGTGAAACAATGCACGAGATAGCTTGCAAAACGGCATAGACAATACAGCAATACCGAATGCAAGCTGAAGCGGCTCCGCCAGAACCGCACGATACGAGGCAACAGTATTTGGCAAGATGACGAACCCCAACCTCCACAAGAGAAGGACAAGACCACGCCAACAAACGCCGCTACCTAAGAAGGGACAAAAAAAGGAAGGACCGCCAAAAAAAAAAAAAAAAAAAAACCACACTGCCACCAAGAAAAAACACGCATGTGGCAGTGACCCACACCACCAACAAAGCCACCCGACCACCAACAGAAGGCGAGAGACTCGAGGCGGAACGGAATCAGCCCTGCCATGGCCAATCGAGCCTAGAAAGAGCCAGAGCTAAGGGAAGATCTCGAGTGCGACTAGCGTGCAAGCAGAGCCGGTAACCCAAGCCGGCAAAAGAGGAGAAGGAACGCCTGCCATACAGAAAACTGCCCAGCATCAGCGAGCCCACCAGGACATCAGAGACTACGAGTCTGACACGAGACTAGAGAAGGGACACCACAAAATCGCGAAAAAGCCAACAAGCAGAGAAAGCCAGGAAACCAGGAACCTAAACCTGGCAACAGGAGAGCCAAAAGGCACAAACAAAACAAAACAATGTGTAGGAGAAAATGGAAAAACACAAGAAAAAGACCAGAAGAAAAGCCCCAACAGTTAGGGACAAGAGCGTAGAAGGAAGATGAGGAACGAAGAAGACAGGTAGCAAACGGGAACGAAAGGGACACGACCAACAACACACACAGCGGCTGGTCATGACCTAACAAGTCACGCCAACACACACACACTGGTGTCGGTCATGCCCCAACACAAGACAAAACAAAAAAAACGTGCAAAGGGATGCCACCAGACCAGTACCCGAATCAAGAGGTACGAACGACGAGGATATAATCACCACCTTCAAGATCCTCAGAGGAATCGAAAGGGTAGATAAAGACAGACTATGGAACCCAAGGGGCACATGCACCAGGGGACACAGGTGGAATGAGTGCCCAATGGAGCCATAGAGACGTCGGAAAGAAGCATTTTAGTGTCATAGTAGACAAATGCAATGCATGAAGAAATGACATGGTGGAGGCTGGCTCCACATACACCTATTGTGTTAGCAGGACGGTAAGATACTTGGAACCCCTGTGGGTAAGGTTGCATTATAGCAATGACTAGGTCAGGAAGGGTGTCTAGGTCCAACAGTATTATGATTGAGGAAGAAGATAGGTTTGTGGAGAAGATGATTGGGAAATTTGTAGAGAAGAGAGATGTTTGGATAGATGATCTAATCCAGGGGATTAAAACTGAAGTCTTTAATAAGATACAGGACGAGGTTCAAAGACTCAAGAGTTTATGGATTATATTCAAGAGGAAATCAGGAAGAGCAGGGTAGAATGGCAAGGAGAAATATCTAGGCTTACTAATGAATTTGGCAGGAATAAGGGAAGCTTGGCAGGGGAAGGGGGAGTAATAGTAGGTGGAGTAGCGGGTGTGGGAGGGGTGGGGGTCAGCCAGGAGAGGGCCACCAGCATGACCCTGAACTGAGAAGGAGGACAATCATAATCCATGGATTGCTTGAAGCCAGGGCACCATCGAGGCAGGAAAGGATGGAGATTGAGGATTTGGAGCTACAGGGGATCTTGAGAGACATGAGAGCCCAGATGGCAGGGAATGAGGTGCAAGTTCAACGACGCATTGGACCATACAACTGTAACAGGAAACGACCTGTCCTGGTACAGTTCACTAACGAAGAGGCAGTGGATTACATACTGCATCACAAACACTTACTCAGAGGTAGCGAAAATTACTACAACGTATATATTGACAAATTCATGTCGAAGGAGGAACAGATTGCCCACAGAGCAAGCAAACAACAATACAACTCTTCCCATTTGAGAGTAGCTACACACCCCAGTGCTAATCCACCCCATGCTAACCAGCTCACACCTGCTTCTCAGGTCACCCCTTCCCCAAATCAGCCTCCCCTGCTTATCTCCCCAACACATCCCTTGACCCCTCTGACCCCACTGCAGTCAAATTCATCCCACATTCCAAGGACCCCCTCATCACCTCAACCCCCAAAACCCGTCCAGCCCTCATCCCCTCAACCCCCAAAACCCACCTAGCCCTCATCCCCTCAACCCCCAAAACCCACCCAGCCCTCATCCCCTCAACCCCAAGAACCCACCCAGCCCTCATCCCCTCAACACCCAAAGCCTACCCAGCCCTCACCCCTCCTCATCCCCTCTCCTTCCATGTGACCCCCCACCCTTGCGAGGGGGGGTGGGAGGTTCCACCCACCCCCTCTATCCTTCTCCCTCCCAACCTCTCAACCTCTATCTGACTCCCAACCTTACGCTATCTCCCAACCCCTCTATGCCCTCCCTAATCTTCAGACCCAGTATGCCCTTCCTACTCCAGACCTACCTACCCAGGCCCTACCCCAGACCCTCCTACCTACCTTCCTAGAAGCCCAGCCCTCAGTAGCCCCCCAAGCACCCCTCCTGACCTCTTTCACCCCCCATACACCCCCGGACCCCCCCAGACACCCCCCGGATCCCCCTGGACATCCCCCGGACATCCCCCAGATCCCCCCTGCCCCCAGTCACCCCCCAGACCCCCAGAGAAAGGGAGAACTCTGGTACAAGAGTTTCCATGAAGAATATCAAGGTTTGGTACACCAATGCTGATGGGGTATCTAATAAAGCAGAAGAGATAAAAGAGTGAGTGAAGCAGATCCTGACATAGTTGCAACTGTGGAAACTAAAATTAATGACATGATCTCAGATGCAATCTTTCCTGAAGGGTACCAGGTGATACGAAAAGAGAGGACACAGACAGGGAGGGGGAGTAGCACTCCTAATAAAGCGGAGATGGAAGTTTGAAGACCTGGGAAATCGAGTTACCAATGAGTGCACAAGCTTCATACATGGAACTCTGACAGTAGATGGGAGGAAGATTGTGATCTTGGTAATCTACAATCCCCCACCAAACAGTAGAAAACCAAGGCAGGAGTATGATCACAACAACAAAGCATGTATAGATGAACTGCAGAAGGCAGCAACACTAGCCCACAGAATGAGAGCGAAGCTGCTGATCATGGGGGACCTAAATCATGGAGAGATAAATTGGGAATCAAGGAATCCCCATGGAGGGGACGAAACGTGGGGAGCAAAATTAGTAGATGTTATAGACAGGAATTTCCTAACACAACATGTGAAGGAAGACAAGGGAAAGAGGAGGAGATGCACCGAGCCTATTAGACCTGATTTTCACCCAGAACGTAGAAGATATCGAGAATTTAGAGCATGAAATACCTCTAGGGGCCAGTGACCATTGTGTCCTAGTCTTTGACTACATGATGGAATTCAAACTTATGACCATGGGACAAGAGATCTGGGAAAGGAGAGCTGACTACAGGAAAGGGGACTATATGAGGATAAGGGACTATCTGGGTGAAGTGCAGTGGAAGGAAGAAATTAGAGGAAAAACAGTCCAAGATATGATGGACCTAGTCATACAGAAATGCCAGGAGGCCGAAGAGAGATTTATACCAACGGTAAAGGGAAAAAATAAGGAATATAATAACCCATGGTTTAATAGACAGTGTCAGGAAGCAAAATGGCCAGCAGGCGGAAGTGGAGGAAGTACAGAAGACAAAGAACAGAGGACAACAGGATCAGATACAACAGAGCTAGGAACGATTACATTAACATAAGACGAACATCGGAAAGGGACTATGAGAACGATATTGCAATCAAAGTGAAAAAACAACCTAAGTTACTACACAGTCATATAAGAAGAAAAATGTCGGTGAACGACCAAGTGACAAGACTAAGGAAGACAGAAGGGGCATATACTGAAAGTGACAAGGAAATCTGCGAGGCACTGAATGCCAGTTTCCATGGAGTGTTCACTACCGAGCCTGAGCAGCTCCCATTGTTGGAAGGGGTTACCCTAGATGAAAGACTATCAGATATAGAGGTGACAGCAGAGGAGGTAATGAAACAGTTGACAACTCTAGATGCAACTAAAGCAGTTGGACCAGACAAAGTATCACCGTGGATACTAAAAGAAGCAGCACAGGCCCTCAGCGTGCCTCTGGCAATGATCTTTAATGAGTCACTTATGTCAGGAGAATTGCCCAGTTGCTGGAAGAAGGCAAATGTCGTGCCGATCTTCAAGAAAGGTGATAGGGAGGAGGCACTTAACTATAGACCTGTATCACTGACAAGCATCCCCTGTAAAATACTGGAAAGAATAATTGGGCTACGACTGGTTGCACACCTGGAGAACATTAGGTTTGTGAACAAACATCAACATGGGTTCTGGACAGGGAAATCGTGCCTAACAAACCTTCTGGAATTCTATGATAAAATAACGAGGATAAGACAGGACAGAGATGGTTGGGCAGACTGCATATTTCTGGACTGCCAAAAAGTCTTTGATACAGTACCGCACATGAGACTGCTGTTCAAGCTCGAGAGGCAGGCGGGGGGGGGGGGGAAGGTCCTAGCATGGATAAGGAACTACCTAACAGGAAGGAGCCAAAGAGTTACGGTAAGGGGCGAGAAGTCGGACTGGCGAACAGTAACAAGTGGAGTACCACAAGGATCGGTGTTGGGACCACTTCTATTTCTTGTATATGTTAACGACATGTTTACAGGCGTAGAGTCCTACATGTCGATGTTTGCGGATGACGCAAAGTTGATGAGAAGAGTTGTGACAGATGAGGATTGCAGGATCCTCCAAGAGGACCTGAACAGGTTGCAGAGATGGTCAGAGAAATGGCTACTGGAATTCAACACGAGCAAATGTAAAGTTATGGAAATGGGACTAGGAGATAGGAGACCAAAGGGACAGTACACAATGAAGGGGAACAGCCTACCTGTAACGATGCGTGAAAGAGACCTGGGGGTGAACGTAACACCTAATCTATCTCCTGAGGCACATATAAATAGGATAACGACAGCAGCGTACTCTACACTGGCAAAAGTTAGAACATCATTCAGAAACCTAAGTAAGGATGTGTAGGGTGTAGGTCGAGGGAGGGGGAAGACGTACCGTGCGCGCTCCGTTAAAATCGTGTCATTAACCGGGATTCTTAAGACTACTGCCGTGGATTACTGATTACAGACATAACAAAGTGCACAGTGACCCGCTGGAAAATTGAAAATAGTCATTAACAATAGAACTTTGTGCTAAATAGAGAATAAACGGGAGACCACGTGTGAGCCAGTGAACGAGGCTTTGTGTACATGCGTGTATTAGGAAAAAATAGTGAACGGTGATTCGTGGAACAGTGATGTGGAACGGGTATCACAACAACATATAAGTTGGAAGTGAAGGAAAATCGTGCATAGAATATTATAAATATAGAATACTAGAAATATAGAATAGTGGCAAGAGGCGGCATCAGTGGTTATAAATCGGGTAACTGGAAACTGGTGACATCAACCTGGGACAACAAGAGGTCACCTGTATTCACCGGGGACCAGCTTCGCTACCCTACGCTAAGTACCTGCCATAAAGTTTGAACAAAATAACATACATAATATTACTAATATACGGTATACATATAATATTATAAATATTAAACATATAAATATATATACATATAATTTTATAAAGAGTTAAAAGGACTGACATCAACAAGTGATCCATACAGTGACTCTCAAATACGACACAATACACCAGACAATGGAGAGGTGTGGCGAGTGTTCAGGAGTACTGGGAAAACGAAATGCAGGCGTAACGTGCTGCATCTGTAACAAAGATTCCACCTGGGCTGTACAGAATTAGCTCCAGGATGCATAAAAAGGCAAGGAATTTACTGGGTTTGCAAAGATGACAGATTAATGTTAGAGAACATAAATAAACTGATGAAAAACATTCCCGAGTCACAGAGATTATTATTCACAGACAGGCTACCAGTGATATATGCGGACTGGGAAAAGTCAACATTGGAGAACGACCGAAACTCAGGAACAGATAGTTTGGAGAACCGCAGCAGTAGTGTGGAGGAGGAGACTATTGTGGTACAAAATAACAGCAATATTGCAGAGCCAGATAATGTAAACGATGAGAGCAACAGTGAGACAGAGTGCATAGATGAAGGAATTGGGACGAAAAACGGAGATGGCTCCAATAAAGAGGTAGACAAGACAGTCACAGATATAAATACCTTGAAAAACGCAAAACCGGAACACATTTGCAAATTCTACGCTAAAGGAATATGCAAATATGGAAAATTAGGAGCAAAATGCCATTTTCTGCATCCTCGAAAATGCAGGAACATGTTGGAGAGGGGTACATGCCGTTTTGGAACAGGGTGTAGATACTTCCACCCTAAATTATGTCAATTTTCAATTAGGGACAAAAAATGCTACAATCTTCAGTGTCCGGAATTCCATGTGAGAGGTACAGAGCGTTATAGACGGAAAGATCAATATGACACTACTGGAAATTTTTTAGAGGAAGGCAGAAACAGTAGTAAATATAAGAGAGAGGAACAGCCAGATGGAACCACTACAGGATTACAGAGGGGAAGGGAGATACCCACAAGACTGGAATTCAAATTACCAACAAGCACACAGGTACTACACCAGACAACACCCGTCCTACTACCAAAACTGGACGAATCACTTCCAAAACGACACACCCTGGACGCAAACACAGTGGCCTCCTTACCAGAGCCTCAGATATTAACACCAAGTAAGGCATCCAGCACTTCCACTAACACGATAACATCATTTATATTTGCCAACATCCAGGGTATAAAAACACGCAAAACCAACAAAGTTCAATTTATAGATGGTCTCCTTCATGAGGCAAATGCAGTGTTTGCAGCCCTAACAGAAACCCACACAAAGGACTACCATGATGGTGAAATATGGATCTCAGAGTACAATCTTTACAGATGTGATAGGAAACACCGGCTTCAGGGTGGGGTCAGCTTCTACATCAAAGACACACTCATCTGTACTGAGCTTCTAAACACCTCAAATGACATGGTGGAAGTGCTGATAATCAAAATAGAGATTTTAAATGTAGTTATTGTCCTTGTATATAAGTCACCGGAGGCAAACCCTCAGCAGTTTAAAGACCAACTAATGAAAATAGAACACTGCTTGGAAAACCTCACAAATCCAGCTCCGAACATCATCCTGCTTGGGGACTTCAACCTATGGCACCTGAAATGGAAGCACCTGGCTAATACAGTAATATCAGAAAGAATACCAGGAAGTAGCCTAAATGAACAGGCACATGCAAATGACCTGCTACGGATGTGCGACAGGTTTGCCTTAAACCAGCAAATAGTAGAACCAACTAGGAAGGAGAACACGCTGGACCTCATTTTCACTAATAATGATGAATTGATCAGGAACATAATAATTACAAATACCTGTTACTCAGATCACAACTTAATTGAAGTTATGACAACCATGGGGAGTAGACCTTCAAAACCAGTCCAGATTCCCGATGGAGGAGATTTCGGCAAATTCAACTTCAATAATAAACAGATAAACTGGGAGCAAATAAACCAGGACTTCACAGAAATAAACTGGGAAGAACAGCTAGAAAATGCAAACCTGAACCAGTGCCTGGAAAAAAATAAGCTCAGTAGCACTAGAAATATGTTCAAACCGCATACCTCTAAGAAAAAAGAGGAAGAGATGCAGATTGGAACGGGAACGTCGTTCCCTATATAGGCGAAGAAAACGAATCGCGGAACAACTTGAGAGTCGCACCCTATCTCAAGAACGGCGAAGAAGGTTAGGTAGAGAAATAGAAACAATTGAACGGAAGCTACAAGAATCATACAAAACCCAGGAGAGGCAAAGAGAGCAAAAGGCCATCAGTGAAATAGAAAGAAATCCGAAATATTTTTTCTCCTATGCAAAATCAAGATCAAAAACCACATCCAGTATCGGGCCCCTGCGAAAGGGAGATGGAACTTTCACCGATGACAACAAAGAAATGAGCGAACTACTGAGGACGCAGTACGACTCTGTTTTCAGCGAGCCATTAAACACACTAAAGATTGAAAACCCAAATGAATTTTTCATGGATACGATACCAACATCAAATCATATATCAGACGTCACCCTATCCCCACTGGATTTTGAAGAAGCCATAAACAGTATGCCTATGCACTCTGCACCAGGCCCTGATTCTTGGAACTCCATATTCATAAACTGTAAAAAACCACTATCGCAGGCCCTCCACATTCTGTGGAGACAAAGCCTAGATACTGGCGTTATTCCTGATATACTAAAAACAGCAGAGATAGCACCACTTCATAAAGGAGGAAATAAGGCAGAGGCAAAAAACTACAGACCGATAGCACTAATATCGCACATCATAAAAATTTTTGAGAGAGTGCTAAGAAGTAAAATCACAAAATACATGGAATCACAGCACCTCCATAACCCCGGACAACATGGTTTCAGAACAGGGCGCTCTTGCCTGTCGCAGTTGCTGGACCACTATGATATGGCATTAGATGCTATGGAAGACAAACATAACGCGGATGTAATTTACACAGATTTCGCAAAAGCTTTTGATAAATGTGACCATGGTGTTATTGCACATAAAATGCGTTCAACAGGAATTACCGGAAAAATAGGCAGATGGATCTACAATTTCCTGACCAACAGAACCCAATATTTAATAGTCAACAAAATAAAATCCAGCCCATCAACCGTGAAGAGCTCAGTCCCCCAGGGTACTGTGCTTGCTCCAGTACTTTTTCTCATCCTCATTTTGGACATAGACAAGAACACAACCTATAGCACTGTATCGTCCTTTGCAGATGACACTAGGATCTTCATGAGAGTAGGCAACATAGAGGACACGGCGAACCTCCAGTCAGATGTAGATCAGGTCTTTCTATGGGCTACAGAAAATATGGTGTTTAACGAAGATAAGTTCCAGCTCATGCGCTATGGAAAAAATGAAAATATAAAAACGGAAACCACGTACAAAACTCAGGCAAATCATAACATAGAACGAAAAGGCAATGTAAAGGATCTGGGTGTACTCATGTCTGAAGACCTTACCTTTAAAGAACACAATAAAGTAGCCGTCACAACTGCAAGAAAAATGACAGGTTGGATAACAAGAACTTTTCACACTAGAGATGCTATACCGATGATGATACTTTTCAAAACGCTTGTGCTCTCTAGAGTGGAGTACTGCTGCACAATGACAGCACCTTTCAAAGCTGGAGAAATTACTGACCTGGAGAGCGTGCAGAGATCCTTTACTGCTAGAATCCACTCAGTAAAGCATCTAAACTGTTGGGACCGACTAAAGAGCCTAAAACTGTACTCCCTTGAGCGCAGGCGGGAGAGGTACATAATAATTTACACGATGAAAATATTAGAGGGGCTGGTCCCAAACCTGCACACAGAAATAACATCACATGAGACGAGAAGACATGGCAGGATGTGCAGAATACCCCCGTTGAAAAACAGAGGTGCAACTGGTACTCTGAGAGAGAACTCTATCAACATCAGAGGTCCGAGACTGTTCAACACGCTTCCACTACACATCAGGGGCATAACTGGCCGACCCCTCGCAGTGTTCAAGAGAGAACTGGATAAGCACCTCCAAAGGATACCTGATCAACCAGGCTGTGACTCGTACGTCAGGCTGCGAGCAGCCGCGTCCAACAGCCTGGTTGATCAGTCCGGCAACCAGGAGGCCTGGTCGACGACCGGGCCGCGGGGACGCTGAGCCCCGGAAGCACCTCAAGGTAAGGAGGCATTTAGGGCGCTTTACACTGCCTACGTAAGGCCAGTCTTAGAGTATGCCGCCTCATCATGGAGTCCCCATCTGAAGAAGCATATAATGAAACTGGAAAAGGTTCAGAGGTTTTCAACGAGACTCGTCCCAGAGCTACGAGGGATGGGGTATGAGGAGCGCCTGAGGGAACTGTGCCTTACGACACTAGAAAGAAGAAGGGAGAGGGGGGGATATGATAGGAACGTATAAGATACTCAGAGGGATTGACAGAGTGGACATAGACGAAATGTTCACACGGAATAGTAACAGAACGAGGGGACATGGATGAAAGCTTGAAACTCAGGTGAGTCACAGAGATGTTAGGAAGTTTTCTTTTAGCGTGAGAGTAGTGGGAAATGGAATGCACTTCAGGAACAGGTTGTGGAAGCAAATACTATTCATAATTTTAAAACCAGGTATGATAGGGAAATGGGACAGGAGTCATTGCTGTAAACAACCGATGCTCGAAAGGCGGGATCCAAGAGTCAATGCTCGATCCTGCAGACACAACTAGGTGAGTACAACTAGGTGAGTACATACAGCTGTAAGCGTAGATACGATAGAGCCCAGTAGGCACAGGAACTTGCACAGTAGGCACAGGAACTTGCACAGTAGGCACAGGAACTTGCACAGTAGGCACAGGAACTTGCACAGTAGGCACAGGAACTTGCACAGTAGGCACAGGAACTTGCACAGTAGGCACAGGAACTTGCACAGTAGGCACAGGAACTTGCACAGTAGGCACAGGAACTTGCACAGTAGGCACAGGAACTTGCACAGTAGGCACAGGAACTTGCACAGTAGGCGATTGACAGGGAAGAACCTAATGTATATGGTAGGGCGAAGCCAGGCACTGCAAGACGGGCAAGGAATAAGTGATCCAGATAAGACCACAAAAAATGGGGCCGCGACCCCCTCCCCCTTGTAACCAATAACACAGACGAACAAGGAAGGCCCCAGGAAGAGCACAGAAGGGCCAAACAAAACGCCACAGCCAATTCCCAAGACGCATCCACAGTAGGAAAACTGCAGCAAAACGTCACCTCGTAACACCTGAACACAGTAACATGTACCTTACCTTGAGGTTACCTTGGTGCGCTTCCGGGGCTTAGCGTCCCCGCGGCCCGGTCGTCGACCAGGCCTCCTGGTTGCCGGACTGATCAACCAGGCTGTTGGACGCGGCTGCTCGCAGCCTGACGTATGAGTCACAGCCTGGTTGATCAGGTATCCTTTGGAGGTGCTTATCCAGTTCTTACCTCATATATAAAAAAATTCACCACCACCAATGTACCTCGTAACATGGTGGCGGTGGGTCCCCTAGAGTGACTCTAGCATGGGTTGGACATGCATACGAGTGTGACTGGATGGGTAGAAATAGGAGCTGCCTCGTATAATAAAAAATATTCAGGAAATGTACATACATAGTTTATTTACAAACATAAAGTTGGATTTATAGTTAGAGCTAGTACATACAACATCTAAAGCCACTAATATGCATAGCATTTTGTATGGCCTAATATGCCCTCTGCAGTCATTTGTGTTCTGATGGTCTCATTCGTATCTAAACCAAAAACCAACGCCTCCGAAAGAGACGCCAGACCCAATAAACTCGCCTGCAGAACGTATGCACGAACGTGTCACGACACAATGTAGCCGAGAAGAGTCCAGGTGCACCGCTAGTGGAAGAAAGAAGAGCCACACATACAGGAGAAGAGTAGGGTAGAGGCAAAGGAGGAGACCCATACGCAGGGAAAACCTGGCATCCACCCCATAGCGGCAATTCACAACAACCCCAGTAGCTATGGGGCACGGACTGGAAAATTGAGAGGAGCGAGAGGTGAAGCACCCAAGAGAAAAGAACGCAGAATACAGCACGTGTGCACACCACCGAAACCAAAAACTACCACAGCGCATGCGCAGTCACAGGAATGCCAGAGTTGGGTTGCTGGAAGTCACGAGCTGAAGAAATAAAAATCACGAATTTGACAATAAAACTAGATAAAACATTTCTGTTAATGATGGAAGTCCTGTGCAGAGGACACAGACAGTGTATCGCAACAGTAGCCGAAAAGAGTAGCAAGTAGCAAAACATACAGAGCTGGCTCTTCATTTGGGCTACAAGCAGTCCAATCTGGCAACCCTGCACAGGGACAGGAGGTCCGAACTGCACAACCCGCTAAGCGGGAAGGCGCCAACGAGGAATACTGAAAGAAAACGAGCAGTACCGAGACAAAGCACAAAGAGAAGATACCGTCATGTTCACAGAAAATGGTACCATCCGTTTTCTATGTGCGGCGGCTCAGACGCGGGGAGAGGTAAACAAAGAGCGTACAGGACACCCGCCAAGCTTGGTAGCTACTAGTCATGTATCAGTTTAAGTATTAAAGTCAGTAACCAAGCAATGGCTTTATATCAACCCTACAACCAAGACTTCCTCAGTAATACACACCACATACAAGCACAAAGAACGAAACAGGACCGAAAACTGAAAAGCACGAAAGAGGACCAATAAGCCCAAGACAGGACCGGAGGGAAGCCACACCGGAAGATGACATGTTCCAATAATATGGAAAGAAGCGAAAACCTTCCCGAACCTTCGAGAACATATAGAAGCAAGCACAGAGCACGAAGGAGCATACAGGCACAGTCGCACACAAGACCAAAAGTCATGCAGAACCTCGAGAAGAGGGGAACATGACTGAAGTCCCCTCCCAAAGAAGGGTGAATAAACGGAGAAATGTACCCACTGACAGGACGGAACCGACGGATCCAAGGGACAAGGAACCGAGCCGGGGGAGGGGCAGATGCCCAACAACTCGTATGAAGATTGGGGAAAAAAAACCCACTCCTTGTAACTGCAAGCCCTGCTTAGAGTGGAGAAAACCTCAGCGGGGTCCAATGGGGCCCAAGGACCCCCAAGTCAGACCCTCTTCAGCCCCGGGAACCCACACGGCAAACCCCGGGACCGAGCTGTCCCCCCCAAAGCCCCAGCCTCACAAGAAAAGGCCGGGGCAGCCGGAAAAGTACTATACAATACAATTTTATTTAGGTAAGGTACATACATACAATAAATATTTACAAGGATTGTTTAACTTATAGGTAGAGCTAGTACATACAATGCCTAAAGCCACTATTACGCAAAGCATTTCGGGCATGATAAACTTAAATGACAAGCTTAATACTAATTGAGCATAATGAGTAGAATGAAAACAAGAAATGAAAACATAGATGAAAAAGCAGCACAAATACAATTATGTCGACAAACACCGCTCTTTAAAGAAAAAAACAGACATTGGTTGACAATAGAAGGGTAAGGTAGGTTACAGGGAATTTATTAGGTATAGCTTCGCTTTTAACTTAAACTGGTTGAGAGAGGTACAGTCTTTAACATGGTTGGGAAGGTCATTCCACATTCTGGGCCCCTTGATTTGTAGAGCATTTCTAGTTTGATTAAGTCGTACTCTAGGAATATCAAAACTGTATTTATTTCTGGTGTGATGCTCATGGGTTCTGATACAACCTTCTATGAAGCTTTTGAGATCAGGATTGGCATTATAGTTTAGCGTTTTATATATGTATAATACACATGAGAGAATGTGCAGTGACTTAATGTCTAACATATTCAGAGATTTAAGTAGGGGTACCGAGTGATGTCTGGGGCCAGAATTGGATATTGTCCTAATAGCAGCTTTGTGTTGAGTAATTAGAGGACGTAAGTGATTTTGGGTAGTATAGAGCCCCAAGCACAAATACCATAGTTGAGATATGGATAGATAAGGGAGTAAGAGAGAGTCACCAGGGCAGGGCGTGGTACATAATATCTGATCTTAGAAAGAATGCCCACAGTTTTTGAAACTTTTTTTGATATGTTTAGAATGTGTCCCTGGAAATTAAGCTTGTGGTCAATGAGAATGCCAAGGAATTTGCCGTCTAATTTGTTACAAATTTGGGTATTGTTTATTTTGAGATTTATTTGATTAGAGGATTTATTGCCAAACAGAATATAAAAGGTTTTGTCAATGTTAAGGGTGAGTTTGTTGGCAGTTAGCCACAGATGGACTTTATTTAGCTCAGTATTTACTGTGGCATTTAGAGCAAGGGGATCAGGACTGGAGTAAATGAAGGTTGTGTCGTCAGCAAATAGAATTGGTTTGAGGTGTTGGGAGGCATTTGGAAGGTCATTAATGTAGATGAGAAAGAGGAGAGGGCCAAGTATGCTGCCCTGGGGAACACCAATGTTGATGGGTAGGGTGGGAGAAATTGTATTATTCACAGAAACATATTGGAGCCTGTCAGTAAGGTAGGATTTGAGGTATTGTAGGGAGTGTCCTCTGACTCCATAATGATGTAATTTAAGAAGAAGGTTTTGGTGGTTGACAGTGTCAAAAGCTTTACACAGGTCCACAAACAACCCAACAGGGAACTCATTTTTATCAAGAGCTGTATGAATCGAGTTAAGCATACTAATAAGTGCATCGTTAGTGCTTTTTTGGGTCTGAAGCCATATTGGCAAGGGCTAAGTATATTGAGTTTGGCTAGATATGAGTAAAGCTGCTTATAGATTAGTTTTTCAAAAATTTTTGACAAGTTTGGCAGGATAGATATAGGTCTGTAGTCTGTATAGGTCTAAGAAAAGGAGCCCACTGGCAGATTTATACAACATAGCTGAAGGAACAGATTCGAATGCCTCTGTCACCACCCCAGAAGGAGAATTCTCAGAGACCGCCAGAGTCTCAATAAGACCATCGAAGCCCCCCACCCCAACCCCGAACCCACAGACGCAGGAAGGGGAGGGGGGAGGGGGTGGGGTCAGACCAGACCACAACAGGGGAAAATAAAGGGGCGCAGAAGGAAACAAAATCGAAGTAACCAACACCCCCAAGCCCCGTCACACCAACCAAAACGGGGCAGCCTCGGGGCTTCTGGAGAGCAAACAACCTAGCGTGTTGCCACCACCGAAACTCAACGTGCAACGCTCATGCTGCTTGTACCCACATAGTCTGCATGCAGGCGATGAGTCACAATAACGTGGCTGAAGTATGTTGACCAGACCACACACTAGAAGTTGAAGGGACGACGACGTTTCAGTCCGTCCTGGACCATTCTCAAGTCGATTGTGATGAGGAGGTATAGGGACAGGCAATAAATGGGCAAGAGAGAGCTGAGGAGGAAAGTAAGGTGCAGGGGATAGTAGTAATAATGAGAACTGCAGAAGGCCTATTGGCCCATACGAGGCAGCTCCTATTAAAACCACCGAAGGAGATAGTAATAGGAATAAGAAGAGGATAGCAAGGGAGCGTAGGAGAAGACAATGAACAGAAAAAGGGAGAAGAGAGAAAGAAAGATAAATGGAAGGGGTAAGCTTATGTTAAGTCACGTTTGTTAGAAAGATTAGAGCATTTGAGTATATACTGTGAAAGGGAAGAGTCCACAGCAACAAAGCCAGGACTCAAGTTCATGTTGGGTACATTGTGTATAAGAGCCGATTCTACAAGACGGCGTCTGTGTAGAGTAGAGGCAGGAAAGATTATTTTGGAGGACGACCAATCAATGGGATGATTAGAATCCCTCACATGGCAGAAGATAGCATTGTTAGTGTCTGCAGACTTAAACACTTCTCTTGTGTTCTTTAAGTCTGTCATTCAGCGTACGGCCAGTTTCGCCAAAATATTGGAGAGGACAAGATGAACAGGAAATAGAGTAGACACCAGCAGCATTAGAAGCAGAAGGAGCAATGTGAACTAGATTGCTACGAAGTGTGTTAGTTTGTCGAAAGGCGAGTTTAATGTCAAGAGGACGAAAGGTATTGGTAAAAGTTTTGAGTTCAGATATGAAGGGAAGGCATAGTACAGTGCTACTAGTGTTGGAAGCAGGTTTAGGATGAAAGAAATTTCGTTTAGCTTGAGAGTAGACACAGTTGATGAAATGCAAAGGATAACCAAGGCGAGAGAATGATTTGTAGATAAAGGCAATTTCAGAATCAAGAAACTGAGGGTCGCTGATGCGTAGAGCGCGGAGGAAGAGAGAGACGAGGACACTTTTCTTAACAAAAGGAGGATGGTAGGAAAAGAAGTGAATGTACATGCCACTATGCATGGGTTTGCGGTAGACAGAGAAAGAGAACCCAGACACAGAGCTGTGAACATGAACATCAAGAAAAGGAAGGAGGGAATTAGATTCCCACTCAACTTTGAAATGGATAGAAGGAGCCAGATTGTTAAGAGAGGAGAGGAAAGACTGGAAAAGATTAAGGTCATGAGGCCATAAAGCAAAAATGTCATCAACATAGCGAAGCCAGAGAGAGGGACGAGTATCAATAGAAGGAAGAAGAACAGTTTCGAAGTATTCCATGTAGAAATTAGCAAGAACAGGGGAGAGGGGGGAACCCATAGCGACACCGAAAGTTTGAGTGTAATATTTACCGTTGAAAGAGAAAGAGTTAGATTCAACACAGAGTCTAATGAGATCGAGGAAAACGTCAGTGGGAAGTGGGAGAGGAAGGAGGCCCTCTGACGCCTTCTGTCTAAGGAAAGAGAGAACGTCATCAAGCGGAACATTAGTGAACAGAGAGTCGACATCAAGACTAAGCATCTTACAAGAGGGTTGCAGGCGCAGTCTTTCTATGAAGTCCTGAGAGTGACAAAGGTGGGCAGGGGAAAAAGTGCCAAGGTAAGGTGTCAGGGTTTTAGCGAGCCAGGAGGCAAGAGGATAGCTGACAGAGCCCCGTGAAGAAATGATAGGACGAAGAGGAACACCAGGTTTATGAGTCTTAGGAAGACCACAAAAATAAGGAAGAGAAGGGCAGATGACACGGAAACGTTTAATGAGATCAAAGTCAGGAGGGCAAAGACTAGAGAACTGTCTTAGTTTGCGGTTAAAGGAAGTTTTGAGGCGATCCAAAGGGTTAGAAGTCAGAGGAGCATAAGTGCGAGAGTCAGAGAGCAAGACATCTGCTTTTCGGAGGTAGTCCTCACGGTCAAGGACAACCACCGAATTGCCTTTGCCGGAAGGAAGGATAAGAATAGAGTTGTTAGATTTTAGGGAGGCAAGGGCAAGCTGGAAGCGACGAGGAAGGTGGCGATTTTTAGAGAACAAGCTGTCAAGAACGGGGATAAGGGCCCCTCTAAAGGCAGACAGGTCCGAAAGAGTACTAGAGTTAGAATTGACAAACCTGTCAAAGGAACTAATGAGATCAATGCCACAGCGTGGGCCAGGGGAAGTAGCAAAAGACAGACCAAGAAGTTCTTGCTGGTGCTTAGAAAGAGAGTAGGACGAAAGGTTGGAAACACAGTCAGAGAGAGAGTATTTGGCCCTTCATATCTGAACTCAAAACTTTTACCAATACCTTTCGTCCTCTTGACATTAAACTCGCCTTTCGACAAACTAACACACTTCGTAGCAATCTAGTTCACATTGCTCCTCCTGCTTCTAATGCTGCTGGTGTCTACTCTATTTCCTGTTCATCTTGTCCTCTCCAATATTTTGGCGAAACTGGCCGTACGCTGAATGACAGACAAAGAACACAAGAGAAGTGTTTAAGTCTGCAGACACTAACAATGCTATCTTCTGCCATGTGAGGGATTCTAATCATCCCATTGATTGGTCGTCCTCCAAAATAATCTTTCCTGCCTCTACTCTACACAGACGCCGTCTTGTAGAATCGGTTCTTATACACAATGTACCCAACATGAACTTGAGTCCTGGCTTTGTTGCTGTGGACTCTTCCCTTTCACAGTATATACCCAAATGCTCTAATCTTTCTAACAAACGTGACTTAACATAAGCTTACCCCTTCCATTTATCTTTCTTTCTCTTTCCTTTTCTTTCTCTCTTCTCCCTTTTTCTGTTCATTGTCTTCTCCTACGCTCCCTTAATTGCTATCCTCCTCTTATTCCTATTACCATCTCCTTCGGTGGTTTTAATAGGAGCTGCCTCGTATGGGCCAATAGGCCTTCTGCAGTTCTCATTATAACTACTATCCCCTACACCTTACTTTCCTCCTCAGCTCTCTCTTGCCTATTTATTGCCTGTCTCTACCTCCTCATCACACGGGAGACATCTCCCGTCACGCAGGGTGCAGTCGCACCTCCACAGATCTCCAGTATCATCTATTGATACTGGAAATGGCTCAAAAGGGCCACCACTTATGGGCTATTCATGCCCAAGCCACCTTTTGGGTGGCTTAATCTTTCTCTCTCTCTCTCTCATCACAATCGACTTGAGAATGGTCCAGGACGGACCGAAACGTCGTCGTCCCTTCAACTTCTAGTGTGTGGTCTGGTCAACATAGTCTGCATAAGACTGGTAACCGAGTCACCAAGAAGCAACAAAACTCATAGGACTCCAGGCCGAAGGTGCCACGGACCCCACAGCAGACGGAAGCAAAGACAGTGAAAATCACCCCTGAGACAAGGGGACAGAGCAACCTTCAAACTCGCACAAAGCGGGGGGGGGGGGGGACTCCGGGGGTCACATCCATCGAACCCATGCGTCTGTGTGGGGATTCCCAGGGTCCTGAGATGGAAATCACACTCAGGGAAGCCCAGGCAGGGTACTGCTAACCAGCGCCCAAGTCTACCAAACAACCCACTAAGAACTGAACCCCCCTCCCCAGGATGTGTACACTCACGGGGACCTAGCAAGGGTGAACCACAGGAAGAAGGAAGAATACTCGGCACACAGGGGGCAAAAACCAAGGCAGACCCCCCCCCCCCCATCAGGCAGAGAAACAAAGAGAAAAAGAAAACCCTGCAAGAGGACAACGTACCCAGGCGGAACAGAGCCGGCCGCTATGAATGGTGAAAACAAGCTGCGCTGTACCCTGCGCCCCTACCAGTGCAAACTGCCCCTTACCCTAAGGCGAACAAGGGAGACAGAACACCCAAGCACACAAAGAACAGTCAAAAACCAAGCAGTAAACGGCGGTCTCCATCTCATGTTGGCCTCCGAATGCATGATAAGTTAGATAAGTTAGCCAAAGAATCTGCCTTTAAAGGAGCCGTTAAATGTAACCTTGGATTGTCAATGAGCAATCTGAGAGCAGCAGTACACCAAGAACTTCAAGATCTTGTAGATCTGAGGCAAAGTGAAATTGACACCAGTAATTCCATCTATCATCATACCATACTACCATGCAAGAGGAGCCACACATCTATGGATCATCCAATAAAATCAGCAGACTTCTAGATGTTACTACTGCTCGGCTTAGACTCGGTTACAAGTATCTCTGGGAATTCTCATTATCTGCTGATGTAGACCTGACCAAATGTAAACTGTGTCAACAAAATTATTCGCACACCCTCCGTCACTATGTGATGGAGTGCGAAAAGATACGTGAATTTAGAGACAATTCTATATCCAATGTTCCAGCGATGTGTAAATATTTCATTCAAAATGATCTACTAGAAATTTTTGCCAAATATCCCCAGTTTGCTAACTGTAGGTAGTAACCAAGTGATTGTAACCTATCCACCGCTGCCCACTGGATGGGGGGGGCGGTGTGCAGGACAAACATATCAATTGTGACACTAGCTCTCCACATATGTCAGTTGCTTAATTTAGAACCTGTACTTGAGGTCGATCTCGAACCCATTGTTGATGTGACGACTTATATTGAATTTTGTAACTAGCTCACCAAGATTGTAACTTGCTTAGCCAAATGAATTGTGGGGTTCAGTCCCTGAGCCCATTATGTGCCTCTGTAACCCTTTCCACTACCGTCCACAAGATGGGTATATAGGGTGCATAATAAATGAACTAAACTAACTAAACTAAAAACGGCCTAGCAGAGGCATAACCCAAGGAACTTGTGGAAGATGGCCCCAAGGGCAGTACTTACAGGGCACCTAGGAAAGGAAACCCTAGGTGCATGCAGCCCGAGTACTGGAGAATCACTCCCGGCTCACGCACCGCCTAGCAGACTGTCACCACACTCTAGGTACAGTGTTGAAACAACCAATGGAGCTGGAGCACACGACCGTTGCCTCTAGCATCAGCCTTAGAACTGTTGGGTGGATAGTAAGCATGGGAGGTCTGGGGCTCCCCCTTCCCCCTCCCGGGGAGGGGGGGGCTGTGCAGACAGCAGCGACGTGTGACGTCATGCTCGTTTGCTCGTTTCTTTAAAGGGAGTTCTATCCACTTGTTCGGCTTTTGGTAGCAATATTTTCACCAGAATAGGGATTTGTTTTGGGATGCTTACCTTTCAGGGTACCAGACCCAGTCGATTTCAAACGGAATGTTTCTAACCACATGGGGGGTTTCTATAGACTAGCCCAGACATCACTCGGTACCCCTACTCAAATCTCTGAATATGTTAGACATTAAGTCACTGCACATTCTCTCATGTGTATTATACATATATAAAACGCTAAACTGTAATGCCAATCCTGACCTCAAAAGCTTCATAGAAGGTTGTAACAGAACCCATGAGCACCACACCAGAAATAAACACAGTTTTGATATTCCAAGAGTACGACTTAATCAAACTAGAAATGCTCTACAAATCAAGGGGCCCAGAATGTGGAATGACCTTCCCAACCATGTTAAAGACTGTACCCCTCTCAACCAGTTTAAGATAAAAACGAAGCTATACCTAATAAATTCCCTGTAACCTACCTTACCCCTCTAATGTCATCCAATGTCTTTTTTTTTTTTAAAGAGCGCTGTTTGTCGACAGAATTGTATTTGTGCTGCTTTTTCAGCTATGTTTTCATTCCATGTTTTCATTTTACTCTGTATGCTCAATTAGTATTAAGCTTTAGTCATTTAAGTTTTTTATGCCCGAAACGCTTTGCGTAATAGTGGCTTTAGGCATTGTATGTACTAGCCCTAACTATAAATCCATCACACTTTGTAAAATCTCTTTTATATATGTACCTTACCTAAATAGGCCATTGCTCCCCATGCCTCTCTGAGGAGGGCCAGGTTCTGGCTCGTGGTTCCCGGTAGGCCCACAGAACTCCATACACATGACTGATGCCAAAGTTTGGCATTAGCATATCAGCCTAGTAGGCTGGGGGGAGCCAACGGGGCTCCCCCCAGAAATAGTGTTTGAATGAAGGAATACCCAGTTAATATTATGAAGAATACAGCATAATCAAGACCACTTGATAATGCTGTGAAACAAAAAAAAATAAGATTTTTTTTCATTTTCCTATTGGATGCATATCCAAATTATGAGTTTTGTGCAATGGTTCTTGCATACATATTATATATGTATTCATGTATATACATACACCCCCTTTCCCTACACTGGTCACCTTTTGCACACGTCTAAGAAGAGTAGAGGCTAAAATTTATGAATATTGGACATTCATAATATGGTTGCTGGAGCCAAGAAATACGACCTACTAAGGAGGCCGAATGCAAGCTGGTACAGGAAAAGGGGGCACCCCACCTTAACAAAGAAGCTCTACTTCACTGAACATTCTTCCATAATGGTGTAAAAACCCTTCTAACTTGCACCCCAGCCTAGTTACCCCAAATCTACCTCCGAGGGCAGCCCCACTGGCAAGCAATTCAATGACCTGAGTAGAGGATCCAAACACTATGAACTCTTGCATGCTTGTTGCCACAGTAAGCCAGGCCTACTATTGCCAGTTTTTTCCCCACATCTTGCCCAAAATGCTGTGCATATTAGTGCCTTTATGCATAGTATATACTAGCTCTCTCTAGTAATACAACAATCAGTTTGGAACTCATTTTGTATGTATATACTTTTACCTGAATAAACATTATTACAATATTATTATTATTATTATTATTATTATTATTATTATTAGAGAAGTAAGTAAGTAATTATCAAAAGAAGGCACCAAACCGGGAAGGCTATGTAGCACCATCAAATACGCAAAATAATCAGAGGGCGCTAAATATCACCAAGGATGCCAATACGAGAACAAAAACGCATAAGGCGAACGATATCAAAAGTATCCGAGTCACCAAGAATTCTATTGAGGGACAGGCGACCGCGAAGGGCGGTCGGAAAGCAAGACACGCTCGTCCTGGAAGTCAGGATATTCAAGAAGGACATGCACGGCCGTAAGAGGGACAATGCAATTAGGACAATAAGGAGCAGGGCAGCGCTCCATCAAGTGACCATGGGTTAAGTGAGTATGGCCAATACGCAACCTCGCCAGAGCCGTTTCCCATCGCTGGTTACGGTGGTAGGAGGACGGCCACGATGAAACACAACATTTAAGAGTACATAGTTTGTTACCAGTAACAGACAACCAAGAAGCCTGCCAATGGGTAAGGATGGAGGAATGGATAACCAGGTAAGTCAGAATATGGAATACCTTTACGAGAGATGGGACAAGAGCGGACAGCTTCCTTGGCAGCAGCATCCGCACGCTCATTTAAAGACACACCAATATGGCTGGGAACGCAACAAAACTCAACCAACTTAAATTTACTGTGAACAAGAAACAGCCAATGTTGGATCTCGACAACTACTGGATGAACCGGATTAAAGGACCCGAGAGCCATGAGGGCACTACGAGAGTCAACAACAATTACAAAGGAAGACTGACAACGAGAAAGCAGGGGACGAAGAGCATAGAGAATAGCATAAAACTCCGCTGTGAAGATGCTAGTCTCCAGAGGTAAGCGACACATACAAGTACAATCGGGAAAAACAACAGAGTAGCCCACACCTTCCGCAGACTTAGATCCATCGGTGAAGACAGAAACTGAGCGGGAGCGAGAAGAAAAATGCTCAAGTAAGTAAGTAATTATCAAAAGAAGGCACCAAACCGGGAAGGCTATGTAGCACCATCAAATATGCAAAATAATCAGAGGGCGCTAAATATCACCAAGGATGCCAATACGAGAACAAAAACGCATAAGGCGAACGATATCAAAAGTATCCGAGTCACCAAGAATTCTATCGAGGGACAGGTGACCGCGAGGGGCGGTCGGAAAGCAAGACATACGCTCGTCCTGGAAGTCAGGACATTCAAGAAGGACATGCACGACCGTAAGAGGGACAATGCAACTAGGACAATAAGGAGCAGGGCGGCGCTCCATCAAGTGACCATGGGTTAAGCGAGTATGGCCAATACGCAACCTCGCCAGAGCTGTTTCCCACCGCCGGTTACGGTGGAAGGAGGACGGCCACGAGGAAACACAACATTTAAGAGTACGTAGCTTGTTACCAGTAACAGACAACCAAGAAGCCTGCCAACGGGTAAGGACTGAGGAATGGATAACCGGGTAAAAGTCAGAATACGGAATGCCTTTACGAGAGATGGGACAAGAGCGGACAGCTTCCTTAGCGGCAGCATCCGCACGCTCATTTAAAGACACACCAATATGGCTGGGAACGCAACAAAACTCAACCAACTTAAATTTACTGTGAACAAGAAACAGCCAATGTTGGATCTCGACAACTACTGGATGAACCGGATTAAAGGACCCGAGAGCCATGAGGGCACTACGAGAGTCAACAACAATTACAAAGGAAGACTGACAACGAGAAAGCAGGGGACGAAGAGCTTAGAGAATAGCATAAAACTCCGCTGTGAAGATGCTAGTCTCCGGAGGTAAGCGACACATACAAGTACAATCGGGAAAAACAACAGAGTAGCCTACACCTTCCGCAGACTTAGACCCATCGGTGAAGACAGAAACTGAGCGGGAGTGAGAAGAAAAATGCTCAAGGAAAAGGCGTTTTAGAACCGTAGGAGGGGTAAAAGCTTTAGTGATGCAAGGAAACAGTGCAAGCCTCTGCTCCTCATCGTGCAGATTGATGAAGAGGTGGCACGGGCATGAATAGCCCGTAAGTGGTGGCCCTTTTGGGCCATTACCAGTATCAAGAGCTGATACTGGAGATCTGTGGAGACGCGACTGCACCCTGCGTGACGGGAGATGTCTCCCGGAGCAAATGGTGACCAGATGGCCTCATCGTGCAGAGATGGAACCTGGGAAGAGGCTGTTGCAAAGTATTAGATGAACAATTTTAATGCATGTATGGAAGTACTCTATATTTAAGGTAAAAAAAACATTATGCTGTCTCAATTAAGTTGTAAAATTATATTTAACAAATAAATAAGAAATATATATTTAAAATTGTCTGGAGCCACAATTATGTGTAAAACAACTCTTAATAAAAGCCAGATAGTCTATAATAATTTCAATCTCATTTTTTAATAAAATTACTGTACAGTATATATATATATATATATATATATATATATATATATATATATATATATATATATATATATATATATATATATATATATATATATATATATATATATATATATATATATATATATATATATATATATATATATATATATATATATATATATATATATATATTATATATATATATATATATATATATATATATATATATATTATATATATATATATATATATATATATATATATATATATATATATATATAAATTATCATCTAACAAAAATTATGTAGTGTGTGTAATTACCTAAGTGTAGTTACAGGATGAGAGAGATATTCGTGTCCCATCTACCCAGTACTGTCATATAATGTTTTCAATCTTCCCACAGTTTTGGCCTCTATACTTTCTCACAACTTGTTCCAACTTTCTGTCACTCCATTTCCAAAAGAAAACTTACAAATATGTATTTTTACTTTTGTTTCCTTAGCTTGAATCTATGACCTTGTTCCTGAGGTTGGCGGTCTCAGGAATTCCTCTGTCAACTTGGTCAGTTCTCATTATTATTTAGTAAGTGATGATCATATTGCCTTTTTTCCTTTCTACCTTGTTGCTTTAGCATAGAAGAAAATGCTTCTAGCCTCTCTTCATAACTCTTGTTTTTCAGTTTTGGAAGCTATTTTGTAGCATGCCTTTGCACCTTTTCCAGTTTACTGACGTGCTTCTTGAGATAGCAGTACCATAAAAACGGCTGTATATTCCAATTCTGGCATCACAAAAGTCATGAACAGTTTCATTAGTATATCGCCATCCACGTAATTAACCCTTAGGCAGCATACATTGTCAATTGTTGATTCATAGTGTAATGTAGTTATCAGATAAAGATTTAAATAATTATTGTCTGGTATGATTGTAACTATGAGAGCTAAGCTTGTGGTGTCCCGTCTTCCCAGTATTCTGTCGTATAACACTTTGAAACTACCGATGGTTTTGGTCTCCACCATCTTCTCACTTAGCTTGTTCCAACCGTCTACCACTCCGCTTGCAAAAGAAAACTTTCTAATATTTTTTGGCACCTCTGTTTCCTTCGCTTGAAACCGTGTCCTCTTGTTCATGATGTTGCTAGTTCCAGGAATTCCTCCTTGTCAATTTGGTCAATTCTTGTTAGAATTTTGTATGTGGTGATCATCTCTCTTTTTCTTCTATCTTCTAGTTTAGGCATGTTCAATGCCTGCAGTCTCTCCTCTGTGGCCATATATGTGTGTGTGTTTTGTGTGTGTGTGTGTGTGTTTTGTTAGTGTGTTTTGTGTGTGTGTGCAATTACCTAAGTGTAGTTACAGGATGAGAGCTTTGCTCGTGGTGTCCCGTCTTCCCAGCACTCTGTCATATAACGCTTTGAAACTACCGACGGTCTTGGCCTCCACCACCACCACCTCACCTAACTTGTTCCAACCGTCTACCACTCTGTTTGCAAAAGTGAATTTTCTTATATTTCTTCGGCATCTGTGTTTAGTTAGTTTAAATCTATGACCTCTTGTTCTTGAAGTTCCAGGTCTCAGGAAATCTTTCCTATCAATTTTATCAATTCCTGTTACTATTTTGTGCGTAGTGATCATATCACCTCATTTTCATCTTTCTTCTAGTTTTAGCACATTTAATGCCTCTAACCTCTCCTCGTAGCTCTTGTAGTTCAGTTCTGTTAGCCTCTTAGTTGCATGTCTTTGCACCTTTTCCAGTTTGTTGATGTGCTTCTTTAGATATGGGCACCATACAACTGCTGCATATTCCAGCTTTGGTCTAACAAAAGTCGTGTGTGTGTGTAATTGCCCAAGTGTAGTTACAGGACGAGAGCTATGCTAATGAAGTTCCACCATCCCAGCACTCGTGTAACACTTTAAAACTACTGATGGTTTCGGCCTCCTCCATGTTCTAATCTTACTTGTTCGAAGTGTTTACCAATCCATTTACAAAAGAAAATTTTATAAAATATTTTTGACCCCTTTGTTTCATTAGCTTGGATCTGTGACCACTTGTTCTTAAAGTTACTGGTTTCAGGAATTCCTCTGTCAATTTGGTCGATTCCTGTTACTATTTTGTAAGTGGTGATCATATCACCTCTTTCTCTTCTAGTTTTGGCATGTTTAACGCCTCTAGTCTCTTCTTGTAACTTTCTTCAGTTCTGGAAGCCCTTTTGTACCATTCCATTGCACCTTTTCCAGGTTATTTATGTGCTTCTTGAGATTTGGGCACCATACAACTGCTGCATCTTCCAATTTTGGTCTCAAAAGTCATGAACAGTTTCTTTAGTATTTCACCATCCATATAATTAAAAGCAAGTCTGCAGTTGGAAAGCAAAGCATACACTCCTCTCACAATGTTCTTTATGCATTCCTCTGGCAACAGTTTACTATCCAAAACCACCCCTCGGTCTCGCTCTTTATTAGAGTTCTGTACTTCCTTTCCATATAATTTGTAAGTTATGTGTGGTCTATTTTCCCCAATTCCACATGCCATAACATAGTATTATTCATCTAGAATTCCATTGGACACTTGACGCTCCAAGCACATATTTTATCTAAATCAATTTGAAAGACATTACAATCGTCTGCGTCTCCTCTTCCTCAGTACCTTAGCATCATCCGCAAACATGTTCATATAATTCTGTATTCCTTCTGGTAAATTGTTTATATAGATGATAAATATTACTGGTGCCATAACTGAACCCTGTGGTATTCTGCTAGTAACACTCCTCAGTCTGATACATTATCTCTGATTATTGCCCTCATCTGTCTCAGAAAATTTTTCATCCATGTCAGAAGTGTCCCTGTACAGCATGCTCCAGTTTCCAAAATAGTTTCTATCAAAAGCCTTTTTTTAGGTCAAGATAGACACAGTCAACCCAACCACCTCTTTTCTGTAGTATCTTTGTGGCACTATCATAAAAACTAAGCAAATTTGTTACACATGATCTTCCTGTTGTGCAATACCTACCTAAGTGGGTAATTACACAACAGGAAGATGTGTGTGTGTATAATTACCTTTTGGCATATTTAATGCCTCTAACCTTTCTTCGTAGCTCTTGTCCTTCAGTTCTGGGAGCCACATAGTGGCATGTCTTTGCACCTTTTCCAGTTTATGTGCTGCTTAAGATATGAGTGTGTGTGAAATTACCTAAGTGTAGTTACAGGATGAGAGCTGCGCTCATGGTGTCCCATCTTCCCAGCACTCTTTGTCGTATAACGCTTTGACACACACATTTAACGTGTGTGTGTGTAATTACCTAAGTGTAGTTACAGGATGAGAGCTATGCTCGTGGTGTCCCGTCTTCCCAGCACTCTTTGTCATATAACGCTTTGAAACTACTGGCAGTCTTGGTCTCCACCACCTTCTCACTTAACTTGTTCCAACCGTCTACCACTCTATTTGCGAAGGTGAATTTTCTTATATTTCTTCGGCATCTGTGTTTAGCTAGTTTAAATCTATGACCTCTTGTTCTTGAAGTGCCAGGTCTCAGGAAATCTTCCCTGTCGATTTTATCAATTCCTGTTACTATTTTGTACGTAGTGATCATATCACCTCTTTTTCTTCTGTCTTCTAGTTTTGGCATATTTAATGCTTCTAACCTCTCCTAGTAGCTCTTGCCCTTCAGTTCTGGGAGCCACTTAGTAGCATGTCTTTGCACCTTTTCCAGTTTGTTGATGTGCTTCTTAAGATATGGGCACCACACAACAGTTGCATATTCTAGCTTTGGCCTAACAAAAGTCATGAACAATTCCTTTAGTATATCGCCATCCATGTATTTAAATGTGAATGTGTGTGTGTGTGTGTGTGTGTGTGTGTAATTACCTAAGTGTAATTACCTAAGTGTAGTTACAGGATGAGAGCTACGCTCGTGGTGTCCCGTCTTCCCAGCACTCTTTGTCATATAACGCTTTGAAACTACTGACGGTCTTGGCCTCCACCACCTTCTCACTTAACTTGTTCCAACCGTCTACCACTCTATTTGCGAAGGTGAATTTTCTTATATTTCTTCAGCATCTGTGTTTAGCTAGTTTAAATCTATGACCTCTTGTTCTTGAAGTTCCAGGTCTCAGGAAGTCTTCCCTGTCGATTTTATCAATTCCTGTTACTATTTTGTACGTAGTGATCATATCACCTCTTTTTCTTCTGTCTTCTAGTTTTGGCATATTTAATGCTTCTAACCTCTCCTCGTAGCTCTTGCCCTTCAGTTCTGGGAGCCACTTAGTAGCATGTCTTTGCACCTTTTCCAGTTTGTTGATGTGCTTCTTAAGATATGGGCACCACACAACAGCTGCATATTCTAGCTTTGGCCTAACAAAAGTCATGAACAATTTCTTTAGTATATCGCCATCCATGTATTTAAATGCAATTCTGAAGTTAGAAAGCATTGCATAGGCTCCTTGCACAATATTCTTTATGTGGTCCTCAGGTGATAGTTTTCTATCTAGAACCACTCCTAGATCTCTTTCTTTATCAGAATTCTTTAAAGATTTCTCACATAATATATAGGTTGTGTGGGGTCTATGTTCTCCTATTCCACATTCCATAACATGACATTTATTAACATTAAATTCCATTTGCCAAGTGGTGCTCCATATACTTATTTTGTCCAGGTCTTCTTGAAGGGCATGTGTGTGTGTGTGTGTAATTACCTAAGTGTAGTTACAGGATGAGAGCTACGCTCGTGGTGTCCCGTCTTCCCAGCACTCTGTCATATAACGCTTTGAAACTACTGACGGTCTTGGCCTCCACCACCTTCTCACTTAACTTGTTCCAACCGTCTACCACTCTATTTGCGAAGGTGAATTTTCTTATATTTCTTCGGCATCTGTGTTTAGCTAGTTTAAATCTATGACCTCTTGTTCTTGAAGTGCCAGGTCTCAGGAAATCCTCCCTGTCGATTTTATCAATTCCTGTTACTATTTTGTATGTAGTGATCATATCACCTCTTTTTCTTCTGTCTTCTAGTGTGTGTGTGTGTGTGTGTGTGTGTGTGTGTGTGAGCGAGCTAAGTGTGTATGTGCATGCATGCATGCATGTATGTGTGTTAAAAGATTACTACATTGCAAATTATGATAAATTTGTTTGTGCTGAAACCATTTTATTCAACCAATATTGAACTTATACATGACCAGCACAAATATTACCTTGTACTTTACATAGCAGTGAGTAGTCTTAGTAAAAATACAGTAGGTCAATTCATTTTCCTATTGTCACTGGACTTTAAACACTGCAGTGATATGGTGAATACTTAAAATCTTAACTACATACTGTATCAACATTTCTCCTACATCCCATCCTACATAACGGAGATTCACAATGGGAATGCATAATAACTTTTTTCCTGTGATAGACTGGGACAAATATGAGTAAGTAGTTAACTTAATACATGAACTATAAAGTTGCTTCATAAAACTGTTTAATAAAACACTTTAAAATGTACACAATCCACAAGTTATTGTATAGCTGTGATTTCAAGAAACAACAACTGTATATTAAAAGTTAACTTTCTTTACATTTACACTGCCAAGATTTAACACTGTTGCAGGATGGGTGAATAGTCTATACTGTAATGAACAATAAACAAATTTTAACAACTGATTAAAGGACATATCAAGAAATGGAATTCATACATCACTTAACGAGGGTGGACTAGGTTGTCTGCAGTACTACACGACATATATTCAGGGCAAGGTGTATGGCAACAAATGAATGTAACCGAGATTCTCCTTAGTTAATTGTACGTACTAAAAATACAAGAACAAAGTAGAAACATTACACAGGTAGTCCTTCAAGGATTGACACATGCAGCCAATCTTTTAATGTAGTATCTGGAGAGCAAAACATACAACCAATAGCTTCACCAACATTTAAGATAATACAGGAGAAGAGATGCAAATCTTAAGCTTTATTACAAGAAGTTGATTTATTAAAATTAAGTATAAAATAAGGGTTTTATTTTCTTGTGCTCTAAACAAAATATATTATATATATATATATATATATATATATATATATATATATATATATATATATATATATATATATATATATATAATATATGTGTGTGTGTGTGTGCGTGTGTGTGTCGTACCTAGTAGCCAGAACGCACTTCTCAGCCTACTATGCAAGGCCCGATTTGCCTAATAAGACAAGTTTTCATGAAAAAATATATTTTCTCTATTTTTTTCTTATGAAATGATAAAGATACCCATTTCATTATGTATGAGGCAATTTTTTTTTATTTGAGTTAAAATTAACGTAGATATATGACCGAACCTAACCAACCTAACCTAACTTAACCTATCTTTATAAGTTAGGTTAGGTTAGGTAGCAGAAAAAGTTAGGTTAGGTTAGGTTAGGTAGTCAAAAAAAACATTAATTCATGAAAACTTGGCTTATTAGGCAAATCAGCCTTGCA
>NC_059631.1:14825734-15180734 GCF_020424385.1 Procambarus clarkii
ACAAGAAATGAAAACATAGTTGAAAAAGCAGCACAAATACAATTCTGTCGACAAACAGCACTCTTTAAAAAAAATAGACATTGATTGACAATAGAGGGGTAAGGTATTTCTATTAAGATATTAGAAGGCACCTAATTAAACAAACAAAGAATGTTGGAGTGACTAAAAATGAGATACAGCTAGAGTTAATTGAAATATTTTCTGGCTTCTTCCCTAGTCAGCTTGTTCCTGTTATGAATAATCTTGATTGTCTTGACAAACAACTTAATGATACATTTTAATTGCTTTTTTGTACGCCATGGGCAGCTGCCACCCTTATGTGCTGACCAAGTTGGCTGAATCAGCTGGCAACAGGTCCACACCAGACGTTCCCACAACAGTGTAAAATGCCCCCCCTTCTGATTCAGTTGTATATATACCCCTGTATGATAGTTAGAATAGAGAGGGAGAGACGGTGCTGGAGTGTTGGAGTGTGTGTGAGGCTGCAGGTCAGTGAGGCGGCAGGTCATCAGGCAAGCCTCAGGAGACGGAGTGAATCCACCCACTGAGAAGCAGAGAGTGGTCTAAAGGTAATGTGTGTGATCTTTGATATGTTTCTATGTCTGGATCCCGTAACAATTGCCAGTATTGCCAGTGTTAAAGTAGGATTTTATAAGTAGTGAATTACATAATTTGTTCTCAATAAACTCATGTTAAACTTCCCCTCTGTCTCAATTGTTGAATCCCCTTAACTTCTGGATATAATTGGCTAACAACCGTCCCATAAATATTGCCAGTTAAAGAAAGAGGACTCTCTAAGTCAAGCAATGTTTCTTGCCTCGTTGCTTGTAGTCACAATGGTCAAGGCAGATGGTGGCAGGGTCTTTTAATTGATCCTGTGTAGCATCTTGTTGGAAGGGAACCTTTTGGTACATATATATATACATATATATATATAAATTATATACATGTCGTACCTAGTAGCCAGAACGCACTTCTCAGCCTACTATACATGGCCCGATTTGCCTAATAAGCCAAGTTTCATGAATTAATTGTTTTTCGACTACCTAACCTACCTAACCTAACCTAACCTGACGTTTTCGGCTACCTAACCTAACCTAACCTACAAAGGTCGGTTAGGTTAGGTTAGGTAGGGTTGGTTAGGTTCGGTCATATATCTACGTTAATTTTAACTCCATTAAAAACAAATTGACCTCATACATAATGAAATGGGTAGCTTTATCATTTCATAAGAAAAAAATTAGAGAAAATATATTAATTCAAGAAAACTTGGCTTATTAGGCAAATCGGGCCTTGCATTGTAGGCTGAGAATTGCGTTCTGGCTACTAGGTACGACATACATATACATACATATATACATACATATATACATATATATATACATATATATATACATATACATATACATATATATATACATATATATATACATATATATATACATATATATATACATCATATATATATATACATATATATATATATATATATATAATATATATTATAAATATAAAAAACCAGCGTTGAATGTAATGAAACGCCATTTTCTGGGTGAGCCCCGGAGGCTCCCTGGAGCTTATCGGGCTAATGTATGTTATGTTAGACCGGGACATTAGCTAAGGAGTTCAGACCTACCAGGGACCAGCGCCAGAACCTGGCCCCTTCAGAGAGGTTTCAGGGAGCAATGGCCCTGGAAAACCCCATATGGTTGGGGGTTTTCCTTATCTGCCATCGACCGGGGTTAGGCACCCAGAAAGGTAGGCGTAACAAAACAAACCCCACATGGTAAGAAACTACAACAAAAACCGAACAGAGAGGTAGAAAACTCCCTACAATCCCAAGGAAACAAGCAAACAAGCAAACATCACACTTTACTGCCGCGCCGATCGTCCGCGCAGCCCTCCCCACCCCGGGAGGGGGAGGGGGGAGCCCCGGACCTACCGCGCCGGCTGCCAAGCTCCAGTTCGGAAGCTAAGCTTCAACCAACGCGAAAAAACCGCCGACCGGTGGGAGGGAGGGTTTCCAGGGAGCCTCCGGGGCTCACCCAGAAAATGGCGTTTCATTACATTCAACGCTGGTTTTCTGTGGGGAGCCCCTACGGCTCCCTGGAGCTTCATACCCAAAGAGAAGGAAAAGAAAGGGCTAACCCGGGAGGCGGCCGCCACAAACTCTGCAACGCAAAGCCAAGACAACCGGTCGCAAACCTGCGACCCAAGGCAACAAGAACGCCCAAGAACAGACGCACATATGGATGGGCGGCCAAAAACCTGTGCGACCCACAATTCCCTGCGCCCGAAATGAGCCCGAGACGTCACCAACACAGCAGCAATTGCTGCAAACGTCTGAACAGCACGGGCGCAAAGACAGACCGCAGGAAGAAGGAAAACACTGCGGACGACCCGGGAGACCCGAGCCCTGAAAACAGGGAACGAAGGAACCGGATCAACCACAGCGCATCCCCAGGCACGGTACGCCGGCAACAGCAAAAAGCACAACTGGACAACACAGGACGCACCCCCCGGCCAAACCAAACAAGTACCAATACCCCAAGAACCCCTCCGGAAAGCAGCCGTCTCGACCGTCGCCAGGACAGAGAAAGGCTGCACACCAATAAAGCTACCACCAGTACCAAAGAGGAGGAAACTGAAACCGAAGGGGCTACCACAAACTGAGGGGAAGAGAAGAAGGCACCCTGAACAAGGACCAGGATGGCTCAGGCGACTCATGAGCAGGCCGGAGGGGAAACAAAACGCGAGAAAACGTAATAAACGTCATACAGTCTCCAAGACGAAGCTCGCAGGTGGGACACCGTCAACAAAGCCACCTGAACACCATAGAGATGGCGATACCTGCGTCAAAATACCAGACGCGAAGAGCCAAAGAGAAGGCCGAACCAGTCACGGACAGGACCGATTCGGCCTGCTGAAAGAGGCGAAGCCTCAGGAAAAACGCCCCGGGTACGGACACCTATCAAGCAGCGTCTGAAAAGAAGGCCGGGCCGGCCACAGTGGAACCATAAGGACTGTTCTCGTGGGAATGGGCTGCAACCGAGCCAGAACCCGAAGCAACAGCTGGACCGGGAGAAGAGGTACAGGTACCCCCCACCTCGACCAGGCCTGCCGAAAGCCTCCACCGTGAAGTCCTCGCAGGTGGGAAGGGCGCCACAAAACGGGCGACGCCTAGACCACGCCGACCCGAAGACGTCCATGGCCAGGAGTCCATAAGCCCAACAGAGCCAACAAAACGAATCGGCGACGACTGGCCAACCCACGAAGAGGAATGAACCGAGACAGCTGTCCACCAGGACGCAGGACACACCCCGGACACGAACCACACGGTTAACCAAACCCCCTGTGGTTCCGGCAAGAACCACCAGAGAACAGTCCAAACAGAGCTGAATGGTAGAGTACCTAGTGACCCAAACCCTCCGAAGCGCAAACCAGACAGCCATGAACACCTGAACCGGGCTGTGAGCCCGACGGACAGACAGACTCCATCAACCTCGGCCGACCTGGTGAGCACTGGTCACAAAGCCCCAGCCGAGAGACGACCCGTCCGTGAACACATCGAGCGAAGGCTCGGGGAGGTGCCAAGGCACGGAACCCCGAAAACCCCAAAGAGGAAGCTGGTGACGCAGCACCAACACCAGATCCCCAGAGGAACCCAAGGAATGCAAGAGGCGGAAGTGGAGTCTCCGTAGGAACCAACCGACGCCGGAGCCAAACCCGACTCCGCGGGCAGACAAGCACGCCGAAGTGCAAACTCCCGCACAACCGCCCAAGCAACCGCTGAGCAACCCGGGACCCCCTCCTGAACAGCCAAAGGCGGGACCACAGCCACAGTAACACTTCTGGAGGGAAGACAATGAGGGGCCCAAGAGCCTGAAACAAGGCCCAGGTCCGAACCCGGGACGGAAACAGAAGGTAAAACCTCCAGATCACCAGGAAACCAAACCCAGCGATCTGGAAAGAACCATCCCCTGGCGAGCAGACAAGCGGACTGACTGGGAGCCCACTCCAGCCAGTCGTCGAGGTAGGCCAGACACCGAATCTCAGACGCAGACAGGGCACTAAGATCCGGTAAAGATGCAAAGAGTATACAAAGTGCCCTTCACAAAATAGGGAATGCAATAAAAACAGCAAACCTGAAGCCCCACCACCAAAGCATTGTATGACAATCATATTAAGACATATTATGACATATGACAATCATTATATGACAATATGACAATTATAATCAAAGCATTATATGACAAAGAGTGCTGGGAAGACGGGACACCACGAGAGTAGCTCTCATCCTGTAACTACACTTAGGTAAGTACACATAGGTAATTACCAACCGTGCTAGCCCCAGAAAAACTGGAGAGGAACGTGCCAAGAAGTGACCTGGAGGTCCAGGTCCACCATCCATGCACCCGGCCCTAACAGAATCCGAACAGGAGACAACAGTCCTCCGAGCAGGGCAGAGGATCCAGGGCGCAGACGGAAGTAGTCCAGAAGAACTGAGACTGGAAAAGCAGACTGCAAAGAGCAGACGGGAAAAGCTCATGACTGCAAAGAGCAGACGGGAAGCCCAGAAGGATGGGGCGGATCGACCACGCCCCACGCACCCACGAAGAGGAAATGACGAAGCGCAGGGAAGAAGCCCACCCCGCCAGCTCTGAACCCCCCCCAAGGGGGAGAAGCCGTCCTCCGACGCCAGCAGAGGCCGGAAGACAACCCAAAGCGCCCACCAACAGCGGGACCAAGCGAGAGGCAACAGAGCAAGCTGCTCCCCCAGCGCCCAGTCAACAGAGAAGGGAACAGAACCCCTTCAGAAAGAAAAAGTACACTACCGAAGTCATGAGGAGAGACTACGGGAATGAAACCACACTTCGCTGGAAGAGGAAGTGAGGGGAGACCTGATCACCACATACAAGATACCCAAGGGAATCGACAGGGTTGAGAAGGACAGGCTATGTAACACAAGGGGCACACGCACTAGGGGACACAGGTGGAAACTGAGTACCCAAAAGAGCCAATTTTTTTTTTTTTTTTTTTTTTTTTTTTTTTTTTTGAGTGTCAGAATGGGAACGGGAAAGCACTAAGAAGTAATGTGGCGACTCCTCACACAAGTAACGAGGCTGACCCCCATACAATGTCACATGTAGACATGACAGAGCCCAAGAGGCACAGGAACCGATGACCCAATATAATATAAGAATAATGGAGTGAAAAACATGATGGAAGTGCTAAGAAATGCCAGGAATCTGCAGAGTGATGAGGTTGGCAAATCTTGGTCAATAAGACAAGACCTCTCCAAGGAAGACAGAGAAAAGCTGAAAATGAACTTAATTGAGGCAAAACCTAAATGGGGATAGAAATGAAGAAGACAGAAATTCTTTTTTTTACAAAGTGACAGGGACTGGAAAGCTTGTGAAATGGTACATAAAAACAAAGCAACAAGATCAGTAGTGGAAGGGGGAGTAAAGAGCAAAGGAAAAGGGAACATGTTCCTGAAAATTGTATATACCAACATAGATGGAGTGAGGTCAAAAACTTTGGAGTTGCAAGATATAATCCAGCTTAGGGTCCCAGATATTGTTGCATTATCAGAGACGAAACTTGAAGATGAAATATTTAAATGAGGTCATATTCCCAAGGGGCTACTCAATTTGGAGACGGGACAGAAAAATTAGGAAAGGCGGTGGCGTTGCTGTGCTGGTAAAAGAACACCTAAAGGTGAAGGAAATAATGACTGCCAATCCACAAGAAGTTGACATAATGGCATTAGAGATCTGCTATGAGGATGATAAACTAATGATGATAAATGCATATAGTCCACCGCCAAGCAGCACATGGACAAAGGAAGAGCTAGATAGTAAACGTGAAGGTCTTATAATGGTCATGAGAGATATATAGCGAGAGCAGATAACGATAGATCACGACTGTTGATAGTCGGTGACTTCAACTTGAAATCCATAGACTGGGAAGCCTATGAAGCTAGAACGGAAGACTTTTGGACATGTAGATTTGTAGACCTCATTCTGGAGACATTCTTGTATCAACACATTAAGCAAGCCACAAGGATGAGGGAAGGGGACGTACCGTCAGTACTAGATCTGATATTCACCAGGAAGGAAGAAGAGATATTTGACATCCAGTACCTTCCTCCCTTGGGTAAGAGTGATCATGTCCTGTTAGACATAAAGTATGCTTTAAGATATCATCTAGAAGAAAATGGGGACATTGAAACAGTTGATAAACTCGATTTCAGGAGAGGACACTATGGGGAACTTAGAAATTTTTTTAATGAGTGTAATTGGACAGAATTGTTGCTAGGCAGGGAAGTAAATGAAATGTATGCCAAATTTTTAAAATATACGAGGAAGGCACACAAACATTCATACCAAAACAGAGATGCAGGACCAGAAAACAGGATTGGTTCGACAGAAATTGTGAGAGGGCAAGAGACCAAAAGACACAAAAATGGAATCAGTATAGGAAGAGGCCAAACCCCCAAACATACCAGCGATACAAAGATGCGAGAAACAACTATACAGCAGTAAGGAGAGAGGCAGAAAGAAATTTTGAAAAAGGGATAGCAGATAAATGTAAAACAGAACCGGGCCTATTCTACAAATTCATAAACAACAAATTGCAGGTAAAGGATAATATCCAGAGGTTGAAAATGGGAAACAGATTCACGGAAAATGAAAAGGAAATGTGTGAAACATTAAATGAAAAGTTCCAAAGTGTGTTTGTACAAAATGAAATCTTCAGAGAACCAGACACAATAAGAATTCCAGAGAACAACATAGAGCGGATAGAGGTGTCTAGAGATGAAGTGGAAAATATGCTAAAGGAGCTCGGGAGGAACAAAGCAGCTGGCCCAGATGGCGTTTCACCATGGGTTCTGAGAGAATGTGCATCTGAGCTCAGCATTCCACTTCACCTGATCTTTCAGGCATCCCTGTGTACAGGAATCGTAGCAGACGTGTGGAAACAGGCTAACATAGTTCCAATCTACAAAAGTGGCAGCAGGGAAGACCCCCTCAATTATAGACCTGTATCATTGACAAGTGTAATAGTGAAAGTATTGGAAAAGCTAATCAAAACTAAATGGGTAGAACACCTGGAGAGAAATGATATAATATCAGACAGACAGTATGGTTTTCGATCAGGAAGATCCTGTGTATCGAATTTACTCAGTTTCTATGATCGGGCCACAGAGATATTACAGGAAAGAGATGGCTGGGTTGACTGCATCTATCTGGACCTAAAAAAGGCTTTCGACAGAGTTCCACATAAGAGGTTGTTCTGGAAACTGGAAAATATTGGAGGGGTGACAGGTAAGCTTCTATCATGGATGAAAAATTTTCTGACTGATAGAAAAATGAGGGCAGTAATCAGAGGCAATGTATCGGAATGGAGAAATGTCACAAGTGGAGTACCACAGGGTTCAGTTCTTGCACCAGTGATGTTTATTGTGTACATAAATGATCTACCAGTTGGTATACAGAATTATATGAACATGTTTGCTGATGATGCTAAGATAATAGGAAGGATAAGAAATTTAGATGATTGTCATGCCCTTCAAGAAGACCTGGACAAAATAAGTATATGGAGCACCACTTGGCAAATGGAATTTAATGTTAATAAATGTCATGTTATGGAATGTGGAATAGGAGAACATAGACCCCACACAACCTATATATTATGTGAGAAATCTTTAAAGAATTCTGATAAAGAAAGAGATCTAGGAGTGGTTCTAGATAGAAAACTATCACCTGAGGACCACATAAAGAATATTGTGCAAGGAGCCTATGCAATGCTTTCTAACTTCAGAATTGCATTTAAATACATGGATGGCGATATACTAAAGAAATTGTTCATGACTTTTGTTAGGCCAAAGCTAGAATATGCAGCTGTTGTGTGGTGCCCATATCTTAAGAAGCACATCAACAAACTGGAAAAGGTGCAAAGACATGCTACTAAGTGGCTCCCAGAACTGAAGGGCAAGAGCTACGAGGAGAGGTTAGAAGCATTAAATATGCCAAAACTAGAAGACAGAAGAAAAAGAGGTGATATGATCACTACGTACAAAATAGTAACAGGAATTGATAAAATCGACAGGGAAGACTTCCTGAGACCTGGAACTTCAAGAACAAGAGGTCATAGATTTAAACTAGCTAAACACAGATGCCGAAGAAATATAAGAAAATTCACCTTCGCAAATAGAGTGGTAGACGGTTGGAACAAGTTAAGTGAGAAGGTGGTGGAGGCCAAGACCGTCAGTAGTTTCAAAGCGTTATATGACAAAGAGTGCTGGGAAGACGGGACACCACGAGCGTAGCTCTCATCCTGTAACTACACTTAGGTAATTACACTTAGGTAATTACCTGTTGACGGACGGTTGAGAGGCAGGACCAAGGAGCCAGAGCTCAACCCCCACAAGCACAACTAGGTGAGGACATATATTGTAAAAGCACAAGCCGCCGACTAGTGGCAAAGAGCACTACGCCGGCCAGGCAAAGAAGGCACAAAACTGCATCAAAAGGCCCACCTCGACAGCAAAACCACAAAGTCCCAGCACAACCACAACATGTGCCAAGACCCAAAAAGCTCAGTCTGCAAGCCAGGAAGACCCCGGAACCCCAAAAGGCAGAACCGGGTCACACGAGGAAACAAAGTCCCCTGAACCCACAAAAGGGGGCCCAAGAGGAAGAAACCTCCAGAACGAAACCAAGGAACCCAAAGGAACCCAGAATCGAACCAGGGGGAGCCCAAACCACCACATTTGCCGGCGGAGAACACCACTAAAAGGCAAAGCACAGACCCCAGCAGAACGCCCTGGGAAAACGGTCCCAACAGACCGAAAACCGAGGGGCAAGGTGTGGGAGCAAGCATACCAGCCAGGGGCACTGAGCCTAAACCCAGAGGCTCAGACCCAAAATCAACACCCAAACGTTCCCAGAGGAACAGGCAACGGCAAGAAAACACCAGAAAAACAAAGAAACGACAACAGGAGAACAAAAACCCTGCAAATTTTTTGAAAACTCACCAGAGACGCTCGCTCGCACACCCAGACGCATGTAAACAAACCGCAACGCCGCCCTGGTGGCCACGCCGGGAAACCGGCAGACGAAAATGGCCGCCAGCAGGGGCTGTGACTGACGCTTAATACACAAAAACACGCCAGCAAATGTGGGAAGCTAGCAGACTGGAAGGGCGAAAAACGACGCCCAACAGCAGAAAAACCCCTGAAGGGGCAAAACCGCCCCAGAACTGCTAGCAGGCAACCCCCACAGCCCCGGGAACCAACAACAGAGGCCCCGGGGCAGAGCCGTCCTCCAAGCCCTCCGCCCTTAAAGAAAAGCAAGAGCCCATGGGAAAGGCAACAAGAAAGGGCCGCTGGTAAGACCCAGAAGCCTTGGCAGGAGGCACAGGCTCAAACCTCCGTCCCCAACCCGAACGGGGCAGCCCCCGAAAACCGCCCGAGTCTCTGCCGCAACTGAACCCCGCCCCGACCCCGAAACCCGCAGACGGTCCGGAGCCGGGAACATGGAGAGAAAGGGGCGAGCAGCACCTAACCAAACGGGGCGGCCACGGGGCATTCGAGTGGGAAACCAACCTAGCATGTTGCAGCAACCTAACCTAGCTTGCAACACGGATGCCGCCTGTACTCTGAACAGTAATAACATCAGGAGAGTACTGGAGAACAAGCAGAGAATCACTCGCAAGACTCCGGGTCAAGGTGTCAGTGACCCAACAGGCAGCATGACGGAGGTAAAAATGGCGACTGTCACCCGGAGACAAGGGAACAGCAACCAACGATCCCGTACAAGACGGGTTGGAACCCGGAAGACACATTCAATGGTCCCCCGAGCCCAGACAGGGGTTTCCAGGGCCCGTAGGGTAACAACTACGGGAAGCCCGGGCAAGGTGTTGCTAACCGGTTAAGAAACCCAAACATAACAAGAGGGTAGATTATAGCACTGAAAACCCCTGAGACGTGTACAAGCACGGGGGCCTAGCAGAGGGCCGCCAAACACTACCAGTGGAACTATAACCACCTTAGGCAGACCCCCACCAGGCAAGAAAATGAAAAACAAAAGAAAAACCCCGCAAAAGTACACCGTCTCCAGAGGCAACAGAAACCGGCCGCCGCTTAGGTGGCAGGCTGCGCAACACCTTGACGCCCTAACCAGCACAATACCAATCCCTACCCAGGGCCAAACAAGGGCCCCAAGCCCCAGCTGGCCCCAAGGGCGAGGCAAATGCCGAGCAGCAAGAACCTCTACGGGAATGGTTCCCGAACGCCCCAGGGAAGATAACCCTGTTACGCAAGGGCAGTACTCACAGGGCGCTTAGGGAAGTCAGCCACTAAGCACATGCAGCCCCGGCACTGATGAAGTACTCCTGGCCACCGCACACCACAACACACGGCAGTGAACGCCACACAAGGCAAACACCGCCTAGGAAACTGAGGCCAGAGAAGCGTCAATCCCGGTTGACATTAGCGAACGAACTGGAGCTTGGCAGCCGGCGCGGTAGGTCCGGGGCTCCCCCCTCCCCCTCCCGGGGTGGGGAGGGCTGCGCGGACGATCGGCGCGGCAGTAAAGTGTGATGTTTGCTTGTTTGCTTGTTTCCTTGGGATTGTAGGGAGTTTTCTACCTCTCTGTTCGGTTTTTGTTGTAGTTTCTTACCATGTGGGGTTTGTTTTGTTACGCCTACCTTTCTGGGTGCCTAACCCCGGTCGATGGCAGATAAGGAAAACCCCCAACCATATGGGGTTTTCCAGGGCCATTGCTCCCTGAAACCTCTCTGAAGGGGCCAGGTTCTGGCGCTGGTCCCTGGTAGGTCTGAACTCCTTAGCTAATGTCCCGGTCTAACATAACATACATTAGCCCGATAAGCTCCAGGGAGCCGTAGGGGCTCCCCACAGAAAAGTGACATAATGTCTAACATATTCAGAGATTTGAGTAGGGGTACCGAGTGATGTCTGGGGCCAGAATTGGATATTGTCCTAATAGCAGCTTTGTGTTGAGTAATTCAGACATCAGACATCACTCGGTACCCCTATTCAAATCCCTGAATATGTTAGACATTAAGTCACTGCACATTCTCTCATGTGTACTATACATATACAAAACGCTAAATTGTCATGCCAATCCTGATCTCAAAAGCTTCATAGAAGGTTATAACAGAACCCATGAGCACCACACCAGAAATAAATACAGTTTTGATATTCCTAGAGTACGACTTAATCAAACCAGAAATGCTCTACAAATCAAGGGGCCCAGGATGTGGAATGACCTTCCCAACCATGTTAAAGACAGTACCTCTCTCAACCAGTTTAAGTTAAAAACGAAGCTATACCTAATAAATTCCCTGTAACCTACCTTACCCCTCTATTGTCAACCCATGTATGTTTTTTTTTTGTTTGTTTTTTTGTTTTACAATTCAACGCTGTTTTAATGTAATTTTCTGTAATAATTTGTAATTGTATTTGTGCTGTTTTTTCAACAATGTTCCCCCCTCTTTTACCTCAATTTTTATTTGTACTCAACGCATTTTTTTCTTTTTACCCATTAGTTTTAAGCTTTAGTCAGTAGTGTTTTTTCCTGCCCGAAACGCTTTGCGTAATAGTGGCTTTAGGCATTGTATGTACTAGCTCTTATCTTAAAGCCAACTAACTTTGTAAAATCTCTTTATGTATGTACCTTTGCCTAAATAAAAATTATTATTATTATTATTATTATTATTATTATTATTATAATTAGAGGACGTAAGTGATTTTGGGTAGTAGAGCCCCAAGCACAAATACCATAGTTGAGATATGGATAGATAAGGGACTAATAGAGAGTCACCAGGGCAGGGCGTGGTACATAATATCTGATCTTAGAAAGAATGCCCACAGTTTTTGAAACTTTTTTTGATATGTTTAGAATGTGTCCCTGGAAATTCAGCTTGTGGTCAATGAGAATGCCAAAGAATTTGCCATCTAATTTGTTACAAATTAGTATATATATATATATATATATATATATATATATATATATATATATATATATATATATATATATATATATATATATATATGTCGTACCTAGTAGCCAGAACTCACTTCTCAGCCTACTATTCAAGGCCCGATTTGCCTAATAAGCCAAGTTTTCCTGAATTAATATATTTACTATAATTTTTTTCTTATGAAATGATAAAGCAACCCTTTTCTCTATGTATGAGGTCAATTTTTTTTTATTGGAGTTAAAATTAACGTAGATATATGACCGAACCTAACCAACCCTACCTAACCTAACCTAACCTATATTTATACGTAAGGTTAGGTTAGGTAGCCAAAAAAAGCTAGGTTAGGTTAGGTTAGGTAGGTTAGGTTAGGTAGGTTAGGAAGACGAAAAAACATTACTTCATGAAAACTTGGCTTATTAGGCAAATCGGGCCTTGAATAGTAGGCTGAGAAGTGCGTTCTGGCTATTAGGTACGACATATATATATATATATATATATATATATATATATATATATATATATATATATATATATATATATATATATATATATATATATATATATATTACATAGTATATATTATATATTATATATATTATATAGTATAGTATATATATATATATATATATATATATATATATATATATATATATATATATATATATATATATATATATATATATAATGTCGTACCTAATAGCCAGAACGCACTTCTCAGCCTACTATGCAAGGCTCGATTTGCCTAATAAGCCAAGTTTTCATGAATTAATTGTTTTTCGACTACCTAACCTACCTAACCTAACCTAACTTTTTTGGCTACCTAACCAAACCTAACCTATAAAGATAGGTTAGGTTAGGTTTGGTTAGGTAGGGTTGGTTAGGTTCGGTCATATATCTACGTTAATTTTAACTCCAATAAAAAAAAAATGACCTCATACATAATGAAATGGGTAGCTTTATCATTTCATAAGAAAAAAATTAGAAAAAATATATTAATTCAGGAAAACTTGGCTTATTAGGCAAATCGGGCCTTGAATAGTAGGCCAAAAAGTGAGTTCTGGCTACTAGGTACGACATATATATATATATATATATATATATATGTAATATATATATATATATATAATCTGTTTTATTTAGCCATGATAGTATTATAGAAGAGCCTGAGTGTGATAATGACTGGGTACAATGTTCAAATATCAGTGATTCAATGCTGTTCATGATGTTCACAGTGCTAGCCACAGTACCACAGCATTATTTCATCCATCTAGGAATCTTTAAACGACTCTTTAGGTTCCTTTTCAAAATAAACTTGTGGTAAATTATTCATTTACAGGAATTAGTGACCAGGATTGTATTTATAATTAGCGTTGTGCATAGTATTGTGGAAGGAGGAATTTTGGTGAGGAAGGGAGAGAATTGAGGTAGCCTCACTGTGTGGCAGCCACTCTTGTTTTGCCCACCACACTAGCTTCATGGTTCGCTATGGGGAACACACATGTACATGGGTATATACAGTGTGTGTGTATAGTGTACTAACAGCACCAAGAGTATGTTGAGAGGAGCTATTTTGGTGAGGGAGGTGACGTCGTAATCGTAGTGTCGTCTACTGTCTGCTGTGTGATTTTTCATGCAGTGTATGGTGGCCACTGTACTGTTTGGACACAATACCGGCTTACTTGCATAGTTCTGGTAAATAAAACATCTAGATAGGTATATATAACATGTGTAAATAGTGTAATAAAAACAATAAATGTATGGTGGGAAGAGCAATGTTGGCGAGTAAGATGTTGGTGTGAGGGAGACTGGCTGGGTGTGGCTGCTCACACTCGCGGTATTCTGAGTGTGTTGATGGTGAATGTATATAGTGTGTGACAGTGTATAGTGTGTACATATGTTGTAAATATACATAAATGAACATGAAACATTGGTGTGAATAATTGTATGGTGGGAGGAGCAATGTTTGTGAATACAAGAGGAGCAATGTTTGTGAATACAATGTTGAAGGAGTGAGGGAGGGCTGGCTGGGTGTGGTTGCTCACACTAGCAGTGTTCTGAATGTATTGATGGTGAATGTATATAGTGTGTACATATGTTGTAAATATACATAAATGAACATGAAACATTGGTGTGAATAACTGTATGAGGGGAGGAGCAATGTTGGAGGAGTGAGGGAGGACTGGCTGGGTGTGACAGCTCACACTCGCGGTGTTCTGAATGTGTTGATGGTGAATGTATATAGTGTGTGTCAGTGTACAGTCTGTAAATAGATTGTATATATACATAAATTATCATGATACATGGTAAATACGTGCAACATATGTGTACACAAGTGTCATGCACATAACAGTGTCCTCGGACAGTACGGATGTTTCACTGCCATAATATAGTGTACGTGTTCATTATACATAGGATTAGCACGTAAAAACAAATAAAATGTATTTGGAACTGTGAGCAAAAAATGAACAAAAATATATTTGCAGCAACTCGCACGCCCCGCCCCGGGTGCCCTACTGGCCCCGGGAGCATACGTCACGGGCGAACGGGGAATGATGACGTCACGCGCCAACTTACGGACCCCATAGCAGCCAAAGTACGTACAAGTTCGATTTTTTTTTACATACCCATACTGAGGGAAGGGTTTTTGACACTTTAAAAAACAAAAGAAATTTTTCAAGAGAATTTATTTCCTGCACACTAGGGGGGGGGGTGTCATATTTAGAGGCGGCACAGTTGAAGGGTTAAGGCGATCCAAAGGGTTAGAAGTCAGAGGAGCATATCTTCCTTATTTCTATAGTCTACATAAGACTCAAACCTGGTGTTCCTCTTTATCCCATCATTTCTTCAATGGTATCTGTTGGCTATCCTCTTGCCTCCAGGCTAGCTTAAACTCTGACGCCTTACCTTGGCACTTTTTCTCCTGCCACCTTCGTCACTCTCAGGACTTCATATAGAGACTGTGCCTGCAGCCCTCCTGTACGATGCTTAGTCTTCATGTCGACTCACTGTTTACTTATGTTCCCCTTGATGACGTTCTCTCTTTCCTGAGACAGAAGGCGTCCGAGGGCCTTCTTCCTCTCCCGCTTCCCACCGACGTTTTCCTCAAACTCATTAGTCTCTGTGTTGACTTTAATTCTTTCTTTTTCAATGGTAAATACTACTCCCAAACTTTTGATGTTGCTATCGGTTTCCCTCTCTCTCCCCTGTTCTTGCCAATCTCTATATGGAATATTTTGAAACTGATCTTCATCCTTCTATTGATACTCGTCCCTCTGGCTTTGCTATGTTGATGACATTTTTCCTTTATGGCCTCATGACCTTAGTCTTTTCCAGCCTTTCCTCTCCTCTCTTAATCTGACTCCTTCCATCCATTTCAAAGTTGAATGGGAATCTAATTCCCTCCTTCCTTTTCTTGACGTTCAAGTTCACAGCTGTGTGTCTGGGTTCTCTTTTTCTGTCTAACACAAACCCATGTATAGTGGCATGTACATTTACTTCTTTTCCTACCATCCTCTTTCTATTAAGAAAAGTGTCCTCGTCTCTCTTTTCCCGCGCACTCTAAACATCAGCGACCCTCAGTTTCTTGATTCTGGAATTTCCTTTATCTACAAATCATTCTCTCTCCTTGGTTACCCTTTACATTTTATCAACTGTGCCTATTCTCAAGCTAAACATAATTTCTTTCATCCTAAACCTGCTTCCAACACTAGTAGCATGCTGCTCTGCCTTCCCTTCATATCTGAACTCAAAACCTTTACTAATACCTTTCGTCCTCTTGACATAAAGCTCGCCTTTCTACAAACTAACACTCTTCGTAGCAATCTAGTTCACACTGCTTCTCCTGCTTCTAATACTGGTGGTGTCTACTCTATTTCCTGTTCATCTTGTTCTCTCCAATACTTTGGTGAAACTGGCCATACACATAATGATAGACTTAACCCTTTAGTTGCGCAACACATCATATGATGTTTTGGAGTACCGCGCAAGATTTGAAAGGCCCACGGGGTATAGGGGGGTCTCCATACGCTGCCCAGGGGCTATAGTAAACAGCAGCCATTTTGAAAAAAAATCCAGCTCACGCTACCATCGTGTGGGAGGCCTCAGTTACCCAGCAGCTAACATGTCGAGCGCACGGCCGAACGCTTCCCAGGCACGCACCACGCAATCACTCGCCCAAGAGCAAATAACCAGTGAATTATTTTCTGATGGTGAGGAAAGTGATTTTGATGACTGACATTGATAAAAACTACACACAATTGACCAATGATGGTAGCACGGACAGTGAAAATGAGATACAGCCGCCTCCCATGGCGAGGCCTATATGCTCACCCATGCCACCTCGCCCAGTGTCTACTCCATTTCACCCTCGACCACACAGTTCCTGTGTTTATTTAGAGTCTGAGGATATTTTCGGTGATGAGTCAGAGGAAGGTGACTTTTTCTGGTTTTAGTGATGTGGAGTCAGAACATAGTGTTACCGAGCCTGGTGCCAGTACCAGTGGTGTTACTGGGCGAGAATTTGTCGCGTCAGCAGTGTCTCGCCCAGCCAAGCGCCACCGCATGGAACAACATGAGGCACCAAGAGCCTCATGTTCATGTGCTTCAACCTCACATGCACGTAGCGAAGGTACTGTGCGTAGACGGGCTTCAGCTCGTCCACGGGGTGCATCGCTTCCTCGCCATGGTGCCCCTGTTGCGTCTCCTGCGTCTCGCAGGACACCAGGTGTACTAGTGTGGAGTGATGGTGCTGGTTTTATTCCCCGAATTCCTGCCTTTGACAATAAAGACGTTGAGATTACAGAGCTTTTCCCTGATAATGGAGAGGATATGAGTGAATTGGATTATTTTACAGCATTCTACGATGAGCCGCTCATGGAATATATTGTACACCAAACGAACCTTCATGCAGCTCATCTCATTAGAAGAGATAACAGAATTTTCACAATTGCAACGTTGGAAAATCAGAAATATAGGTGAAATGTATGTGTTTCTTGCAATATGTATGTTGATGAAACACTGTGTAAAACACGCTATCACAGATTACTGGAGCAAAGATCTGACTATTCCAACACCTTTCTTCAGGAAATATATGTCCCGAGACAGATTTCAGATACTCCTCAGGCGTCTGCATTTTGCAAGTAATGAGGACCGGACAGAGGATGATAGACTTTGGCGAGTCAGGCACTATATGAATAAAGTGATTGGAAAATTCAGAGATTTTTATGTACCAGCACAGAAGCTGGTGATTGACGAATCCCTTGTACTTTTCAAAGGACGTGTTTCATTCAAGCAGTACTGTATATTCCCTCCAAACGAAACGGATTTGGATTGAAATTCTTTGTACTGTGTGACTGTGAAACAGGATATGTGTTACACATGATTCTGTATTCAGCTAGCGATGTAGACATTCCCAGTAATGGCGAACATGGTTTCTCGGATTGTGTGGTGAAGTCACTGATGGCACCATGGATGAACAAGGGCCACATCCTATACACAGATAATTACTATACAAGTCCATTGCTAGCTAGGTTCTTGATTGAAAATAGAACCGGATTATTTGGCACAGTAAAGGCACGAAGAAGGGAAATACCAGTGTTTGATGGTGGACTTGCAGTTGGCGAGTGCCAGGTACGGAAATGTGATCAAATACTCTCAGTACGGTGGAAAGAGAAGTGAGAAGTGAATCTGCTGACAACCGTTCATGAGGGTACAATGGTGAACAATGGCAAGGTGCACCGTGTAACGAAATAACTAGTATATAAGCCAGATTGTGTTCTTGACTACAATATCAACATGCGTTTGATTGATAAGGCTGACATGATGGTTAGCACTATCGAGTGTGTGCGGAAAACATTGAAATGGACGAAAAAAGTGTTTTTCCATCTTGTTGACATTAGCATGTTGAACTGCTATAATTTGTATCTGGTGAATACTGGACGTAAACCTATTTTCCGTGCATTTGCTTTTACACTTGCAACACAGTTATTAGCAAAGTTTGGTAAAGATGTCCCTGGCATACGAAGACCAATCGTGAACCCAGTGTTGCAGCATGCTGCAACACCCAGGCTCACTCGCTCACATAGATGCCTTTCAGCAACACAGACTAAAGAATTTGCCACCAGCTGGAAAGTGTGCAATAGGCAAATGTGAATGCCTAGTATGTAAAACAACAAAACGGAGAGAACAGAAACGTAAAATGGTGCAAACATGGTGTGAAGGGTGTGCAGTTGCATTGTGTGCTGTCGACTGCTTCAACGACTACCACTCACTCCAAGAACTCTAAATGTGCAATAATAGTGCAAAAACCTGTACATAGTGTGTGCTAGTGTGTACATATAAAATAATGAACATTGTGATTACATAATATAACGGCGTAATGGAAAACATTTGTGTGCGCATGTGTATACTCGATGTATGCAACATTTATTGACAATAACTGTGATGTAACATTATGTGCAACACAATTAGTGACTAATATTGCAAATAATACAGGCCTAGACACTGTAAATAATGATGCAAAAATAAATTCGTGGCAACTCTGGCTGCTTGAAGACCGTGTGCGATGCCTTCGGGACGCACCGTGCATGAGCGAACATGCAAATAGTGATGTCATCGCCCATCTTGTTGGCTCAATTATGTCACCAGTAAGTACAATTGATTTTTTTTTTTATTTTTCCCGTGATCAGGGAACACGACTTAACAGGTTAGGAAGATTTTTTTTTTTTTTTGGTAGGTGCCTGTGGGTGACAAATGCTAAATAGCCAGGCGCCATTTAAGGGTTAAGGAACACAAAAGAAGTGTTAAGTCTGCAGACACAAACAATGCTCTCTTCTATCATGTTAGGGATTCTAATTATCCTATTGATTGGTCTTCCTCCAAAATAATCTTTCCTGCCTCTACTCTACACAGACGCCGTCTTGTCAAATCGGCTCCGATACAAAACATAGCCAACATGAACCTGAGTCATGGCTTTGTTGCTGTTGACTCTTCCTTTTCACAGTATATACTCAAATGTTCTAACCTATCTAACAAACATGACATAATATAAGCCTACCCCTTCCTTTTATCTTTTTTTCTATCTTGTTTTCTCTTATGTTCCCTTTCATATTCCTATTATTACCCTCTTTATTATGCCTTGCCTTCCGTTCCTGTTGCCTTGCTTTTTCGTCCTCTAAGATTTCCTTCTCCTCACCTCTCTTTTGCCTATTTATTGTCATTGCTGCCTTCCTCTTTCACAATCGACTTGATAATGGTCCAGGATGAACTGAAACGTCGTCATCTCTTCACTTTCTAGTGTGTAGTTTGGTCAACAATAAGCAGTTCTGGTGTGCATGGTGATGAAATCAAAACACAGCATTGAGCCACATGATACAAACAGACGACACCACCAGTCGTGATGCAAGACAATGCCACCAAAATTCTACATATTTCCTTATGACCAGCTACAAAACAGCTATTATTACCACTTTCCTATCACAAAAATTCAGAATATGAATCCATTTCCATAAGGTTATATTGTGAAGGAACCTGAGGTAATTTCATGATGTGTAGATGCAGGAAACAATGGCTGGATGCTGTGTGTCTTTACCTCATGCTATGAATATTGTAGCTAACATTGTATTCACTAAAAGCTCAGTCAATAGAGCTTCAGCCTCACACACGCATGGAGTCCACAATTCGAGTCTCCTAGAGCCCAAGTGACTAGAATGTATTCACTGATATCTGAACATTGTACAAAGTCTTTATCACAGTCAGGATCATCTATAATACCATCAATGCAAAATAACTACAGTTACCTATTTTATTCATCATTACTAAGTGGTGCTGTGGCCCCTAACTGCACAGCAGTGCTCTGAGCTGCTGCAACATGTGCCAGCCTTGGTCACATTCTCAGTACTGAGGCTCTCACAGCCAGTATGGATGCTGACAATTTTTTTTCAAGATGGCATCTGCTTACTGGAGTCCTGAGACACAGGATGTGAGCCCCATGAAGAAAGTTTTGAATCACTTCCTATGCCTAAAACTGCCATATGGTTTGTGCCATGTCAACATGGCACACATGTGGAAACGCATGTGTTTCTGCCACAAGGGAGCCGGTCGGCCCAGCGGACAGCACGCTGGACTTGTGATCCTGTGGTCCTGGGTTCGATCCCAGGTGCCGGCGAGAAACAATGGGCAGAGTTTCTTTCACCCTATGCCCCTGTTACCTAGCAGTAAAATAGGTACCTGGGTGTTAGTCGGCTGTCACGGGCTGCTTCCTGGGGGTGGAGGCCTGGTCGAGGACCGGGCCGCGGGGACACTAAAGCCCCGAAATCATCTCAAGATGGTGCTCTGTACACCATTGATCGGGTGACTTGTGGTGCTCTGTGCACCCTTGATTAGGTGCCTTGTGGCGTTCATGTGCAGTGCAGTGGTAAAGGACCTGCCCAAAATGCTATGCATGCTAGTGGCTTTGCAAGAATGTACTACTCCCCCACCAGCATATATACCCCCATAACTCATTGTATCACTTTATACATTCATAAATAACAAATGTAGGATTTTTATAGGTTTCTGAAATTAAAGTACAGTGTAACAGTTAAAAACACAAAACCTTTTTGAATCTCTTAAAACATTTCTAAATCAGATAAAAAAAATAACAATACTTCTAGCTGTTACCGTCAGTCATAAAAAATATTTATTTTCGTGAAAGGTATTTTTCATTGTATCATCTTACCTTGATCAAGATCCGATACTTGAGTTGCGAGGGGCTAGGAAGATGAACATCGTCAGAAAAATCTGACTCGAATAGGAATTTGGTTACTAATTTGTCCCCAAAGACTTGCATGAAGATTTGTGCCATTCTTGTTTGTTGAATTAGTGAACAGTGATTCTCAATAGAGAGAATGATTGGGTAAGGAGAAGTGACAAAGGCACTGCGATTTATGGTCTCCACAACACTCCTGAAAACGGCATACAAACTTCAATTTATTTGGTTAGAAATAGACTAAATATAAAAGTTATTGTAATTAAACACCATTATTTATTTATTTATTTATTTAATTTATTTATTTATATACAAGAAGGTACATTGGGTTTATGAGAGTACAGAGCATTGATGTTTTACATTCTTGTAAAGCCACTAGGACGTATAGCATTTTGGGCAGGTCAGTAATCTAACATAATTTTAAGAAGGTAATTTCTCGGGGGGGGGGGGGAAGTGTTTACAGGTACAATACATTGTAAGAAAGTATAAAAAAAAAAACAGCATTGAATGTAATGAAACGCCATTTTCTGGGTAAGTCCTGGAGGCTCCCCAGAGCTATCCAGGCTGATATGCTAATGTCAGACTTTGGCATTAATCATGTGTATGAAGTTCTGTTGGCCAACCGGGGACCACAAGCCAGAACCTGGCCCCCCTCACAGAAGCACGAGGAGTAATGGCCTATAGAAACCCCCGTGTAGTTGGAAGTTGGTGCTCTCTTATCTCTCTTCTCCTCGGTTCGTAGTGGCCCCTTTGGTTCAGGACTGTTTCTCTAAAGCTCTCTTCTCGTTGGCATTGGCCTCTTGGGGTTGGGTCTCGGAGCTTCATGCTCTCCTTCAGCGCATGGGTTTCTGCTCGTGTGGTCCTGGCGGTAGGTTTGTTCATTTGCAGCTGTCTCCTCCTTTTCTGGCGAAGAATGAGACTGCTGCTCCCCGGAGGGGTCCATGGGTTGTTGATGCTTGGTTCATCAGGTCAGGGGGTGCATCATGTGTCGTGTCCAGTTACGGCTCTTTGCTGTTAATTGCGCGCCACGGACTGTAACCGGGGATGCACTTTGGGTTGATCCGGTTTCCCATCTTCCCTGTTCCAGGGTTCGGGTCTTCCAGGTCGTGCGCAGGGTTATTCGCCCTAGCCAGCCTGCAGTCTATCCCCGTGCCCATAATGTTAGCAAGTTTGCTGCTCTTGCTGCTGTTTTTGGTAATATGTCCTGGGTTGACATTCGGGCGCGGGTTTTTTTGGAGATCGAACAGGGTGCTGGCTGTGCGTTACTTGGTAAACGTTCCTGGGCTTAGTCGGGCCTGTGTCGTTTTGGGTCGGCTGTTGCAGCCAGTTGTCTCGACTTCACATTGAGGAGTGAGCAGTGACCTCCTCCTGGGTAGGTTCCTATGGTTTTTATCTGTGGTTAGGTAGCTTTGGGAAGCCGACAGGGCTTCCCCCCAGAAATCCAGCATTGAATGTAATGAAACGCCATTTTCTGGGCGAGTCCCAGAGGCTCCCCCAGCAACCCTCCCTCCCCCCTAGTCGGTGGTTTTCACGAGTGTTTTGATGTCCAGCCTCAGAACTGAGAGGTGCATGGCCGGGGTGAGGGTCTGGGGCTTCCCCTTCCCCATCCCCCTCCCGGGGAGGGAGGAGCTGCGCAGACGACGGCGCAGCGACGTGTAATGTCATACTCATTTGCTCATTTCTGTTTGGGGAGTTTATCCACTTGTTCAGCATTTTGTAGCAATTTTCAACAGAATTGGGGTTTGCTTTGGGATGCTTACCTTTTATGGGTGCCTAACCGGTCAATGGCAGACATAGAATGCTTTCAACCACACAGGGGTTTCTATAGGCCATTGCTCCTCGTGCCTGTGAGGGGGGCCAGGTTCTGGCTCATGGTCCCTGTTAGGCCCACAGAACTCCATACACATGACTGATGCCAAAGTCGGATATTAGCATATCAGCCTGGATAGCTCCGGGGAGCCGATGGGGCTCCCCCAAAAAATACATTGTAAGAAAGTATAAAAATGCACTAAGTATAACATTGTTATCGACGTCATTCCCCTCTCCACGAAATGGACAGTCGACCCCGAAAGGCATCGAAGTCAATGCCTTTTGGCTGGACTGGTCGAGATCGACCATAAAGTTTGAACAAAATAACACACATATTACAAATATACGATATACATATAATATTATAATATTAAACATATAAATATATATATTGTTACAAATATACAATATACATATAATATTATAAATATATAGATATATACAACAAAACAAGGCAATATGGGAGTAAATAAACAAATTTGTGGCCACTGTAACAACTTCTTAAAGACGAAGGTAACGGGAATTGAATGTTATATCTGTAAGACTAGATTCCATTCGGCTTGTACAGGAGTGAGTAACACTACGGCACTGAGAGATGGCCACTTGCTCTGGGTGTGTAAAAATGACCTGCCAGCTTGGAATATCCTAAAAAACCTTCTAGATAACATGACGCATGATCGGAAAACATCATTCATTGGAAGCCTACCAGCCATCCAGAAGGAGTGGGAAAGGAACAACAATTCTAATATACAAGGGGCGGAGGCTATAGTCAGGGATGAAACTGAGGCTGAAACTCAGGAAGTTGCAAACTCTGACTCAGTAGGCCTGGATGTAGATGACAGTAAACTAGAAAGTGTACCAGACAGCACTGACAGCTCGATAGGTACAGACACCACGACGGTTCTCGATAGAGCAATTCAGAACAGAAGGACAGACTTATGCAAATTTTATGCAAAGGGCATATGCAGACATAGATATGCTGGTAATAAGAAAGGATTGGAATGCATTTACCAACATCCCAAAAAATGTTTAAATATGCTTAGGAAAGGTGAGTGTCGATTTGGATCAATATGTAGGTTTTTCCATCCTGACATGTGCCAAACCTCACTGGAGGACAGAAAATGCTATGACCTTAGCTGCCCACACTTTCACGTGAAAGGCACGGAACGCTACATAAAGAGTGGCAAGCAGGATAATGAATTTGGAGGAAACTCTATAAATTTTTTATACCAGACCGGCAGAGAATTCAAAAGGAGCAGCATGGAGAGTGTATGGAACTGGATGCCAGATCCACTGGCATTCCAGAATTACAGATACAATTACCCACCGAAAGGGAACTACAACTACGACAGAAAACTGCCCTACAACAATCAGTACTGGTCAGAACAAACTCATTATGTCCACGATTAATGGACGTGCCGAAAAAGTCTCCCATTCAAACTATCACTAATAGAGTAACCTCATTCATCTTTGCCAACATACAAGGACTGAAAACAAGAACAAACAACAAAGTACAGTTCATAAATGGCCTCCTCACGGAGTCAAATGCAGTATTTGGAGCTTTCACAGAAACCCATGCAGGGGAATTGTTGGACAGTGAGATCTGGATTCCAGGATATAACCTATACAGGTGTGATAGGAAAATTAGGTCACATGGAGGAGTGGGTCTGTATATTAGGGAAGACCTTATATGCTCGGAGCTCCTAAACGTTACAAATGAGGTGGTAGAGGTACTGGGATTAAAAATAGAGAAAATAAATTTAGTGATTATACTAATATACAAACCGCCAGATGCAACGGCTGAGGAATTCACAGAACAGATAAGCAAAATAGAGAATAGCCTTGATAATTTGGAGAACCCGATACCTGATATTATTTTCCTAGGTGACTTCAACTTGCCTAGTCTCAGGTGGAAAATAGCAAACAATAATATTATACCAGGAAATCTATCAGGACCTAACCAACCACAGATTAGAGAACTACTTAGATTCTGTGACAAATTTTCACTCAATCAGCAGATATCGGAGCCAACGAGAAATGAAAATATTCTAGATCTGGTCTTTACGAACAATGAAGACATTATCAGAGACATTACGATATCAGATACCACATACTCAGATCACAAACTCATTGAAGTGCAAACGACCATCAATACTCAGAATAGACCTAAAACGTTGATAAAGCGAGAGGGGCTATTCAGTAAATTCAATTTTAATAATAAAAGGATAGACTGGGAGATAATAAACAGGGAACTTACAAACATTCCATGGGGAACTGTTCTAAATAATACAAGTCCTACAGAAGGAATAGAAAAACTTACTTCAGAAGCGTATCAAGTCTGTCTGAAACATGTTCCTTTGAGGAAAGCCAGAAAGAGATCTAACGTAGAAAGAGAACGCAGACGACACTATAAACGCAGGAAAAAAATAACGGAACTGCTTATGCAGACACGAATTTCCCGTCAAAGAAGGAATAATTTAAATAGGGAGATTGAAGAAATCGAGCGGAAATTGAAACACTCATATGAAACTGAAGAAAGGCAGTTAGAACAGAAAGCAATTCAGGAAATAAAGAAAAATCCAAAATATTTTTTCTCATATGCGAAATCAAAAGCAAAAACCACTGCCAGTATTGGACCTATTCGTACAAGTGAAGGTTCATACACGGAGGATGACAAAGAAATTAGTGAAATCCTAAAAAAGCAGTATGAGGACATGTTTAGCACTCCAATAAACAACATGAAGGTGGAAGATCCAGACATTTTCTTTATGCGGGATATTCAAACCCCGGTAAATATAACTGATATAAACACGAGCGCACTAAATTTTGAAAAAGAAATTGAAAACATGCCCATGCACTCGGCCCCAGGTCCAGACTCATGGAATTCAATATTTATAAAGAAATGCAAAGTGCCGGTAGCACAGGCACTCAGTATAGTGTGGAGGAAGAGCTTGGACACGGGGGAGATACCAGATGCACTTAAAGTAGCAGACATAGCCCCTCTACACAAGGGAGGGAGCAAAGCATTGGCAAAAAATTATAGACCAGTTGCACTAACATCGCACATCATAAAAGTATTTGAGAGAGTGATTAGGAGTCAGGTCACCAATTTCATGGAGACCAATGACCTTCATAACCCAGGCCAACATGGATTTCGAGCGGGAAGATCGTGCCTCTCACAGCTACTTGAGCACTACGACAAAGTCACTGAGGCATTAGAAGAGAAACAGAATGCTGATGTGATATACACGGACTTCGCAAAGGCCTTTGATAAATGTGACCATGGCGTGATAGCACACAAAATGAAGTCAATGGGAATAACCGGTAAAGTAGGACGCTGGATACTCAGTTTTCTGTCAACAGGACTCAGCGAGTAACTGTCAACCATATAAAATCTAGTCCAAGTGCAGTGAAAAGCTCTGTACCTCAGGGTACAGTCCTTGCACCACTGCTTTTCCTTATTCTCATATCAGATATAGACAAAAATACAAGTCACAGCTTCGTATCATCCTTTGCAGATGACACAAAAATCAGTATGAAAATTACCTCGGCTGAGGACATTGAAAAACTTCAAGCTGATATTAATAAAGTTTTCGACTGGGCATCAGAAAATAACATGATGTTTAACAGTGATAAATTCCAGGTACTCAGGTACGGTAAAAATGAGGACCTTAAACATAATACAGAGTACAAAACACAATCAAATGTACCCATAGTAGGAAAACAGCATGTAAAGGATTTGGGAATAATAATGTCTGACGACCTAACGTTTAAGGAGCATAACCAAGCAAATATTGCGACAGCCAGAAAAATGATAGGATGGATTACGAGAACTTTCAAATCCAGGGATCCCATCACAATGGTTGTACTCTTCAAGGCACTTGTGTTGTCCCGTCTTGAGTACTGCTCAGTACTCACTTCCCCCTTCAAAGCAGGAGAGATTGCTGAAATAGAGGGAATACAGAGAACATATACGGCACGCATAGACGCAATAAAGCACCTAAATTATTGGGATCGTCTCAAAGCCCTCCAAATGTATTCACTAGAAAGAAGACGAGAGAGATATCAAATAATATACACCTGGAAGATACTGGAGGGCCAAGTACCAAATCTACACAGTAAAATAACGTACTGGAGTGAACGACATGGAAGAAAATGTAGAATAGAACCAATGAAGAGCAGAGGTGCCATAGGCACAATCAGAGAACACTGTATAAACATCAGAGGTCCGCGGTTGTTCAACGTCCTCCCAGCAAGCATAAGAAATATTGCCGGAACAACCGTGGACATTTTCAAGAGGAAACTAGATTTATTCCTCCAAGGAGTGCCGGACCAACCGGGCTGTGGTGGGTATGTGGGCCTGCGGGCCGCTCCAAGCAACAGCCTGGTGGACCAAACTCTCACAAGTCGAGCCTGGCCTCGGGCCGGGCTTGGGGAGTAGACGAACTCCCAGAACCCCATCAACCAGGTATCAACCAGGTATCAACCAGGGGTTACCTGTACCTCTTCCCACCGATTTGGTTGTTGCTCCGGGTCCTGGCTCGCTTGGAGAAATTTGCAGGGGAGAGTAATCTTTTTGATTACTCCATGGTGGCCGGCCCAGCCCTGGTTTCAAGCGTTTCTTGCTCGATGTCTGAACTCGAGGGTCTTCCCGCGGCTCAGCCTCTTTCAGCAGATCGGTCCATTCCGGTATGTGACTGGTTCGATCTTCTCCTCCACTTTTCGCAGCTGGTCTTTTTGACTCATGTTTATCACCACTTGTATGGTGATCAGGTGGCTTTGTTGATGGTGTCCCACCTGCGAGATTTGTCTCAATGGCAGTATGAAACTTCCTGGCGGTCCTTTCGGCACTTATTGCCTCTTTGTAGATTGTCTTCGATTTCTGACCAGGTTTTGTCCTCTCTCTCTCGGTTGTTTCAAGACCGTCATCTTATGCCAAATACTGTCACCTCGTATCCTGCGGCGCTGGTAGAGCCGCTGCAGCTTGCATTCAGGGTGGATGTCATTTCTGCTCCGTTCTGCAAGCTTTCTCAGGAGTTGTTTCACCTCTGGACTGCTCATGCGCCACCTGAGCTGTCCTGGTCGTAGGACCAGATACTCTCTTTTCTGTCTTCTCCTCAGTTTGTGGTAGCCCGCTCAGATCAGGACCGGTTTTCTTCCTCTTTTCTTGTTGCATTGGCCTCTGGGGGTCAGATCAGAGGGCTTCCCGACTCCCCATCTCCTTTTCTGGTAAAGAATGAGTCGGTTGCTGTCCGAAGGGAGTCCTTGGGATGTTGATGCTTGGTTGGTAAGCCCAGGGGTGCATCATGTTTTGTGTTCGGTTGCGGCTCTTCGCCGTTATTTGCACCCCATGGCCTCCGTGGCAGGGGATGCGCTTTGGGTGGGCCCGGTTTCCCTTCGTTCCTGTTCCATGGCACAGGTCTTCCAAGTTGTCCACAGGATTATTCGGTCCAGCCAGCCTGCGGTCTATCCCTGTGCCCTATGACGTTCGTAAGTTCGCGACTCTGGCTGCTGTTTTTGGTAATATGTCCTGGGCTGACATTAAGGCATGGGGCTTTTGGAGGTCGAACAGGGTCATGGCCTAATGGTACCTCGTTAATGTTCCTGGCCCTTCTCGGGAATGTGTAACCTTGGGTCACAGGTTGCAGCCAGTTGTTTCGACTGAGTTGAGGAGCGAGTGATGGCCGCCTCCCAGGTAAGTCCCTTTTCTTCTTTATCTTTAGTTAGGTAGCTCCTGGGAGCCAAAGGGGCTCTCGACAGTAAACCAGCGTTGAATATAATGAAATGCCATTATTTTCTGGGTGAGACCAGGAGGATCCCCGGCATCACTCTCTCCTTCCAGTCAGCGTTTTTTTTTCGCATTTTTGATAATCAGCCTCTGAACTAGAGGAGAATAGCTGGCGGGGAGGTCTGGGACCCCATGTTCCCCTCTCAGGGAGGGGGGGGGGGGGTTGCGCAGATGGATGCACGGCGGTTGTAGTGACGTCATACTTGTTTGCTCATTTTTCATTGGGGAGTTCTTCTTGCTAGTTCAGCTTTCTGTTTGCAATTTTTGACCACCAGTAGTTTGTTTTGGAATTCCTACCTTTCTGGGTGCCTGACCTGGTAGATGACAAAGACTGCTTTCCAATTACACTGGGGTGTCTTTATGCCATTGCTCCTCATGCCTCTTCTTGAGGGAGTTACCTTAAGGTTACCTTGAGGTGCTTCTGGGGCTTAGCGTCCCCGCGGCCCGGTCGTCGACCAGGCCTCCTGGTTGCCGGACTGATCAACCAGGCTGTTGGATGCGGCTGTTCGCAGCCTGACGTATGAGTCACAGCCTGGTTGATCAGGTATCCTTTGGAGGTGCTTATCCAGTTCTCTCTTGAACACTGTGAGGGGAGTGCCAGTTATGTCCCTTATGTGTAGCGGAAGCGTGTTGAACAGTCTCGGGCCTCTGATGTTGATAGAGTTCTCTCTCAGAGTACCTGTTGCACCTCCGCTTTTCAACGGGGGTATTCTGCACATCCTGCCATGTCTTCTGGTCTCATGTAATTACCTAAGTGTAATTACCTAAGTGTAGTTACAGGATGAGAGCTACGCTCGTGGTGTCCCGTCTTCCCAGCACTCTTTGTCATATAACGCTTTGAAACTACTGACGGTCTTGGCCTCCACCACCTTCTCACTTAACTTGTTCCAACCGTCTACCACTCTATTTGCGAAGGTGAATTTTCTTATATTTCTTCGGCATCTGTGTTTAGCTAGTTTAAATCTATGACCTCTTGTTCTTGAAGTTCCAGGTCTCAGGAAGTCTTCCCTGTCGATTTTGTCAATTCCTGTTACTATTTTGTATGTAGTGATCATATCACCTCTTTTTCTTCTGTCTTCTAGTTTTGGCATATTTAATGCTTCTAACCTCTCCTCGTAGCTCTTGCCCTTCAGTTCTGGGAGCCACTTAGTAGCATGTCTTTGCACCTTTTCCAGTTTGTTGATGTGCTTCTTAAGATATGGGCACCACACAACAGCTGCATATTCTAGCTTTGGCCTAACAAAAGTCATGAACAATTTCTTTAGTATGATGTGATGATGTGATGTTTCTGTGTGCAGGTTTGGGACCAGCCCGTCTAATATTTTCCATGTGTAAATTATTATGTATCTCTCCCGCCTGCGCTCAAGGGAGTACAGATTTAGGCTCTTTAGTCGGTCCCAATAGTTTAGATGTTTTACTGAGTGGATTCTAGCAGTAAAGGATCTCTGCATGCTCTCCAGGTCAGCAATTTCTCCAGCTTTGAAAGGGGCTGTCATTGTGCAGCAGTACTCCACTCTAGAGAGCACAAGCGTTTTGAAAAGTATCATCATCGGTAGAGCATCTCTAGTGTGAAAAGTTCATGTTATCCAACCTGTCATTTTTCTTGCAGTTGTGACGGCTACTTTATTGTGTTCTTTAAAGGTAAGGTCTTCCGACATGAGTACACCCAGATCCTTTACATTGCCTTTACGTTCTATGTTATGATTTGCCTGAGTTTTGTACGTGGTTTCCGTTTTTATATTTTCATTTTTTCCATAGCGCATGAGCTGGAACTTATCTTCGTTAAACACCATATTATTTTCAGTAGCCCATAGAAAGACCTGATCTACATCTGACTGGAGGTTTGCCGTGTCCTCTATGTTGCCTACTCTCATGAAGATCCTAGTGTCATCTGCAAAGGATGATACAGTGCTATAGGTTGTGTTCTTGTCTATGTCCGATATGAGGATGAGAAAAAGTACTGGAGCAAGCACAGTACCCTGGGGGACTGAGCTCTTCACGGTTGATGGGCTGGATTTTATTTTGTTGACTATTACACATTGGGTTCTGTTGGTCAGGAAATTGTAGATCCATCTGCCTATTTTTCCGGTAATTCCTTTTGAACGCATTTTATGTGCAATAACACCATGGTCACATTTATCAAAAGCTTTTGCAATATCTGTGTAAATTACATCAGCGTTTTGTCTTCCAAAGCATCTAATGCCATATCATAGTGGTCCAGCAACTGCGACAGGCAAGAGCGCCCTGTTCTGAAACCATGTTGTCTGGGGTTATGGAGTTGCTGTGATTCCATGTATTCTAAAATTCAGGGGGGTCCAGGTTCTGGCTCCCGGTAGGCCTAGAACTCCATCAATTGACTGTTGCCACGGTCTAATATATATACACATAAGCCCGGTATAGCTCCCAGGAGCTGAAGGGGCTCTCCACAGAAAAACCTTGATCCTAAACGCTAATCTTGATCTGAAACTTTTCCTTGATTGGTGTAATAGAACCCATGAGCACCACACCAGAAATAAATCTCTCTTTGATATCCTCAAAGCTATGCTAAATACTGTATAAATTACCTGTGATTCGAACATCCGGAAAACAACCTTATATGGCCAAAATCGTGACCGGATAAAATTCTCAACATCCGGCCAAAATAGCCATAGGAACCGGATAAAAGCTAGTTTGGCCGGATAAAAATTCAGCCGTACCATATTAATCCCGTCTTTAGCTCTAGACACATGGTGGAGGAGGGGGTGGGGTTGGTGGGTGTTGTCGGGAGGGTGGCAGGGGAGCGTCGGGAGGGACCACCTGGGTACAGGAATTACCATTAATTTTAGAACAATTAATCTTAGCCAAAAACAAATGAAATAAGTACTAGTAATTATGTAATAGCAAATAAATAAGTTTCCTAAAAGCAATGTGCACAGGCTGAAGTTTCCTTCAAAAATATAGTGTTTTTTTTCATACTGGTGACCTATGTAACGTGCTATAGCTGCCCCAAGTGGACCCGTCCAACATTGGTCAACCCATGTGCTCCCATCCCTCGTGTTATACACAGTGCTGCGCCATTAGTGAAATATTTTTTTAAATAACTTTATTTATTTATTTATTTATTTATTTATATATATATATATACAAGAAGGTACATTGGGATTGAGGATACATAGCATAGTGTAATTACAATCTTGTAAAGCCACTAGTACGCGCACTGTTTCGGGCAGGTTCTTAATCAAAGAAAATTTTAGGTAGGTAAATACTTGCAAAATTTATAAAAAATGATAACAGTTACAAGGCAAGAAAAAAATAAAAGATGAGAGAAAATTGTAGGTATATTAAAGCACATAGGTAGCTCAGATTGATTGCAATGACAGCTTGAATGGTAGTTGACAAAAATTAGTAGGCACAATACAGCATATGGCTAGCACATAAAAGAAGACAGCAATGAACACAATGATAAAGTTGTTTGGGTTAAGTACATAAAGATTTGGGAGATTGGGTAATATTAGATACAGAGCAAATTTAAAGCTCAGTGTAGGAAACTACGAAGATGAAATTAGGTACTTTTTGGTTTTGTTTTTAAACGAGGCAAAAGTTTGACAGCTTTTCAATTCACTCGGTAGTGAGTTCCATAGACTAGGTCCCTTAATTTGCATAGTGTGTTTACACAGATTAAGTTTGACCCTGGGGATATCAAAGATATATTTATTTCTGGTGTGGTGATAATGGGTCCTATTACATCTGTCCAGGGAGAGTTTCAGAGCATGGTTTGCATTTAAGAACAGGGTTTTGTAAATGTAGTTGACACGAGAGAATGTGTAGAGGGAGTTAATATTTAGCAAGTTTAGAGATTTAAACAAGGGAGCTGAGTGTAGTCTGAAAGCAGAGTTTATTATTCTGATAGTAGATTTTTGCTGGGTGATGATGGGCTTAAGGTGGTTTGCAGTGGTAGACCCCAATGTACAGATACCATAATTAAGATAGGGGTAGATTAGTGCATAATATAGTGAGAGGAGAGCAGAGTTAGGAACATAATATCTTATTTTAGAGAGTATTCCAACTGTTTTAGAGACTTTCTTAGTAATGTGTTGAATGTGGGTGCTGAAGTTGAGTCTCTTATCTAGGAATAGGCCAAGAAACTTGCCATCATTTTTATTACTGATGTTAATGTTGTCTATCTGTAGCTGAATTGTATTCGATGATTTGCTTCCAAATAAGATGTAGTAGGTCTTTTCTATGTTTAATGTTAGTTTGTTAGTTAACATCCATTAGTAGACTTATTTAAATTCATTAGTCACAACATTATTTGGTGTATGTGGGTTGGGATCTGAATAGATAAGAGTAGTATCATCAGCAAACAACATAGGTTTAAGAATATTAGAGACATTAGGCAGATCATTGATATATATAAGAAATAGAAGAGGTCCTAAGATGCTGCCCTGTGGCACTTCAACGGTAATTGGTAGAGTGGAAGAAGTTGTATCATTGATGGTTACACATTGGTGTCTGTCACTAAGATAGGATCGGATGTAATCAAGGGCAAAGCCTCGGATTCCATAATGCTGGAGTTTAAGTAAGAGGTAGTTGTGATTAACAGTATCAAAGGCTTTTCTTAGGTCAATGAAGAGTCCGATCGGAAACTCATTTTTGTCAAGGGCTGAGTAGATTACATCAAGGAGACTAATTATTGTATCATTGGTGCTCTTTTGGGACCGGAAGCCAAACTGGCAGGGGCTGAGTATGTCGAATTTTGCGAGGTAGGAATAGAGTTGTTTGTAGATAATTTTTTCAAATATTTTTGATAGAATGAGTAGATTTGATATTGGTCTATAATTGTTTATGTCCGCCGGATTGCTTCCTTTATGGACTGGCGTTACTCTTGTTTTTTTAAGGATATCAGGGAAGGTGTGACACTCTATAGATTTGTTGAACAGTAGAGCTATGGGTGGGGCAAGGGCATGGGAGGTGCTCTTGTATACAATGGATGGAATTTCACTGGTGTTCCCTGCCTTGGTTTTTAGAGAGTGTATGATGGACACAACATCTGCCGGGCTGATTGGTGAAAGGAGAAGATAGTTTGGATAGCTGCCTGAGAGATATGTGTTAATATGTGTCTGGGTCTGTGGGATTTTACTGGCAAGATTAGCACCAACCGATGAAAAGAAGCTATTAAATTCATTTGCCATTTCTAAATCAGTTGACGGTGTATACCTATCCTTATAGTGTTTTATTTGCTTACGTGAGTGTTGTTTAGTTCCTAGGATACTAGAGATTGTTTTCCATGTGCTTTTCATGTTTCCTTTTGCTTCATTGAATCTATTCACATAATATGAAAGTTTTGCCTTTCTTATGATACTGGTAAGCATTGATGAGTACCTTTTAACCTACCTTTTGATGCCCGAAACGCTTTGCGTAATAGTGGCTTTAGGCATTGTATGTACTAGCTCCATCTATAAGTCCACCAATCTTTGTAAAAAAAATTCTTGTATGTACCTTACCTAAATAAACATTTATTTATTTATTTATTTATTTATTATTATTTATTTAGCTACTTCCTTTGAAACTAGGCCAATCCTAAATTTCTTTTCATATTCATGCTTTTTGTTGATTGAGTTGAGAATGCCACTTGTGAGCTATGGATTGTTTTATCTTTTGTCAGTTACTTGCTTGGTAAGAAGGGGACAATGAAGGTTGTAGAGGCTGAGAGTTTTGGAGAGGAAGAGGTTAGCTAATGAATTTATATCCTGGGAATTATTGAATTCAGAATCCCAGTTAATATTGTGAAGTGTATTTCTAAGATTGCCTAAAGCTGATTCAATGTGTAACCTGAATGAAAGTTTCTTGCTTTTTGGTGGTGTTATGTCCATGTTCGCTGTGAGAAAGGTAGGATAGTGGTCAGTTGTTCTGTTGCAGATTATACCCGATACAAGGGGAGCTGTTATGTTTGTCCATATGTGATCCAAGGTAGTGGCTGATGCTTGAGTGACTCGGGTAGGTTTGGTGATTGTGGGGATTAGCATACAGGAGTTCATGCTGTTAAGGAAATAGTCAACTTGAGAGCAATTTTTAATCAACTTTATTTTCATAGTATCTTTAAACATTTTTGGCCAAGACTGTGTCTGGTAGCAGCATCAATCGTTCTGGAGGTGTTAAGAGGAAGAAGGTTGTCGTAGCAATTAAAGACAAGTTACGTGTTGTTCAACCAGTGAGGCGTCACAGGCAGCCAAATGCCTTCAACAAGTGAGGCTTCACAGGCAAGTCAAGCGCCTTCAACAAGTGAGGCACAAGCAAGCGCCTTTAACAAGTGAGGCGTCACAGGCAGGCCAAGTGCCTTTAACAAGTGAGGCGTCACAGGCAGGCCAAGTGCCTTTAACAAGTGAGGCGTCACAGGCAACCCAAATGCCTTTAATCAGTGAGGCTTCAGCAGCTGGCAGTCAAAACTAACTTTGCTTAATGAACTGTACAGTAATTTTAAATGTTAATTTTAGTGTTGTGTTAGCATAGGTTACGTAAATTGTTAAGAATTCTCAACTTCAAGATGTGTGGCATCACTCAAGAAGACGAACACCAACAAGGTAAGTTGAGGTTTCTAGTTGAATATTTAATAATTATATGTGGCAAAGCAATTCAAATTATGTTGTTTGTAGTATAAAAATAGTTGGAAATGGTCACTTTTGGACTCGTAGGTGAAAAAGTGCCATTATCCAAAAAATGTGATAATCCGGCTGGGGGTCCTTCCCATATAGTCCAGATGATTGAGTAGACACAGTATGTGCAAACACTCCATGCAAATAAAAGGACCCAGACTATGGAACTTCCTCTCTGATGAATTAAAAAATTGTCCAACCTATGCCTTATTCCAAAGTAAAACCCAAAAGTAGCTAATTTCCTCCCCATAGTTTCCTGCCTTATGCTTCACACTCACACTTAAGCTTGTGCTTCCCACATTCCCAATATTAGTACTTAAGACATATCTTCACCACTCAAAACACCTTTGTCAATTTATATTGTAGTTTTTATTATTTATTTCAACATGTTCTCGCACTTTCTTACAGTCAATATTGACTTATTAAATACGTGCATATGTGACATAGTAAACATACTAGTTTACCTTGAAAAGCTTCATAGAAAACACCGACCTTACCTAACCTTCTTAGTATGTTAAGATAAGCATCTTATTACTTCGTAATTACAATTATTACTTAACCTATACCTATAATAGGTATATATAGGTATATATAACCTATACCTATAATAGGTTAAGTAATAATTGTAATTACGAAGCAATAAGATGCTTATCTTAACATACTAAGAAGGTTAGGTAAGGTCGGTGTTTTCTACGAAGATTTTCAAAATAAACTAGTATGTTTAGTATGTCACATATGCACGTATTAAATAAGTCAATATTGACTAAAAGAAAGTGTGAGAACGGGTTGTTTATTTATATACAAGATGGTACATTCGGTTTATGAGAGTACATAGCATTGATGTTTTACATTTTTGCAAAGCCACTGGCATCCATAGTGTTTCGGGCAGGTCTTTGATCTAACAGATAATTTTAAGTAGGTAATTTCTAGCAAAATTGAAGAAATATTTACAGGTACATTATAAGAATGTATAAAAAATACATTGTAAGAAAGTATACAAAATAAATTGTAATTAAGTATAAAAAATTCATTGTATAAAAATTTGACATTATTATTTGACACCGCACTACCCCGGGTGGGTATGGGCATTCCGCGGGAGCGCACGGTAAATCTGAAAAGTGTATACTCTTTTCAACTTTGTTACCTCAATACTCGTCCTTGGTTTTTCAATTTGGTATCAGTGTGTTTGCAATAGAATTATCTACAGGACTAAATGCCTGATAGAATTGTTTACAGGACTACCCGGGAGCGCGAAAGAGCAATAAAATATTTACATTTTTCGGTTTTGTCACCTCAATTCTCGTTCTAGGTCTTTCATTTTGTTATCAGTGTGTTCGCAATAGAATTCGTAACAGGAGTACAGTATATGCATATAATGTCAAAATACAGCAGCACGCTCCACCCACCAATGTGATGAAAGCAGGCCACAGTTACAAGAAAGAGAGCGCTGCGCCACCCCAAGGTACCTCTCATTACATTAGAGGGCGTGGTAATTCTGAAAAGTGAATACTTTTTTCAACTTTGTCATCTCAATTCTCGTCCTAGGTTTTTCAATTTGATATCAATGTGTTCGCAATAGAATTCTCTACAGGACTAAATAAATATAATGCCCAAAATCCCGGCGAGAAAGTGAGAGCGTCTTAACGGGAACACGCAAGAGCTCTCTCTTCACTTCACACTCTCTTCATTTCACTCCCTTCACTTTGGACATCTCACTGCCCATCCTAGGACTTTCATTTTGGTATCATTGTGTTTGAAACAGAATTCCCTACTAGAGTATATGTAAATATAAAGTCCAAAAGCCCAGCATATCACCCACAGCAAACAAAAAGTGACAGAATGCTACCCCTGTGAGCGTTAATAAAGAGCAATAAAATAAGTATGCTCTTTTCAACTTTGTTACCTCAATTCTGGTTCTAGGTTTTTAATTTTGGTATCAATGTATTTGTAATGAAATTCTCTACAGGACTAAATGCATATAAAGCCCCCAAGCCCAGCAAGAAACTGAGAGCGTGTTACCTAGGAGCGCACAAGAGCAATAAAATGCGTACTCTCTCTACACTTTGGACATCTCAATTCTTGTCCTAGGTCTTTCATTTTGGTATTATTATGTTTGCAATAGAATTCCCTGCAGGAGTATATGCAAATATAAAGTCCAAAAGCCCGGCGTACCACCCACAGCAAACAGAGAAAGTGACGGAGCGTTACCCCCAGTGAGCGCTAATAGAGCAATAAAATGGGTATACTCTTTTCAATTTTGTTACCTCAATTCTGATCCTAGGTCTTTCATTGGGTATCAATGTATTCGCAAAGAAATTCCCTACAGGAGTATATGCATATAATGTCCAAAACCGCAGCACGCCCCTCCCAAAGCCGCTGCCAATTTGCTGCCTGCCAATTACTGCCGAGGACTCAATGCTGAGTCCTTACCGGACTTCCCTTTATTTAACGGAGGACTGAATGCTGAGTTGTCGCCGAGCGAAAGTGTTAAAGTAAATTTAAGGGTTATCAACAGGTACATTGTAGCATAATTTGAGGATTAGTAAGTAAGACTTACTAATGTAAGACTCTTATATTAGTAAGACTACGCAGAGGACAATAAGACCGTGTTATATCTGATTGTTCCAGGACAAACCTTATACAAAGGTTGTACCTCAGACAGTAAGGTAAAGGCATTTATATTTGGAAAAGGCTGTTGCAAATAATAGCTAATGAAATCATGCAGGGATTTATCTCTATAGTCTTAAAATTCCCAGTGCAAGGTTCAGCAAGGTGTATTCCCAGTGCAAGGTTCAGCAAGGTGTATTCCCAGTGCAAGGTTCAGCAAGGTGTATTCCCAGTGCAAGGGTCAGCAAGGTGTATTCCCAGTGCAAGGTTCAGCAAGGTGTATTCCTAGTACAAGGTTCAGCAAGGTGTATTCCCAGTGCAAGATTCAGCAAGGTGTATTCCCAGTGCAAGGTTCAGCAAGGTGTATTCCCAGTGCAAGGGTCAGCAAGGTGTATTCCCAGTGCAAGGTTCAGCAAGGTGTATTCCCAGTAATTACCTAAGTGTAATTACCTAAGTGTAGTTACAGGATGAGAGCTACGCTCGTGGTGTCCCGTCTTCCCAGCACTCTTTGTCATATAACGCTTTGAAACTACTGACGGTCTTGGCCTCCACCACCTTCTCACTTAACTTGTTCCAACCGTCTACCACTCTATTTGCGAAGGTGAATTTTCTTATATTTCTTCGGCATCTGTGTTTAGCTAGTTTAAATCTATGACCTCTTGTTCTTGAAATTCCAGGTCTCAGGAAGTCTTCCCTGTCGATTTTATCAATTCCTGTAACTATTTTGTATGTAGTGATCATATCACCTCTTTTTCTTCTGTCTTCTAGTTTTGGCATATTTAATGCCTCTAACCTCTCCTCGTAGCTCTTGCCCTTCAGTTCTGGGAGCCACTTAGTAGCATGTCTTTGCACCTTTTCCAGTTTGTTGATGTGCTTCTTAAGATATGGGCACCACACAACAGCTGCATATTCTAGCTTTGGCCTAACAAAAGTCATGAACAATTTCTTTAGTATATCGCCATCCATGTATTTAAATGCAATTCTGAAGTTAGAAAGCATAGCATAGGCTCCTTGCACAATATTCTTTATGTGGTCCTCAGGTGATAGTTTTCTATCTAGAACCACCCCTAGATCTCTTTCTTTATCAGAATTCTTTAAAGATTTCTCACATAATATATAGGTTGTGTGGGGTCTATGTTCTCCTATTCCACATTCCATAACATGACATTTATTAACATTAAATTCCATTTGCCAAGTGGTGCTCCATATACTTATTTTGTCCAGGTCTTCTTGAAGGGCATGACAGTCATCTAAATTTCTTATCCTTCCTATTATCTTAGCATCATCAGCAAACATGTTCATATAATTCTGTATACCAACTGGTAGATCATTTATGTACACAATAAACATCACTGGTGCAAGAACTGAACCCTGTGGTACTCCACTTGTGACATTTCTCCATTCTGATACATTGCCTCTGATTACTGCCCTCATTTTTCTATCAGTCAGAAAATTTTTCATCCATGATAGAAGCTTACCTGTCACCCCTCCAATATTTTCCAGTTTCCAGAACAACCTCTTATGTGGAACTCTGTCGAAAGCCTTTTTTAGGTCCAGATAGATGCAGTCAACCCAACCATCTCTTTCCTGTAATATCTCTGTGGCTCGATCATAGAAACTGAGTAAATTCGATACACAGGATCTTCCAGATCGAAAACCATACTGTCTACCTTGCAGTGCAAGGTTCAGCAAGGTGTATTCCCAGTGCAAGGTTCAGCAAGGTGTATTCCCAGTGCAAGGTTCAGCAAGGTGTATTCCTAGTACAAGGTTCAGCAAGGTGTATTCCTAGTACAAGGTTCAGCAAGGTGTATTCCTAGTACAAGGTTCAGCAAGGTGTATTCCCAGTGCAAGATTCAGCAAGGTGTATTCCCAGTGCAAGGTTCAGCAAGGTGTATTCCCAGTGCAAGGGTCAGCAAGGTGTATTCCCAGTGCAAGGTTCAGCAAGGTGTATTCCCAGTGCAAGGTTCAGCAAGGTGTATTCCTAGTACAAGGTTCAGCAAGGTGTATTCCCAGTGCAAGGTTCAGCAAGGTGTATTCCCAGTGCAAGGTTCAGCAAGGTGTATTCCCAGTGCAAGGTTCAGCAAGGTGTATTCCCAGTGCAAGGTTCAGCAAGGTGTATTCCTAGTACAAGGTTCAGCAAGGTGTATTCCTAGTACAAGGTTCAGCAAGGTGTATTCCCAGTGCAAGGTTCAGCAAGGTGTATTCCCAGTGCAAGGTTCAGCAAGGTGTATTCCCAGTGCAAGGTTCAGCAAGGTGTATTCCCAGTGCAAGGTTCAGCAAGGTGTATTCCCAGTGCAAGGTTCAGCAAGGTGTATTCCCAGTGCAAGGTTCAGCAAGGTGTATTCCTAGTACAAGGTTCAGCAAGGTGTATTCCCAGTGCAAGGTTCAGCAAGGTGTATTCCTAGTACAAGGTTCAGCAAGGTGTATTCCCAGTGCAAGTGTAACAAACTAGGCTGTTGTAAGAATTATCCAGAGTGGTTTATCGACAAAAGAGAATGGGAAGCTGAGCCGCATGGTGACCTGACCCCCAGGGGGATTCGCGGTGGAAATAACCGACGCTTTGTTCATAGCTGCGTATAATGAATCATCCTATAGTATTCAGTAATTTAGAGAAATTAGCCTTTATTCATTTTGCATTAAAATTGTATTGTATAATAGTACTGGATACAATATCAAGAGTATTCTAATTATTGAGTTTAAGTCACCATCAGTGACGTCACGAATCAGATCTAACTTTTAAGGCGGAGTGACCGGCGGTCATAGGTCAGCAGGGTTGACATGTCTAATATTTCTCAAAGTTTTAATAACCATTTTTGTGATCGGGAACAGCTTTGCCGTTAGATGTTTGTGTAATCTAATTAAAGTAAAATAATTCAACCAGTCTGGATCAATTCAGTATAAACAGAGGATAATTGTTATAACTTAACCTTGCTAAAGTAACTGGGTAAGCGATGCGGAACAATACAATGTTCTAGTCTGGGCGAGATCAGACGAGGACAGATCAGTGTGAATACGGGAGCAGCTGGGAGAGGTCAACCATCTTACCTCTCCCCAAGACCAGCACAACAGCTAGAGCTGGTCGCCCAAGGTATAGTTGCTATTGCTAATTATAGGGATAGTCTTCTCATTTGCCATTCAGGTCAAGTAGGGAGTGTTAAAGTGATAGGGAGTGAACATATTTAGATTTTGTTTTAGTTTTCTTTTAATAAATTAAATTTGTTATTAATTTGCATTTTATTGTTTCCATTTGGTTATGTGTATACTTGTCCTGGTCACGTGGTCCACACGAGGCAGAGTTGGATTGGGCGCCGATTCTAACATCGAATCATTCCCGTGTAATTAATTCCACACTCAAGGTCATCGTATATAGTGGGGATCAAGCCCCTAGGTTGATTAATTAGCGTGATCGATCCAGACCTCGATCATTGCTCTTCTTTTTACTGGTCTGGTGGTGGCAGCGTAGAGGCGACTCTAGGGTTTTGCTCAGAGCTTAGGTCACGTCATACTGGGTGTAGAATCCTAAGTCGGTCAATCGTCTTAGGACCACGTGGCGTGGAGTTGGCTTTGGTAAAAGTTTTGGAGTCCCTTGGTAGAGAATAAAAAGTAAGAATACGGGTAGAGGGAGTAGAAGGTAGAGAAGTAAAGAGAGAGGGCCCCAAACCCGTGTTACACAAGGTTCAGCAAGGTGTATTCCCAGTGCAAGGTTCAGCAAGGTGTATTCCCAGTGCAAGGTTCAGCAAGGTGTATTCCCAGTGCAAGGTTCAGCAAGGTGTATTCCTAGTACAAGGTTCAGCAAGGTGTATTCCTTGTACAAGGTTCAGTCTTATATACTATATGCAAAAATAATTAAAACCCTGAGTAAAAGGAGGTTGCATGTCTCAATTTTAAATGTCTTACCTGAAGGGGATTTTTGTTGTGAAAGTGTGACCGTGGTATATCATTGGAGTGCCGTCATCACCATCCCAACAATCAAGCTCAACACAGCGGCACCCTGTTAAAAGTACCTGCAAGGAAAATATACAGTACACAGAAAAATATTATTGCAAAGCATTGAAGCATTAAAAGTACCTAACAATACAGCCCATCCTCATAAGGTTTCCCAATGTCGAGAAACTGTCATACTAAAGTCCCCCTCTCCTAACCTGCCAGAGGACCCAAAACAGAAAACCGGACAGTACGTCAATTTTGTGAGCCGCTGCCATTTTCTAGTACGACAATTTTTGGCCTTAGGTAAAGTATACATCAAGATGAGACATGCTATTAGAAGGACAGGTAGAATAATAAATCTACAGCATGTTTCTATTGAAATCATTCCAATTTAGACATGCTGAACAGTTGACTTCCACTCAAACACAATTCATCTAACATAAGATGAGATGAAATGGATGTTTTACAATCCTGCTGTGGTTGGATGCAACGGATTAGGGGTCGGAACAATTGATAAATTTCTACCAAAATTAAAATAAATGCCAACTAATTATTTTAAAAATTAAAGTAACAATACCTTTACCATGTTTTTTTTTCTTTTTATAGCAATGTTAATGTTCTACAATTTTCTATACTGAAAACAATTAATTTACCAAAATGTACTGTGAAAAAAACCAGCGTTGAATGTAATGAAACGCCATTTTCTGGGTGAGACCCGGAGGCTCCCCGGAGCTTTACCGGCTGATATGCTAATGTCAGACTTTGGCATCAGTCATGTGTATGGAGTTCTAGGGCCTACCGGGGACCACGAGCCAGAACCTGGCCCCCTCAGAGAGGCAAGGGGAGCAATGGCCTATAGAAACCCCCGTGTGGTTGGAAGCATTCTATGTCTGCCATCGACCGGGTCAAGCATCCAGAAAGGTAAGCATTCCAAAACAAACCCCTATTCTGGTGAAAATTGCTACCTAAGCCGAACTAGTGAATAGAACTCTTCAACAGAAAACACGGAAACTAGTATGACGTCATACGTCACCGCGCCGCTGTCTGCGCAGCTCCCCCCTCCCCGGGAGGGGGAAGGGGGAGCCCCAGACCTCCCACGCCGGCTATCCACCCAACAGTTCTGAGGCTGGATGTCAAAACACGCGAAAAACGCCGACCGGAGGGAGGGAGGGTTGCCGGGGAGCCTCCGGGTCTCACCCAGAAAATGGCGTTTCATTACATTCAACGCTGGTTTTCTGGGGGGAGCCCCGTCGGCTCCCCGGAGCTAACTACCCACAGAGGAAGGTCAAAGGGACAAAACCGGGAGGCGGACACCACGCACCCCCCAAGGAGGCGAGACAACCGGCAGCAAACGCCAACCCAAGGCGCCACAGCCCCGAAAATCCCGGGAACAACACGAGAACCACGAGCAGCAAGGCCCCTGCACGAACACCAAAAATCCATGCCCGAAAGACTGCAAGGCCACGTCGCCCAGACGGCAGCGAGAGCAGCGAAGCCACGAACGCCACAGGCATGAGGGAAGAACACAGGCAGCTTAGCCGCAAGAACACGGCTGACCACCCGGGACACCATCACCCGCGAACCGGGAAGAACAGAACCGGATCAACGCAAAACGCGCTCCGGACCCAAACGCCGTGGCACGCAAACAACAGCAGAGGGCCGCCACTGAACACAAAAACGACACACCCCCGGCCCGACCAACAAAGCACCAACAAACCCTGGACCCCTCCAGAATGCAGCAGCCCCACCCCGCGCCAGAAAAGATGGAGACTGCTGCCATCAAACAACCAAAACGCTAAAACCGAAGGAGCAAGAAAACACAGCGAACCGACCCCCAGAGGCAAAGGCCCAAAGGAAAGAGCCGACGAAAAAACACACCGGAACCGAAGGGGCACTACCAACCGAGGAGAAGACAGAGCACGCTGACCAGAGACCAGGATGGTGCAAGCGGCGCACGAACAGGCCGGAGGTGAAATGACGCACAAGACAGCTGACTAACGGTGCAGAAGCAACACCAAGACCGAAAGCAAGCTGAAGCGGCTCCGCCTGCGCCGCACGAAAAGAGGCGACAGTATGTGGCAAGACGACGGCCCCCAACCCCCACTAGAAAACCAAGCCGAGAGTAAACCAAGCCAACAAGAAGGACCCACCGAAGAAGGGACAGGAAAAGGAAGGACCGCCAAAATACCCCATACTGCCGCCAAGAAAGCACGCAGGTGGGACACCTACCACGAAGCCACCTGACCACCAACCGGAGGCGAGACCACGAGGCAGAACATAAGCAGCCCCGACAAGGCCCCCCCGAGCCCAGGAAAAAGGCGGAGCCGCGAGAAGATCTCGGGCGCGACCACCGAAACCCAGGCGGCACAAGGAGATGGAACGTCTGCCGAACAGAAAAACTCCGAAGCATGCAAGCCCGCCAGGAGTTCAGAAACGACGGGTCCGACGCGAGACATCGCAAGAACCCCCCCCCCCAAAAAAAATAAAACAACAACAACCGGCAGGGCAAGCTAGGAAAACCAAAGGAGGCGGAAGGGTCGCCGCCAGAACAGGACCCGAACCAAGGGGCACGAACAACTGCAACAGACCGAGACAAAGAAGCACATCACAGGACACAGGCTGACCAACGCCTAAGAACACACGCAGAACATTCCTGCTGCAGAAGAGGCAGGAAGAAAGAGCAGAAGCACAAAAAAAAAAACCAGGAGAACAACCAGGGGTGGACAATCAGGCAGGGACAAAAACCCCACGCAATCCCCAGGCACAAAACGGCAGCAAAGCGCCACTCCACAACCGGACACAGGAACAAGGACACGCCACCGTGAAACACGGTACCAATGCTCACGTGCAGCAGCAGCAGCAACAGGCACCACTGCAACATGCAACATGTAAATAGCAACTCCCCTCTGCAAAGGCAGAGAACGGAGCAGGCAGACCCCAGACAGGGCCAACGGAGACACGACAAAACCCTGCAGGCCCAGAAACCTGCACCAGGCGACCGACGGCGGAGAAACCCCGCTCGATACCTGCTGGATGAGGTACTGGGAGCTCTTTTACACCTCAAGCCCGGCCCAAGGTCAGGCCAGACCGGCCAGAGGATGGCCCACCAGGCAGCTGCTAGGAGCAGTCCACCGGCCCACATACCCCCACAACCAGGACGGGCCGGAACTGCCATACGAAAACAGGCCAGTGCGCCCTGGAAGTCCACGGACGAACCAGCAAGAAGGCTTATGCTCGCAAGTAGGTCGTGTAACAAGCACAGACCACTGATGGTAATACAGTGTTCCCCAAAAGTGCCAATAGCACCACTGCACTCCACTGGTACTATCCCGCAAGTTCTACCAGATAGGCGGGACCCAAGAGCCAGAGCTCAAATCCTGCAAGCACAGCCAGGAGCCTCACCAGGTGAGTACAGAACCAACCCTACAACCCCCACACCTCACAACATTAAAAAAGGAGGGTCCCCTGAACGACTCCAGCATGGGTTGGACATGCACATGAGGGGGACAGGAAGGGGTGATAAAGGGACAGTCACTGGTGTGCGAACTGTCTCAGTCGTACAAAATTATACCTAAATAAAGACAGGTATATGAACACCGCCGCATCCAGCGCCCGGCCAAAAGACGCCAGACCGCAGAAAACTCACCTGGCGAATGGTGGCTCGAACTTGACACGACTCAACCGTGCCCAGAAGAACTTGGGAGCACCGCCAGGTGAAGACGCCAGAGCCGGACCCGCAGGAGAACAGGGAGAGGCGAAGGAGGCGGTCCACACCCATGACACAGAAAACCGCGGTGTCCTCCCCACAACTGGGAACCAGGACACCCCTGGCGCAAAGGGGCACATACCGCAGCCAGGGAGAAGAACGAGAGGCGAAGCACTGTAGCAAAAAAGGGCGCAAAACCCCAGCACTGAACCATCGCCCAGACCAAAACAAACCCCACGGCGCATGCGCATAACACGCTGGCCGAACCGCACACCCTCCCTGCGGGAAGGCGCCAGCCAGGACTATTGCACGAGAAAAAGAGCCAAAAGAGGAAGCAGGAACAATAAAACCGGCCAAAGAAGCAAAGAGCCCAAAAAAAAAAAGGGAACCCAAACGGGCGACAAGTAGCCCAAACGGGCGACAAGTAGCCCAAACGGCCGACAAGTAGCCCAACCGGCCGACAAGTAGCCCAACCGGGCGACAAGTAGCCCAACAGGGCGACAAGTAGCCCAACAGGGCGACAAGTAGCCCAACAGGGCGACAAGTAGCCCAACAGGGCGACAAGTAGCCCAACAGGGCGACAAGTAGCCCAACAGGGTGACAAGAACTAGGAGCCGACAGACGTTCCAATAATGCGGGAAGTAGCGAAAAACCTTCCCGTACCCTCAAGAACACAGAAGCCAACACTAGTTCCGAAGGCACACGAAGGCGCAGGCGCACCCGAGATCAAAAGTCACGCAGAACCCCATCGAACGGGGAAACATGACAAAAACACCGTCCCAAAAAGCGGGGGAGGAAACATCCACCCACAGGACGGAACCAACCGACTCAAAGGCCAAGGAACCGAGCCCGGGGAGGGGCCGACGTCCAACAGCACGTACGGCGAGTGGGGAGGAAAGACCCCACTCCGCGTAACCACAAGCCCCGCCTAGAGGGGGATAAAACCCCCACGGGGTCTAACGGGGCCAAGGCCCCCCCAAGTCAGCCCCTCCCCAGCCCCGGGAACCTACACGACAGGCCCCGGGGCCGAGCCGTTCCCCCAAAGCCCCGGCCGTACCAGAAAACCGGGGCAGCCGTGAAAACACTAAGGAAGGGAGCCCACTGGCAGACTCATACAACACGGCTGGAGGAACAGGCCCAAATGCCCCCGTCACTACCCCGGAAGGGGAATTCCCCGAGACTGCCCGAGTCTCAACACCACCAAACACCCCGCCCTGAACCTACAAACGGTAAGGAACCGGATGCAGGCAGGAAGGGTGAACCAGGGGAAAAACGAAATACAACGGGGCAGCCCCGGGGCTCCCGGGGAGGAAACCACGAGAACGTTGCCACCACCAAGGCTCAAGTGCAACGCCCCTGCTGCCCGCACCCGCTTTGTTAGCACAACTGGGTAACCGAGCCACAACGAGCAACCAAACTCGCAGGACACCGGGTCGAAGGTGTCACCGACCCCACAGGCAGCAGACGGAGGCAAAACAGAGAGTCACCCAGAGACAAAAGGTGAGAGCAACCCTCAAACTCGCTGGAAGCGAGGGGGGGCTCTGGGGTCACATCCATCGGACCCGCGCGCCCCCAGGGGTTTCCCAGGGTCCCGAGCGTTTACTTTAAGAGGACTCGCGCTCAGGTAATCCCAGGCAGGGTACTGCTAACCGGCACCCAAGCTACCAAACAACTTTCTAAGAGCTGAACCCCCGGGACGTGTACACTCACGGGGACCTAGCAGGGGGTACCACCAGAAATACTCAGAACACAAGGGACACAAGGGGCAAGAACGAAGGCAGACCCCCCCACCAGGTATATAAACAAAAGAAAAAGAAAACCCCGCAAGAGGACAGCGTACCCAAGCGGAACAGAGCCGGCCGCTATGATTGGTAAAGACAAGCTGCACAGTACCCCGCGCCCCACCAGTGCAAACACTGCCCCTTACTCTAAGGCGAACAAGGGAGACAGAACACCCGAGCACACAAAGAGCGGCCGAAAACCAAGCGGTAAACGGCCAAGCAGGGGCAGGACCCAAGGAACTTGTGGAAGGTGGCCCCAAGCCCCAAGGGCAGTACTTACAGGGCACCTAGGGAAGGGAACCCTAGGCGCATGCAGCCCGAGTACTGAAGAATCACACCCGGCTCACGCACCACCTAGAAAACAGACACCACACTCTAGGCACAGTGCTGAAACAACCACTGGAGCCGGAGCACATAACCATTGCCTATAGCATCAGCCGAAGAACTGTTGGGTGGATAGCCGGCGTGGGAGGTCTGGGGCTCCCCCTTCCCCCTCCCGGGGAGGGGGGAGCTGCGCAGACAGCGGCGCGGTGACGTATGACGTCATACTAGTTTCCGTGTTTTCTGTTGAAGAGTTCTATTCACTAGTTCGGCTTAGGTAGCAATTTTCACCAGAATAGGGGTTTGTTTTGGAATGCTTACCTTTCTGGATGCTTGACCCGGTCGATGGCAGACATAGAATGCTTCCAACCACACGGGGGTTTCTATAGGCCATTGCTCCCCTTGCCTCTCTGAGGGGGCCAGGTTCTGGCTCGTGGTCCCCGGTAGGCCCTAGAACTCCATACACATGACTGATGCCAAAGTCTGACATTAGCATATCAGCCGGTAAAGCTCCGGGGAGCCGACGGGGCTCCCCCCAGAAAACACATCAGATAACATTGTTAATAGACTGAATGTAACAAATGGGATTAAAAAAATATTACAGTATTTTGCTTGAAAGGAAATCCACTGAACAGTATTTCAGAAATGCAGCCAACTGTTATTAGTCAGCCTATTTGCTAAAAAACAATATAATGATAACGCTGATGGCAAGAATATTCATACATGGTTATAAAGTGCCAAGAGTTTGATTGGATATTTGAAAAATCAACTGTGGGGTCGGGCACAAAAGGTTACTTGAAACAGTTGACCAACAGGGTTCATTGGCACTTTTTTTTTTTTTTTTGAGATATATACAAGAGTTGTTACATTCTTGTAGAGCCACTAGTATGCGTAGCGTTTCGGGCAGGTCCCTGGAATACGATCCCCTGCCGCGAAGAATCGTTGTTACAACCAAGTACACATTTTACTGTTGCGTTAAACAGAGGCTACAGTTAAGGATTTGCGCCCAGTAAATCCTCCTCGGCCAGGATATGAACCCATGACAAAGCGCTCGCGGAACGCCAGGCGAGTGTTTACCACTGCACCACGGAGACTGTTAGCAGCCATCTGATAGCCTTCATAACGTTCAATGTTACTTGACAAAATGGTGATGTGTGTTGTTAAAGGCTTCAACAAGTGGCCAGAGTAGGAGAAAATATATTTAATTAATTACTGTGCAGTTATTATTCACGAGTAATAAGTGTAAGAATGGTATACCTTCATTTATTTAGTACTCGTCTCCCATGCATTAACCCATCAAATCTATTTTATTATATCTATACAAAAAATTAAATGCAGAGACTTGTGAGCAAAGCATCCCTAGTTTTAGCCACGAGCTATAAACATGAGTCCACTCAGATCACCGTCATAATGCCAGGCCCTATGTGACCGAGCCAATTTGAGAACAGTAACATTTCAAATGGTCATATCTCGTAGGCCAGAGGTAAGGTGCACAGTGGAGAACATACTTCAATCCTCTACTGAAGCAAATTACTCATTATGAAAACAAAGATCAACAAATTGAACCCCTAACAATGATTACTGGGACTGCTAAGACAGCTAATTATCGTATTGAAGTTTTATGTTCAAAACACACAAAACCACAAAAATAATTCAATTCTTTACAAGCACGATCATCACTAAGTTGGCGGTTCTGGCAAACCGAGGCGAGGATCGGTCGGCCATGCCACCAGGAACCACACGATCGGTCGGCCATACTATCAGGAACCACGTGATCGGTCGGCCATACTATTAAGAACCATGCAATCGGTCGGCCATACTATTAATAACCATGCGATCGGTCGGCCATACTATTAGGAACCATGCGATCGGTCGACCCACACGCGTATCAACAAAGTCGCTAGTCGAGGCAAGGGATGTAAGTCAAGTTGCATTTTTTGACAAAATTTACATCGTAACTCAAAAAATTCGTAAGTAGGGGAAGTTGTATGTCGAAATGCCACTGTATACCCATAACATGCGACATAATCAGAAGAGCATTAAACTAAAAGACTCAAAAAGCCCCAGGTGTGAATGAAATCCAATCAAAAGTTATAAGGGAACTGCCAGAAGAACTATGCCTACTGCTGAAATTACTTTTCACAAAAATCTTTCGACCAAGGAAAAGTCCCCCATAAATATCACCCCTATTTTCAAAAAACCAGCGTTGAATGTAATGTAATGCCATTTTCTGGGCGAGCCCCGGAGGTTCCCTGGAGCTTATCAGGCTAATGTATGTTATATTAGACCGAGACATTAGCTAAGGAGTTCAGACCTACCAGGGACCAGTGCCAGAACCTGGCCCCTTCAGAGAGGTTTCAGGGAGCAATGGCCCTGGAAAACCCCTTTGTGGTTGAGGTTTAGCTTATCTGCCATCGACCGGGATTTGCACCCAGAAAGGTAGGCATAACAAAACAAACCCCACATGGTAAAAAACTAAAACAAAAAACCGAACAGAGGTAGAAACTCCCTACAATCCCAAAGAAACAAGCAAACAAGCAAACATCATACTTTACTGCCGCGCCGATCGTCCGCGCAGCCCTCCCCGCCCCGAGAGGGGGAGGGGGGAGCCCCGGACCTACCGCGCCGGCTGCCTAGCTTCAGTTCATAAGGTAATGTCAACCGGGATAGACACTTCTCTGGCCTCAGTTTCCTAGGCGGTGTTTGCCTTGTGTGGCATTCACTGCCGTGTGGTGTGTTGTGTTGTGCGGTGGCCAGGAGTACCTCATCAGTGCCGGGGCTGCGTGAGCTTAGTGGCTGACTTCCCTAAGTGCCCTGTGAGTGCTGCCCTTGCATGACAGGGTTATCTTCCTTGGGGCGTCTAAACTTTTTTTTAGCTACCCCATCATATGATGAGATGCACAGTCAAAGGATTAACACAGGCAAACCCAGACCATAAAGCAGTAGCTGCATGGAAAGCCTCTAACTGTGAGGTAAAATCTATTAATGCAGAGACCCAGTGAAAACACACCTCGCAGGACTCGGCTACGTGGCAGCATGGTGGAGGTAGAAAGAATGATCAACAACAGGTAGTAAAGACAATGAACACTCCCTCAAACTTAAGAGCGAGGTCAGGTGTGATAGGCCACTCAATAAGGTTCACAACAGAGACCTGTAGGGAATTCAAGAGCCTGAAGGAATATAACCAAGCAGGTACCCTAGGCACTGGGGCCACTCTCCGGAAGAACAGACCAACCGTAGCCTAAGCCATCAAGCTACAGGAGGTGACCACAGCATGCCATGTAAACAGGTATACAAACACTCAATGCACCCAAACACAACCAAAGAATGCCCCCACCCAAGGGGCCCAACCAGAAGAATCCACGATTCCTGAAAAGCCTAAAGCAAGACTTCCAAAGCACACCAGAGAAGAAAAGAAGACTTCCCTGTGTTAGCGGGCACACAGGGAAGAGAACCATGCAGCCAGTAAGGCCAAATGAGCCAAGCCCACTCAATAAACCAGAATCAAAACAAGCACATTAAGCCTACACTAAAACAAGAAACACAAAGCAAATGGCCCCCACAAGACAACCAAGTCCAAGGATGGCCAGCACTTACCTTGAAGCTTTGGGATTTGCCCGCAAGCTGGCATGACCAGAAGCACTAAAATCAGGTGTGAAAACACCAACATCAAAAACAAAACTGACTTGGGAAGTGGGCTGGGAGCTGGGGCTGCGCCATATAGTTGTAGTAATCAGTACTAACAAGTTTCAAGCTCATTTGATTGAATCCCTTGTTCTATGCGACTCATTTGGGAGATGTTTTGCAGTTTTCAAGGCTTCGTTTTCTGTGAACACTCTTGTTGTCTGCAAAAGCTGCGTTGACTTTCTGGAGGATTTTTCTAGTGAGTGGCAGAGTGTAACCTGCTCCCTGCACCTCTTATAAGGGAGCCAGGATCTGGCTCTGGTTCCTGATAGCCCAAACGGAACTTACTGATGTGACCTTTTAGTATGGAGCAACCTCAAGATGATAGCTTCAGGGAGCCACCATGGGGGCTGCCTTCAGAAACTGGGTGTTAACTTAAATCAAAATACAGTATGATGATAATGGCATTATCCAGGTTCTCAGGAAAATAGGTTCAGGGAGCCACCATGGAGGCTCCCTCTAGAAACTGGGTGTTAACTAAAACCAGAATACAGTATGATGATAATTGCATTATCCATGGGTCTTAGTTTATAATGATAACAGCATTCCGGGATAAAGTGAAGTTAATTTTGCATAGCACACTCTTAATAGAATAGAAAATTTCTTCAAAATATCACATTATTTCACAGTGATAATCAATAGGAAACAGCATGGCAGTTTACCGTTCCCCACCTGGCTGTATAATTCAACTGAAGATTCTCCTTTTAGTTGATGACCAGTTAGATAAGTATTGTGTGAAGAAGCAATGTAATAGTTTGACATAGGCATTGTCATGTCATCATCATCAGGCAGTATGCGCTCATCAAGAAAGGCATAATTATCTTCATCCATCATGTATCTTGCAAATCCTTCAAAAGACATAAGCTCCTGTGATCTGTAACAAGAGAAGTTCAAACTACATAAAGTCACAGTTTTATCCAAGCACATGTGAAGCACAGCTGTCCTACACAGGCCAATATTTATTAACCGCTTAATAATTAAAATGAGGATAGTAATACTAACAGGAAAATTGCTGTACTGTATGTGATTAGTGACATTAAAAATATACTGTACATATATATTTAATATTTTTACTAATATTTTATTTATACAAATTAAATAATAATTATTGTTAACATAGATGGTAAAAACAAAACTATAACATGACTACTATATTTAAATAATAAGGATTTTTCATACAAAAAGTCAGCATTGAATGTAATGTATTTGCATGAGCCCCCATTGGCTCCCTAAACCTATCATCACTGATTAAGTACTGAAACTCTCCCTGGACAGATGTAATAGGACCCATTATCACCACACCAGAAATAAATATATCTGATATCCTCAGAGTCAAACTTAATCTGTGTAAACACTCTATGCAAATTAAGGTACCTAGTCCACGGAACTCGCTTCCTAGTGAATTCAAAAGCTGTCAAACTTTTGCCTCATTTAAAAACAAAAACAAAAAGTACCTAATTTCATCTTCGTAGTTTTCTACACTGAGCTTTAAATTTGCTCTGTATCAAGTGTTACCCAATCTCCCAATCTTTATGTATTTAATCTAAACAACTTTTCCATTGTGTTCATTGCTGTCTTCGTTTGTGCGCTAGCCATATGCTGTATTGTGCCTGCTAAGTTTTGTTAAACTACCATTCAAGCTGTCATTGCAATCATTCTGAGCTACCTATGTGCTTTAATATACCTACAATTTTTCTCTCATCTTTTATTTTTTTCATGCTATGTAACTTATCATTTTTATAAATTTTGCAAGTATTTACCTACTTATAAGTTTCTTAGATTAAGGACCTGCCTGAAACGCTGCACATACTGGTGGCTTTACAAGAACATAATTACTATACTATGTATCCTCACAATCCCAATGTACCTTCTTGTATATATATATAAATAAAAATATATAAATACTACCAAGTGTCATCGGTTGTGTTCTTTCTTTCTGTGCAGAGACCCATCGGCTCCCTAAAGCAATCCAAGCTGACATGTGTAGTATTAGTTTGGGGTCATCAATCATGGGAGTTCTTATGCCTACCGAGAACCACGAGCCAGAATCTGATCCCCTCAGAGAGGCACAGGGAGCAATAGTCTATGAGCACTTTTCATATAAAGTATGTCATAATTTCCATCGACCAGGAAGGGGACTCAAAGATAGGCGAAACAAAACAAACCACAAGCTGGTGAAAATTGCGATTTACGTCTAAACAGAGCAAAATTACTCCCCCGCCCAAAAAAAAAGAAAACAAGCAAGCAACATGTCATCCAACTATCACATCTGCTCATTAGTGCCTCCCCCTTCCCCAAAGGGTGGGGAGTAGGAGCCGGCGGCTCACCACCACAGTTCACAACTGATGTGCATGGTGGTCTGCGGTCACCTTTGGCCCCAATTTCCTGTTCTGGATTTTGCCCTGTGTGGCTCTACCAGCAGTGTGTGTGTAATTACCTAAGTGTAGTTACAGGATGAGAGCTACGCTCGTGGTGTCCCGTCTTCCCAGCACTCTGTCATATAACGCTTTGAAACTACTGACGGTCTTGGCCTCCACCACCTTCTCACTTAACTTGTTCCAACCGTCTACCACTCTATTTGCGAAGGTGAATTTTCTTATATTTCTTCGGCATCTGTGTATAGCTAGTTTAAATCTATGACCTCTTGTTCTTGAAGTGCCAGGTCTCAGGAAATCTTCCCTGTCGATTTTATCAATTCCTGTTACTATTTTGTATGTAGTGATCATATCACCTCTTTTTCTTCTGTCTTCTAGTTTTGGCATGTTTAATGCTTCTAACCTCTCCTCGTAGCTCTTACCCTTCAGTTCTGGGAGCCACTTAGTAGCATGTCTTTGCACCTTTTCCAGTTTGTTGATGTGCTTCTTAAGATATGGGCACCACACAACAGCTGCATATTCTAGCTTTGGCCTAACAAAAGTCATGAACAATTTCTTTAGTATATCGCCATCCATGTATTTAAATGCAATTCTGAAGTTAGAAAGCATAGCATAGGCTCCTTGCACAATATTCTTTATGTGGTCCTCAGGTGATAGTTTTCTATCTAGAACCACCCCTAGATCTCTTTCTTTATCAGAATTCTTTAAAGATTTCTCACATAATATATAGGTTGTGTGGGGTCTATGTTCTCCTATTCCACATTCCATAACATGACATTTATTAACATTAAATTCCATTTGCCAAGTGGTGCTCCATCTACTTATTTTGTCCAGGTCTTCTTGAAGGGCATGACAATCATCTAAATTTCTTATCCTTCCTATTATCTTAGCATCATCAGCAAACATGTTCATATAATTCTGTATACCAACTGGTAGATCATTTATGTACACAATAAACATCACTGGTGCAAGAACTGAACCCTGTGGTACTCCACTTGTGACATTTCTCCATTCCGATACATTGCCTCTGATTACTGCCCTCATTTTTCTATCAGTCAGAAAATTTTTCATCCATGATAGAAGCTTACCTGTCACCCCTCCAATATTTTCCAGTTTCCAGAACAACCTCTTATGTGGAACTCTGTCGAAAGCCTTTTTTTAGGTCCAGATAGATGCAATCAACCCAACCATCTCTTTCCTGTAATATCTTTGTGGCTCGATCATAGAAACTGAGTAAATTCGATACACAGGATCTTCCAGATCGAAAACCATACTGTCTGTCTGATATTATATCATTTCTCTCTAGGTGTTCTACCCATTTAGTTTTGATTAGTTTTTCCAATACTTTCACTATTACACTTGTCAATGATACAGGTCTATAATTGAGGGGGTCTTCCCTGCTGCCACTTTTGTAGATTGGAACTATGTTAGCCTGTTTCCACACATCTGCTACGATTCCTGTACACAGGGATGCCTGAAAGATCAGGTGAAGTGGAATGCTGAGCTCAGATGCACATTCTCTCAGAACCCATGGTGAAACGCCATCTGGGCCAGCTGCTTTGTTCTTACCGAGCTCCTTGAGCATTTTTTCCACTTCGTCTCTAGACACCTCTATGTGCTCTATGTTGTTCTCTGGAATTCTTATTGCATCTGGTTCCCTAAAGATTTCATTTTGTACAAACACACTTTGGAACTTTTCGTTTAGTGTTTCACACATTTCCTTTTCATCTTCCGTGAATCTATTTCCCATTTTCAACCTCTGAATATTATCCTTTACCTGCAATTTTTTGTTTATGAATTTATAGAATAGACCTGGTTCTGTTTTACATTTGTCTGCAATCCCTTTTTCAAAATTTCTTTCTGCCTCTCTCCTCACTGCCGTGTAGTTGTTTCTCGCATCTTTGTATCGCTGGTATGTTTGGGGGTTCGGCCTCTTCCTGTATTGATTCCATTTTTGTGTCTTTTGGTCTCTAGCCCTCTCGCAATTTCTATTGAACCAATCCTGTTTCCTAGTTCTGCATCTCTGTTTCGGTATAAATTTTTTTGTGCCTTTATCATATATTTCACAAAACTTGACATACATCTCATTCACTTCCTTGCCTAGCATCAAGTCTGTCCAATTATACTCACTAAAAAAATTTCTAAGGTCACCATAATGTCCTCTCCTGAAGTCTGGTTTTTCAACTGCTTCAACCTCCTTATTTTCTTCCAGCTTATAACGCATTGCATACTTTATTCCCAAAAAGACATGGTCACTTTTACCCAAGGGAGGAAGGTACTGAATGTCAAATATCTCTTCCTCCTTCCTGGTAAATATCAAATCTAGCATGGAGGGAACGTCCCCTTCCCTCATCCTCGTAGCTTGTTTAACATGTTGATACAAGAATGTTTCCAGGATGAGGTCTACAAATTTACAGGTCCAAAAATCTTCTGTTTTAGCTTCATATGCTTCCCAGTCTATGGATTTCAAGTTGAAGTCACCGACTATCAACAGTCGTGATCTATCGTTATCCGCTCTCGCTATAAGCTCTCTCATTATTGTTATAAGACCTTCACGTTTACTATCTAGCTCCTCCTTTGACCATGTGTGTGGTGTGGTGACCATGTGTCTTATTGTATATGGAACTGTATGTACCTAGGGTGACCTTCCTAGGGAAGATCACCCTAGGCACATACTACATAAGCACCTCTGCATACATAAGTACAACCCTTACGTTTCAGAGTTCTCTTCCCTTGGGTATTCGGAGCTCACTCCCATTTGAGGATTTTGTTGCTAGTTGTCTTCACCCTTGGGGTACATCGGGAGTCTTGTTTTTTTTGGTCTTGCCTCGGGTAGGGAGTATTTTTGGCTGGATGGGGCACACTAAAGCTGGTGCAGTTTGCACACTGTGTGTGTGCAAGTTTCAAGAGTGTTGTGCAAGTTGTTGTGTATCTTTGAAGGGTTTGTTTTTCTTGTATGGCATTTTTGCTTTTGTTCACGAAGGTGGTCTGCCTAGATACTTATTAGGCAAGCCTAGGTTGTGTTGATGATCCTCCTCTGTGGCCCCAAGGTTTCACGGCTGCTACTAGTGGTCAATTTGCTTGTTGATAGTCAGGGTTCTACTGGCTAAGCTAGCCTCAGTGCCTGGGGTTCCTGTAGGGCTTACTCTTCCTACAGGCCCTAGAAAACCCAAGTGGGCTCAGGGGTACAATGGATGTGTCTTCCAAGTCCTCTCTTGCCTTGTGTGATGCTGAAGATTGTTCGTCGCTCCTGCCTCTGGGGGATGATCATCTGTCCTGCCTTAGGGGATCCATCCTGCCTCTGCCATGCTGCCTGTTGGGTCGGTGACACCTACAACCCGGAGTCTTGTGGGTCTTGTTCCCCACTTGTGCTTCACTTTACCCTATTCCTTGTCTGATGATCTCAGGGGTCAGGCAGCAGCTGCATTGCATGCTCAATGCTCCTGATTGCAACGAGCCAGGTTGGTTGGCCGGTTGGAGGCCTCGGAGCTGCCCCGGTTGGGTTTCAGGACCAGGATTTGGGGGGCATTGTTCGCTTCGACCTTGGTGCCATCCATGCCCAGTATTTTTTTTTCCTAATGGGCGTGGTTCACCCTGCTCTTCCTTACCCTGCTTGCGGCTCCCAAACATCTGAGGGTTTGGGGGGTCGGGACAAGGTTTCATTTGGGATGAGGCTCGGGTGGCTTTGAGGTTGCCCCTTCCAATGTGGGCATGGAGGTGATTGGCCGGTTTTTCCACCGGGGCTTCTGAGTTGACCTAGCCGACTCCCTTCTTGGAAGCTTTTTCCCTGGACTCTACCTTTTCTTCAGGGGTGGTGGGCTTGAATGAGGGCTCTGCCCCGGGGTCTATGTCGGGGATTTCCGGGGCTTGGGTAATCCGCTTGGAGTGCTTGGGGTCTTTTTTCCCCCCCTGCTTGGGCCCTTGTGACTTTTGAGCAGGGGTTGTTGATGCAGGGGCAGGGGTTTTCGTCCCCTTCTCCCATTTTTAAATTGGTCTTACCATATTTGAAGGTGTGAATTACACACCCTTGTGTTGGGTGTTTTCCATCTTTTGCTTGGATGTTTTGTCCGGGGAAGAGAAAAAAACTTTAGGTATAATTTATTATAAAACGGTTTAGTTCATCATACATTTATTCTTTTCCAGTGCGTTTGGTACCCCCGCTCTCAGGCTCACTGTTTCAATGTTTATACTTTTGGCAAGGATATTGCTCTACGGTTTGAGTTGCCACGACTGGCCGCCAGTGAGGCGATATGGTCTTTGCACACCGTCTCACAGCCATGGTGTGATATTACCCACTCTGCATATGGCTGCCAGACAGTGGACTGTTTATTATCCCTTTACATTCAGTGTTTTTCATTTAGTTAATGTGCTATTGTTCTTACTGGTGACTCAGATGTCCCCCTCTTGTGCGACATGTCTCGCGTGTGGGTTGTGTTTGCTTTGTCAGGGTTGGGGAGGTCTGTGACTTGGTGTGTGCTTTCTCCATCACTGCCGAGGTGTCGTCTGTAGTTCTGGTAAGTTTGTACTCATTTTGTTGCACACTTCTCGTTGCGCTTCAGCTCTTTAGGCTCGCCTCTCACCTGTCCTCCTGCTGAGGAGCACATTCCTAAGCTTTTTGATCTGTGTTTCTTCGTTTGCAGCCGAGGTACAGTGCTGAAACAACTACTGGAGCCGGAGCACACAACCGGTGCTTATAGCATCAGCCGAAGAACTGATGGGTGGATAGCCGGCGTAGGAGGGATGGGCCTTCCCCTTCCCCCCCACCCTGGGGAGGGGGGAGCTGCGCAGACAGCGGCGCGGTGACGTGTGACGTCATACTAGTTTGCTTGTTTTCTGTTGGGGAGTTTATCCACTAGTTCGACTTTTGGTAGCAATTTTAACCAGAATAGGGGTTTGTTTTGGAATGCTTACCTTTCTGGATGCTTGACCCCGGTCGATGGCAGACAAAATGCTTCCAACCACATGTGGGTATCTATAGGCCATTGTTCCCCTTGCCTCTCTGAGGGGGCCCAGTTCTGGCCGTGGTCCCCGGTAGGCCCTAGACCTCCACACACATGAATGATACCAAAGTCTGACATTAGCATATCAGCCTGGTAAAGCTCCGGGGAGCCGACGTGGCAGAAAGTACCTAATTTCATCTTCAGAGTTTACTACCTAGGGCTTGAAACTCACACTGTATCTAGTGCTACTCAATCCCCTAATATATGTATGTACCTATGCCATACAACTTTACCATAGTAATCATTCCTATTATCTTACATCACAGTTCTTATATTTAATGCATAGTTTACTGCATTATACCCTGAAATAATCCCCAAATTATGCTACATTGTACCTGTGGATAACTGTTACATTTACTTTAATGTACCTACTAAGCTTGTCAAATTTTGTATTCAATGTATTTTTTATACAGTGGAACCTCAGTACAGTGGTACCTCGAAATACGAGTGTCCCTGAATACGAGTTTTTCGGAATACGAGCAGTATTTGCTCTGAAAATGTGCCTCGTGGTGAAGGTTACCTCGGAAGGCGAGTTTGTTGATACACGTACAGGCCGACCTAGTGCGTGGTGGTACGGCGATTGTCGCCCCTCACCCCTCAGTTTACCAGTGCCTCGCGCCCAGTGACTATCCCACGTCAATTCTTCACCTGGATTTTCAGTGTTTTGTTGGATTTTTGGTCATTTGACCATACAAGTTAATATATATCTCGCCATGGGTCCCAAGAAAGCCAGTGGTAAGGTTTAACCTATGAAAATAGTGCGGCGTTTTGGGCGATTGAGTGGCAACACTGAAAAGTGTATACACTTTTCAGTGTCCTGACATTAATTTTCGATGTACGTATTTCAATTTTGTACCAATGTGTTCGCAATAGAATGTTCTAGAAGAACATAAGTATAAAATGTCACACAAGGATGCGTTAGACCGGCACCAAATAAAAAACTACGTCGATTACACTTGTGTTAACAATACAATGGTCTTACCTCGATGGTGCAATGCTATGCCATTCTCCCAAATAGATTATGCGGTTATTAGAGAAACGGAAATTTTATGGTGGACATTTTAAAACTATCCCAAAGTCGATTGCATAACAAAGAGTTTATAGAAATATTTTTTCTCGTGACTCGTGAGTGAGTTTGCTGTTCGACCTCAACACAAAAAGTGGTAACGCTCTCGAGGGCCGTGATAACACTAAAGTGTTAAGAAAATGTGTGAAGTATGGAAAAAATTGCAAAGTTTTGTTGAAAAAACTCGCCCAGATAAAGCTGTAGCAGACCGTTGCATTGACCTTTTAAATGACAATGTGATGTCTTACTACAGACAAGTGTTAAAATGTAGGCAAAAACAAGTGTCTTTAGACAGATTCTTAGTAAGACAAGCAAGTCTTAGTGGTATGCAGGCAAAATGTTCCAGAGTGTGCACACCAGTGAAGTCCTCACTGCCTGATGTTATAATGGAAGGGGACTCCTCTTCCAAACAGTATCACCTCTTCTCCTCCTCCCTCCTCCTCACCATCTTCCATATGCCAACAGCAGTCATCAGCAAGGGTAAGTAATACCTTGAACATAGTTTTGTAGGTTTATTTAGATGAATTAGGTATAAAATTTAGTTTAAAGTAGGGTTTTTGGGGTAGTCAGGAACGGATTAATTCATTTCCCATTATTTCTTATGGGGAAATTAGCTTCGGAATACGAGTTTTTGGAATACGAGCTGTCTCCAGGAACGGATTAAACTCTTAAACCGAGGTACCACTGTACTCGTATGCCCCTGTGCTCGTATTTTTTGGTACTCGTACGCAATTTCTCCAAAAAATTTGATTCGGTACTCATTGTTTGCCTCAGTGCTCGGAATTCATTCATACACATCCAGGTCCACGGAGCACATGGCATCGCAGCGAGGTGCACCTCGGTTTACAGCGTCCTGCCGAGGTCACGACTAGGCTTGAATTCTTTGTGAAGAATTTCATTGTTTTGGGGCCATTTTTAATGTCTGAACATGAAAGTAATCATCATATATCAAGCCATGGGTCCCAAGAAATTCAGTGGTAAAGTTTAATCTAAGAGAACAACTGTGAGGATAACCATCTTCTTGAGATGATCTTGAGATGATTTCGGGGTTTTAGTGTCCCCACGGCCTGGTCCTCGACCAGGCCTCCACCCCCAGGAAGCAGCCCGTGACAGGTGACTAACACCTAGGTACCTATTTACTGCTAGGTAACAGGGGCATAGGGTGAAAGAAACTCTGCCCATTGTTTCACGCCAGCGCCCGGGATCGTACCCGGGACCACAGGATCACAAGTCCAGCGTGCTGTCCGCTCGGCCGACCAGCTCCATAGAACACGAGATCATTCGTAAATATGAAAATGGTATGCAGCCTGTTGAAATTGCTAGATTGTATAGCAAAAGTTTGTCAATGATATGCTCTGTAATTGCTAAGAAAGAGGAAATTATGAATGCTAAAGTGGCAAAAGGTGTAACAACAGTCGCGAAACAAAGAACACAAACACTTGAGGTTGAAAATTTATTATTAATTTGGATAAACAACAAGCAGTTAGCAGGTGATAGCATTTCATAGGCTATCATTTGTGAAAAAGCAAGGATGGTGCATGAATATCTTATAAAGAATACCCCTGGAACAAGTGATGCAGACACGAAAGACTAAGGCGAGCAGGGGATGGTTTGAGAAATTTGGAAAGAGAAGTGGCATTCATGGTGTAGTGAGGCATGGGTGAGGGTGCCAGCGCAGACAAACCCACGGCTGAAAGATTTGTTCGCGATTTTAAAGCTTTTGTAGATAGTGAGGGATATATACCACAACAAGTGTTTTGCTGTGACGAGACAGGGCTATTCTGGAAAAAATTGCTGAAGAGGACGTACATTACCCAAGAGGAGACGACATTGCCTGGACACAAGCCTATGAAAAATAGGTTTACTCTTGTGCTGTGTGATAATGCGAGTGGCAATTTGAAAATAAACCTTTGCTTGTGTATCATTCCAAAAATCCAAGGGCTTTAAAAAACATAACGGGCAGAAAAACAAATTGTGTGATGTGGAGGGCTAATAGTACGGCATGGGTGACCAGGCAATATTTTACAGAGTGGGTGAATGAAGTGGTTTGCCATGTCATCAAAAAACATCTGCAGGAGAAAAGTTCACCACTCAAGGCTGTGCTTCTCCTCGACAATGCTCCTGCTCATCCTCCAGGCTTGGAGGACTCATTGTTGGAGGAATTTAGTTGTTATAATAAAGTTCCTTCCTTCCCCACACCACTCCTCTAATTCAGCCTGTGGACCAGAAAATCATTGCCAATTTTAAGAAAAAACTATGTTGGGGCACTTTTCTGGAAATGTGTCCAAGTGATGGTTACCACAAACCTCTGCCTCAAAAAGTTCTGGAAAAACCATTTTCACATTCTGAGTGTTTTAAACCTCATAGACAAAGCCTGGGAAGATGTGACTAAGAACCATGATCTCTGGCTGGAGAAAATTGTGGCCTGAATGTGTTCCAGAACGTGACTGAGGGGTTTGAGCCTGAACCTCAAGTGCCTCTTGTTGAGGAAATTGTTTCTCTGGGCCGGCAATTGGGCTTGGAGTTGGATGGTGCTGATGTGGAAGAACACAGCGAAGAACTGACCACTGATGAACTCCTAGCCCTTCAAAAGGAGCAGCAACAAGAGGCAGCTGAGGAAATTTCTTCGGGGAGGAGGAGGCAGTAGAGGATTTCCCTTCCTCAACACTTAAGAAATGGTGTACAGTATGGGATGAAATGCAAAATTTTGTTGAAAAGGCTCACCCAAGTAAAGCTGCAGCAGGCCGTTGTGTTAACCTTTTTAATGACAATGTGATATCTCACAATGCTTTCTGAAAGCAGTCATGGACCGAAGGGGCCACCATAAATAGAGAAGAGAGAAAGGAGAACAAGGACCAAGGACAGCTCAGGTGGTGCATGAGCAGGCCGGAGGTGAAAAAATGCAAGAGAAAGCTTACGAAACAGAGCAGAAGTGACATCTACCCTGAATGCAAGCTGGAGTGGCTCAGCCAGCGCCGCACGATATGAGGTGACAGTATTTAGCATAAGATGCCTGTCGTGAAAGAGCCAAGAAAAGAAAGACAAAATAACAATTCGAAACCAAAGACTACCTACAAAGGGAAAAGCTAGAAGTGGGGCTAGAAGGAGAATCCGTTCCCTATAGAACTTTAGCCGAGCCAGAACCCGAAGCAACAACAACCGGGAAAAAGAGGTACAGGAACCCCACATCAACCAGTCCTGCCGAAAAGTGTATCACAACTGCTTCGCAGTCAGGAAAGGGTGCTACATAAACAGAGATGCCTCGACCACACTGATGTAAAGAGGTCCACCTCCGGGGACTTGAATGTCTGGCAAAGCCAACTGTAGGAGTCGGCATCGACCCTCAATTCCATGGACAGGGAATGAACTGCAACAGGCCATTCACCAGGACATTGGACATGCCCCTTACGTGAACCGTGCAGAGAGCTAAAGACCCGGGAACTCGGCAGATGAGCCAATCGAAATCACCAGCTCCAAAGAGCCAAGGACCATAGAGAACCCCCCCCCCCCTCCCTGCGGTTTAGGCTATGAACCACTGGAGCGCAATCCAAATGGAGCCAGATCATAGAGCCTCGAGGGAGCCAAATCCAACAAGGCAAAAGCCACACCGCCGTGAACTCCTGCACCATGCTGTGAGCCCGACAGAAGGACTGAGCCCACTGCCCCTGGCCAGCCTCGTGAGTACTGGTCACAAAGGCCTAGCCGAGTGACAAGGCATCTGTGAACACATCAAGCGCGGGCTCCAGAAAGCACCAAGGCACCGAACCCCAAAAAGTGCCAAAAGGAAGCCGGAGATGCAACAACCGATGCAAGGCACCTGGGGGACGAACCCAGCAATCACTTGAGTGGTAGAAGGGATGGCCCCGAAGGAACCAGAACAAACGCCGCAGTCAAACCAAACCCAGCAGGTAAAGGATCATGTCGAAGTTCAGACTCCCAGACAGCTGCTTGAGCAACCTCTGAGTGACCCGCGACCTCCTCAGAAACAACCAACGACGGGACTGCAGCCGGAGCAATGCCGCCTGAGGGAGACAAGAATCCTGTCCAGGAATCCCAGACAAGGCCCAGCTAAATCTGAACCTAAGACATAACTAGATGGGACTAACTTCAGGTGAGCTGGGAAAGAACCAAACCTCTGGCGAGCAGACAAGCGGACTGGCCAAGAGCCCACAACAACCAGTTGTTGAGGAAGGCCAAAACCCGAACACTTACAAGATGCAGACGGGCCACCATGACTCGGGTAAGATGTGTGAAAATGCTAGGTGCCAGATTCAGCCCGACAGGAAGGCAATGAAAGTGGTAAGCCTGCCACCCCGCTACAAAACCTAACCAGTCCCTGAACTCCAGATGAATGGGAACATGCCAATACGTATCCCAGAGGCACCAACCATGAACCCGGCTCCAAGAGAAGCCTGACCTGGGACAGAGTGGTCATCTGAAAAGAGGGGGTAAGGAATCCAATGGTTCAGACAGGATAAATCCAGAATGAAATGAAGAGCCACACAGTCCTGTTTCAGAACTGGAAACAAATGGGAAACCCACTTGAGGGACAAGGTTGTCTTGACTACGTCCAAGTGCACCCACTCAAAGATGACCTGACGAAGCAAAGGGTAAGCCCTGCTAGCCCATCCCCGGAGGAGGAGCCGCCCAACGCCAAACCAGGCCAGAAGGCTCAACCTAACGGACCAAGCAAACAGGAGGAGACTGTATCCCAAGAGGGAGGACACATACCCCTGGATGGGTGGGCACATACCCCAGGAGGGAGGGAACGTACCCCAGGGGGGGGGGGGTTCATGTACCCCAGGAGGGGGCATACCCCAGGAGGTGGTACTGTATATATAATGCCACAAAAATATGAGTGTTTTTACTATGTAACTCAACAGTAATCGTTGTATGTATGAATAAAGCAGAGAATATTTCATTTAATAAATATCTGAATACTGTCACTTAGCTATAAGAATATCTATAACTGCTCCTGGTAGTGTCAAGCTATTGGTAAGCCTCTGCTTGGTAATTACTGCTTACAGGTTTTAACATAAATCTTACATACTGTAGAGGCCTAAAACGACCTGAAAATGTTATAATAGATTTTACAAAATCAAAGCTTTACCTCAAAGTTGGATCAGGTTCATGCCTATCCAGCAGGATTCGTAGTTCCTCCTCACTACGAGATTCTCCCTGATGCTCTTCAAGGAACCTTCGCAGTTCTAGCATAGTAATAACCTACAGAATAAAGCACAGAACAGTTTAGTTGCATATTTGACTATAATATTTGGAAAGGTTTTCATAGTTTCCCATTGTCACATACAGAAAGTCAATTAGGCTTATCAAGGACAATCTAGCCAATGACAGACCTTCAATCAGATGTAAACAGTAAGTCGACAATAACTTCTGGGTACCAATTTACTGCTAGGTGGAAAAGAGTGGCTGAAGTGTAAGGAAATGTGACCAATCTCACCCTGGGGATCAAACCCATGATCACTCAGCTACAACCCAACTGCACTAAATACTGTGCTACATGACATGCTTACAAACATTATTTACCTTTTATGGGGAAAGCGCCTTTTGGTTCTCCGAAGCTCTGAAGCTATTAAACAAACTCCACACATTCTCTTGTGCCATTTACATTTACAAAACCCTGTTCTTAAATACAAAACCTAATCTGAAACTCTTCATTGACAGATGTAATAGAACCCATAATCACCACACCAGAAATACATATATCTTTGATATCCCCCAGAGTCAAACTAAATCTTTGTAAACACACTATGAAAATAAATGGACTTCGTCTATGGAACTCACTCCCAAATGATTTGAAGAGCTGTCCAACCTACACCTTATTCAAAAATAAAATCAAAAAGTACAGTGGTACCTCTGTTTATGAATTTAATCCATTCCTAAAGACGGTTTGCAAACTGAAAATTCTTAAACTGAAACGAATTTTCCCATAAAAAAACAGTGTTGAATGTAATGAAATGCCACTTTCTGGGTGAACTCCGGAGGCTCCCTGGAGCGATCAGGCTGATGTGTGTTATATTAGTCTGGGGCATCAGTCAATTGGAGTTAAGACTACTGGGACCATGAGCCATAACCTGGCCCCATTGGTGAAACAAGGAAGCAATGGCCTATAGAAACCCCGCATGTGGTTGGGGCATTCCATGTCTGCCATCGACCAGGGTTGGCACCCAGAAAGGTAGGCATAGCCCCGGACCTTCCACGCCAGCTACCCAAGCCATCCAGTTCGGAGGCTGAGCATCAAAAAGGAAAGGGAACCGCCGACTGGAGGGAGGAAGGGTTGCCAGGGAGCCTCAGGGGCTCACCCAGAAAATGGCATTTTATCACATTCAATGCTGGTTTTATGTAGAGAGAGCTTTGACGGCTCCCTGGAGCTACATCACCAGAGAGACAAAATTAGGGACTTATCTGGGAGGGGGACGCCACTTGCTCCTCAACCCGAAGTCGAGACAACTGGCTGCAACCTGCGATCCAAAGCAACACATGGATGACTAGGACCAGGAAGATTGACAAAATAAAGTGCGGCAAAGACCTTGTTCGACTTCCAAAATTCCTGCACGCGAACAACAGCCCAGGACATATTGCTGATGATGGCAGGCAAAGTATGAAACATACGAACGTCGTGGGAACAAGGACGGACAGCAGTCTGACTAGAGATAATGACCCTGCGGACAACCTGGGAGACCCGAGCCCTGGAACAGGGAATGAGAGGAACCCAGATCAACCTAACGCCCATCCCCGGCCACAGAAGCAGAGGCGTGCAAGGAATGGCAAAGAGCCACAACCGAACACAATATATGATACACCCGGCTCCCCGGAGCTAACTACCCACAGAGGAAGGTCAAAGGGACAAAACCGGGAGGCGGACACCACGCACCCCCAAGGAGGCGAGACAACCGGCAGCAAACGCCAACCCAAGGCGCCACAGCCCCGAAAATCCCGGGAACAACACGAGAACCACGAGCAGCAAGGCCCCTGCACGAACACCAAAAATCCATGCCCGAAAGACTGCAAGGCCACGTCGCCCAGACGGCAGCGAGAGCAGCGAAGCCACGAACGCCACAGGCATAAGGGAAGAACACAGGCAGCTTAGCCACAAGAACACGGCTGACCACCCGGGACACCATCACCCGCGAACCGGGAAGAACAGAACCGGATCAACGCAAAACGCGCTCCGGACCCAAACGCCGTGGCACGCAAACAACAGCAGAGGGCCGCCACTGAACACAAAAACGACACACCCCCGGCCCGACCAACAAAGCACCAACAAACCTGGACCCCTCCAGAATGCAGCAGCCCCACCCCGCGCCAGAAAAGATGGAGACTGCTGCCATCAAACAACCAAAACGCTAAAACCGAAGGAGCAAGAAAACACAGCGAACCGACCCCCAGAGGCAAAGGCCCAAAGGAAAGAGCCGACGAAAAAACACACCGGAACCGAAGGGGCACTACCAACCGAGGAGAAGACAGAGCACGCTGACCAGAGACCAGGATGGTGCAAGCGGCGCACGAACAGGCCGGAGGTGAAATGACGCACAAGACAGCTGACTAACGGTGCAGAAGCAACACCAAGACCGAAAGCAAGCTGAAGCGGCTCCGCCTGCGCCGCACGAAAAGAGGCGACAGTATGTGGCAAGACGACGGCCCCCAACCCCCACTAGAAAACCAAGCCGAGAGTAAACCAAGCCAACAAGAAGGACCCACCGAAGAAGGGACAGGAAAAGGAAGGACCGCCAAAATACCCCATACTGCCGCCAAGAAGCACGCAGGTGGGACACCTACCACGAAGCCACCCGACCACCAACCGGAGGCGAGACCACGAGGCAGAACATAAGCAGCCCCGACAAGGCCCCCCCGAGCCCAGGAAAAAGGCGGAGCCGCGAGAAGATCTCGGGCGCGACCACCGAAACCCAGGCGGCACAAGGAGATGGAACGTCTGCCGAACAGAAAAACTCCGAAGCATGCAAGCCCGCCAGGAGTTCAGAAACGACGGGTCCGACGCGAGACATCGCAAGAACCCCCCCAAAAAAAATAAAACAACAACAACAACCGGCAGGGCAAGCTAGGAAAACCAAAGAAGGCGGAAGGGTCGCCGCCAGAACAGGACCCGAACCAAGGGGCCCGAACAACTGCAACAGACCGAAACAAAGAAGCACATCACAGGACACAGGCTGACCAACGCCTAAGAACACACGCAGAACATTCCTGCTGCAGAAGAGGCAGGAAGAAAGAGCAGAAGCACAAAAAAAAAAAAACCAGGAGAACAACCAGGGGTGGACAATCAGGCAGGGACAAAAACCCCACGCAATCCCCAGGCACAAAACGGCAGCAAAGCGCCACTCCACAACCGGACACAGGAACAAGGACACGCCACCGTGAAACACGGTACCAATGCTCACGTGCAGCAGCAGCAGCAACAGGCACCACTGCAACATGCAACATGTAAATAGCAACTCCCCTCTGCAAAGGCAGAGAACGGAGCAGGCAGACCCCAGACAGGGCCAACGGAGACACGACAAAACCCTGCAGGCCCAGAAACCTGCACCAGGCGACCGACGGCGGAGAAACCCCGCTCGATACCTGCTGGATGAGGTACTGGGAGCTCTTTTACACCTCAAGCCCGGCCCAAGGACAGGCCAGACCGGCCAGAGGATGGCCCACCAGGCAGCTGCTAGGAGCAGTCCACCGGCCCACATACCCCCACAACCAGGACGGGCCGGAACTGCCATACGAAAACAGGCCAGTGCGCCCTGGAAGTCCACGGACGAACCAGCAAGAAGGCTTATGCTCGCAAGTAGGTCGTGTAACAAGCACAGACCACTGATGGTAATACAGTGTTCCCCAAAAGTGCCAATAGCACCACTGCACTCCACTGGTACTATCCCGCAAGTTCTACCAGATAGGCGGGACCCAAGAGCCAGAGCTCAAATCCTGCAAGCACAGCCAGGAGCCTCACCAGGTGAGTACAGAACCAACCCTACAACCCCCACACCTCACAACATTAAAAAAGGAGGGTCCCCTGAACGACTGTAGCATGGGTTGGACATGCACAGGAGGGGGACAGGAAGGGGTGATAAAGGGACAGTCACTGGTGTGCGAACGGTCTCAGTCGTACAAAATTATACCTAAATAAAGACAGGTATATGAACACCGCCGCATCCAGCGCCCGGCCAAAAGACGCCAGACCGCAGAAACTCACCTGGCGAATGGTGGCTCGAACTTGACACGACTCAACCGTGCCCAGAAGAACTTGGGAGCACCGCCAGGTGAAGACGCCAGAGCCGGACCCGCAGGAGAACAGGGAGAGGCGAAGGAGGCGGTCCACACCCATGACACAGAAAACCGCGGTGTCCTCCCCACAACTGGGAACCAGGACACCCCTGGCGCAAAGGGGCACATACCGCAGCCAGGGAGAAGAACGAGAGGCGAAGCACTGTAGCAAAAAAGGGCGCAAAACCCCAGCACTGAACCATCGCCCAGACCAAAACAAACTCCACGGCGCATGCGCATAACACGCTGGCCGAACCGCACACCCTCCCTGCGGGAAGGCGCCAGCCAGGACTATTGCACGAGAAAAAGAGCCAAAAGAGGAAGCAGGAACAAGAAAACCGGCCAAAGAAGCAAAGAGCCCAAAAAAAGGGAACCCAAACGGGCGACAAGTAGCCCAAACGGGCGACAAGTAGCCCAAACGGCCGACAAGTAGCCCAACCGGGCGACAAGTAGCCCAACCGGGCGACAAGTAGCCCAACAGGGCGACAAGTAGCCCAACAGGGCGACAAGTAGCCCAACAGGGCGACAAGTAGCCCAACAGGGCGACAAGTAGCCCAACAGGGCGACAAGTACTAGGAGCCGACAGACGTTCCAATAATGCGGGAAGTAGCGAAAAACCTTCCCGTACCCTCGAGAACACAGAAGCCAACACTAGTCCCGAAGGCACACGAAGGCGCAGGCGCACCCGAGATCAAAAGTCACGCAGAACCCCATCGAACGGGGAAACATGACAAAAACACCGTCCCAAAAAGCGGGGGAGGAAACATCCACCCACAGGACGGAACCAACCGACTCAAAGGCCAAGGAACCGAGCCCGGGGAGGGGCCGACGTCCAACAGCACGTACGGCGAGTGGGGAGGAAAAACCCCACTCCGCGTAACCACAAGCCCCGCCTAGAGGGGGATAAAACCCCCCACGGGGTCTAACGGGGCCAAGGCCCCCCAAGTCAGCCCCTCCCCAGCCCCGGGAACCTACACGACAGGCCCCGGGGCCGAGCCGTTCCCCCAAAGCCCCGGCCGTACCAGAAAACCGGGGCAGCCGTGAAAACACTAAGGAAGGGAGCCCACTGGCAGACTCATACAACACGGCTGGAGGAACAGGCCCAAATGCCCCCGTCACTACCCCGGAAGGGGAATTCCCCGAGACTGCCCGAGTCTCAACACCACCAAACACCCCGCCCTGAACCTACAGACGGTAAGGAACCGGATGCAGGCAGGAAGGGTGAACCAGGGGAAAAACGAAATACAACGGGGCAGCCCCGGGGCTCCCGGGGAGGAAACCACGAGAACGTTGCCACCACCAAGGCTCAAGTGCAACGCCCCTGCTGCCCGCACCCGCTTTGTTAGCACAACTGGGGAACCGAGCCACAACGAGCAACCAAACTCGCAGGACTCCGGGTCGAAGGTGTCACCGACCCCACAGGCAGCAGACGGAGGCAAAACAGAGAGTCACCCAGAGACAAAAGGTGAGAGCAACCCTCAAACTCGCTGGAAGCGAGGGGGGGGCTCTGGGGTCACATCCATCGGACCCGCGCGCCCCCAGGGGTTTCCCAGGGTCCCGAGCGTTTACTTTAAGAGGACTCGCGCTCAGGTAATCCCAGGCAGGGTACTGCTAACCGGCACCCAAGCTACCAAACAACTTTCTAAGAGCTGAACCCCCGGGACGTGTACACTCACGGGGACCTAGCAGGGGGTACCACCAGAAATACTCAGAACACAAGGGACACAAGGGGCAAGAACGAAGGCAGACCCCCCCACCAGGTATATAAACAAAAGAAAAAGAAAACCCCGCAAGAGGACAGCGTACCCAAGCGGAACAGAGCCGGCCGCTATGATTGGTAAAGACAAGCTGCACAGTACCCCGCGCCCCACCAGTGCAAACACTGCCCCTTACTCTAAGGCGAACAAGGGAGACAGAACACCCGAGCACACAAAGAGCGGCCGAAAACCAAGCGGTAAACGGCCAAGCAGGGGCAGGACCCAAAGAACTTGTGGAAGGTGGCCCCAAGCCCCAAGGGCAGTACTTACAGGGCACCTAGGGAAGGGAACCCTAGGCGCATGCAGCCCGAGTACTGAAGAATCACACCCGGCTCACGCACCACCTAGAAAACAGACACCACACTCTAGGTACAGTGCTGAAACAACCACTGGAGCCGGAGCACATAACCATTGCCTATAGCATCAGCCGAAGAACTGATGGGTGGATAGCCGGCGTGGGAGGTCTGGGGCTCCCCTTCCCCCTCCCGGGGAGGGGGGAGCTGCGCAGACAGCGGCGCGGTGACGTATGACGTCATACTAGTTTCCGTGTTTTCTGTTGAAGAGTTCTATTCACTAGTTCGGCTTAGGTAGCAATTTTCACCAGAATAGGGGTTTGTTTTGGAATGCTTACCTTTCTGGATGCTTGACCCGGTCGATGGCAGACATAGAATGCTTCCAACCACACGGGGGTTTCTATAGGCCATTGCTCCCCTTGCCTCTCTGAGGGGGCCAGGTTCTGGCTCGTGGTCCCCGGTAGGCCCTAGAACTCCATACACATGACTGATGCCAAAGTCTGACATTAGCATATCAGCCGGTAAAGCTCCGGGGAGCCGACGGGGCTCCCCCCAGAAAAGTTTTGAAAACTGTTAGCATTCTTTCTAAAATCAGATATTATGTACCTCGCCCTGCCCTGGTGACACTATTATTCTCTCATCTATCCTTATCTCAACTATGGTATTTGTGCTTGGGGTTCTACTACCCAAAATCATTTACGTCCTCTAATTACTCAACACAAAGCTGCTATTAGGACAATATCTCACTCTGGCCCCCAGACATCACTCGGTACCCTTACTCAAATCTCTGAACATGTTAGATATTAAGTCCCTGCACATCCTCTCGTGTGTATTTTATATATATATAAAACGCTGAACTGTAATGTCAGTCCTGACCTTAAAAGCTTCCTAGAAGGTTGTAACAGATCCCATGAGGACCACACCAGAAACAAATACCTATTTGATATTCCAAGAGTACAACTTAGTAAATTAGAAATACTTTACAAATCAAGGGACCTCGAATGTGGAATGACCTTCCCAATTATGTTAAAAACTGTACCTCTCCAAACCAGTTTAAGATAAAAACTAAGTACTACCTAATTAACTCAATGTAACCTACCTCACCCCCAAAATGTCAACTCATGTCTTCTATTTTAAACAATGCTGGTTTGTTGACCAAATTGTATTTTTGTTTTTTTCTATGCCATGTCCCCCCCCCCCTTTCTTTTTTCAACACAATTTATACTTTAATCTCAATTAGTATTAAGTTTTAGTCTTAGTGTTTTTCCTGCCCGAAATGCTTTGCATAATACCTGAATAAAAGAATTTAATTATAAAAAAAAATATATGACAGTGCTGGGAAGACGGGACACCACGAGTGTAGTCCCTCATCCTGTAACTACACTTAGGTAATTACACTTAGGTAATCACCCCCAACCTGACCAGCCAAGCATTAATGACCCAAGGACCCCTTCGGAAAGCAGCCATCTCGTTCTTCGCCAGAAAAGTAGTAGTCTGCAACTGAACAAGCCAACCACCAGGACCAAAAGGGCAGAACCCCTGCGCCGGAGGAGAGCATGAAGCTCACCAACCCAATACCCAGAGGCCAATGCTAACAGAAACAGCCTTGGAAAAACACTCTGTAACCAAAGGGACCACCACGAATCAAAGAGAAGAGAGATAGGAGAGCACCCTGTTCAAGGATCAGGATGGCTCAGGTGGATCAGGATGGCTCAGGTGGTGCAGGAGCAGGCCGGAAGTGAAACAAAGCACGAGAAACTTACGAAATGGGGTAGAAGTGACGTCCACCCCAAACACAAGCTGGAGCGGCTCCACCAGCACCGCACGACACGAGGCAACAGTATTTGGCATCAAATGACAGTCCTGAAAAAGCCACAAAAGAAAGGACAAGATAACCTGATCAGAAACAGAAGACAACCTATGGAGAGAGAGAGAGAGAGAGAGAAAATGGCAGAAAGAACGCTATGAAACTTCATAAGAGAAGCTGGCCAAAGGAAAGGCAATGAAGATGAGAAGCAGGCTGCCCCACCACAAACCTAATCAATCCCTGAACCCCCAGAGGAAGCAAGACATGCCAAGACACTGCTCGAAGTGCCAGACACACCACCCAACAACCCAAAAACAACAACCCAGCCCCAAAAGAAGCTGGATTTGGGACAATGAGGCATCCAGAAGGAAGCCAATGGGACAGACTGGACAAAACAAGAATGAACTGAAAAACCACACAGGCCAGTTGCTGGATGAGAACAAGACGACCCAATGGAGCAAAGGGGAAGAAGCTCACCCCACCAGCTCCAAACACCCAAGAGGAGGAGAAGCCGTCAAACACCACCACAGTCCGGAGAACATGACCCAAACTGCCCATGAATCATGGGACCAAGTGTGAACAAACAGCAAATCACCCCCTCCAGGGTGACCTGCAAAGTGACCAGCGCCCCCTCCGAGAAAAAAACGGGGAAGAAAAGCAAGGAAGTCGACTTGCGAGCAGAGTGAACACCACCCCGACCAGACGAAGAAGGCTCTGGAGGAGACACTGGCACAAAAAATTTAACCAAAGGCCCACCACAACGTGCCGGAGCCCTGGCATGCCACAAAACTCGAGCCAAGACCAAGAAGTGCATTCTGCAAGCCAGGAAGACCCCAGAACCCCAGAAGAGGCAAGCCCAGGGTGCATAGGAGGTAACCACCAATGGCCTCCCGAACCTCCCAAACAAGAGCCTGAGAGGTAGAGAACCTCCAGAATGAAACCAGAGCCCAAACAAACCCTGAAATGAACCTCTGGGTTCATTTCAGAACAGTGGGTGGGAGCCCTAACCACCCAGTGGGTGGGAGCCCTAATTTGAAAAGCGGAGGTGCAACAGGTACTCTGAGAGAGAACTCTATTAACATCAGAGGCCCGAGACTGTTCAACACGCTTCCACTACACATAAGGGGCATAACTGGCCGACCCCTCACAGTGTTCAAGAGAGAACTGGATAAGCACCTCCAAAGGATACCTGATCAACCAGGCTGTGACTCATATGTCAGGCTGTGAGCAGCCGCGTCCAACAGCCTGGTTGATCAGTCCGGCAACCAGGAGGCCTGGTCTACGACCGGGCCGCGGGGACGCTAAGCCCCGGAAGCTCCTCAAGGTAACCTCAAGGTAAGGTAACCACATTTGCCTTCGGAAAATGCACCACAGAAAGGACGGGCATAACACAGCATCCAGACAGAACCCACCCTTAACCCTTTAGTTGTGCAAGACATCATATGATGCGTTGAGTGACTTGCAGTAACTTGCGCTCGGCATCATATGATGTTTTGGAGTACTACGTAAGATTTAAACAATCCGCGGATACACGGGGTTCACCACACCTTCATCAGGGCTCTTGTAAACAGACGCCATTTTTTTTTTTTTAAATCGTGGGCCAAATTCCCAGGTGTTAGGGGCCTCAGTATTGAGTGAGCTACCAAGCCTGATGCACGCAGCACGAGCTCACAGCACTGCTGTTCAGCTTGTGACCACAGCATCGCCTAAGAATGCCATAATATACATTTGCATGCTATTATTTAGCGATGATATTATTACAGAAGACCCCTGTGATAAAAATGACCAGGATTCTGATGGTAGCAGGATTGTTGTGATAATTAGCACTGTAGTGGGAGGAGTAATCTTGGTGGGGAGGGAGGTAGCATTGTCTGCTGACCGCCCCTGGTACCCACCCACTCTGACCACCCGTCCTGCTACTCACCTGCGCATGCACCCACTGTCTCCTGACTGCCCCTGGTACCCACCCACACTGACCACCTGTCCTGCTACTCCTCTGCCCACCCATTGTCTCTTGACCGCCCTGGTACCCACCCACTCTGACCACCCGTCCTGCTACTCACCTGCGCATGCACCCACTGTCTCCTGACTGCCCCTGGTACCCACCCACACTGACCACCTGTCCTGCTACTCCTCTGCCCACCCATTGTCTCTTGACCGCCCTGGTACCCACCCACTCTGACCACCCGTCCTGCTACTCACCTGCGCATGCACCCACTGTCTCCTGACTGCCCCTGGTACCCACCCACACTGACCACCTGTCCTGCTACTCCTCTGCCCACCCATTGTCTCTTGACCGCCCTGGTACCCACCCACTCTGACCACCCGTCCTGCTACTCACCTGCCCATGCACCAACTGTCTCCTGACTGCCCCTGGTACCCACCCACACTGACCACCCGTCCTGCTACTCCTCTGCCCACCCACTGGCTCCTGATTGGCCTGTGCACTCACACTACCCACACTCTCTGTGCCTGCCCTGCCACCCACCACCTTAGTCTACCATCAGCCACCCACCCCCTTAGTCTACCATCAGCCACCCACCCCCATAGTCTACCATCAGCCACCCACCACCTTAGTCTACCATCAACCACCCACCACCTTAGTCTACCATCAGCCACCCACCACCTTAGTCTACCATCAGCCACCCACCACCTTAGTCTACCATCAGCCACCCACCACCTTAGTCTACCATCAGCCACCCACCACCTTAGTCTACCATCAGCCACCCACCACCTTAGTCTACCATCAGCCACCCACCACCTTAGTCTACCCGACCACTACTGCCCACCTGCCCACACTGACACCTACCTGACCACTACTGCCCACCTGCACACACTGACATCTACCTGACCACTGCTGCCCACCTGCACACACTGACATCTACCTGACCACTGCTGCCCACCTGCACACAGACACCTACCTGACCACTACTGCCCACCTGCACACACTGACACCTACCCGACCACTGCTGCCCACCTGCACACACTGACACCTACCCGACCACTACTGCCCACCTGCACACACTGACACCTACCTGACCACTACTGCCCACCTGCACACACTGACACCTACCCGACCACTACTGCCCACCTGCACACACTGACACCTACCCGACCACTGCTGCCCACCTGCACACACTGACACCTACCCGACCACTGCTGCCCACCTGCACACACTGACACCTACCCGACCACTGCTGCCCACCTGCACACACTGACACCTACCCGACCACTGCTGCCCACCTGCACACACTGACACCTACCCGACCACTGCTGCCCACCTGCACACACTGACACCTACCCGACCACTGCTGCCCACCTGCACACACTGACACCTACCCGACCACTGCTGCCCACCTGCACACACTGACACCTACCCGACCACTACTGCCCACCTGCACACACTGACACCTACCCGACCACTGCTGCCCACCTGCACACACTGACACCTACCTGACCACTACTGCCCACCTGCACACACTGACACCTACCTGACCACTACTGCCCACCTGCACACACTGACACCTACCTGACCACTGCTGCCCACCTGCACACACTGACACCTACCCGACCACTGCTGCCCACCTGCACACACTGACACCTACCTGACCACTACTGCCCACCTGCACACACTGACACCTACCCGACCACTACTGCCCACTTATCCACCCACTTTACCGCCCACCCTGCTATGCATCCCTCCACGCACTATCATTTCCCCACCCACCCGCCCTCCACATGTTCTTCCCTTACATGATTATAGGGCTGGTGTTTAGGAAAGATTTTCTTTCCCGTACCCCTTCCCCCTCCCCACCAGCAGCCTCCTCGTCCCACTCACCTGCCATCCATCCAGTCCCCCCCACCATCCGTCCATCCATCCAGTCCCCCCACCATCCGTCCATCCATCCAGTCCCCCCACCATCCGTCCATCCATCCAGTCCCCCCCCCACCATCCGTCCATCCATCCAGTCCCCCCCACCATCCGTCCATCCATCCAGTCCCTCCCCACCATCCGTCCATCCATCCAGTCCCCCCCCCACCATCCGTCCATCCATCCAGTCCCCCCCACCATCCGTCCATCCATCCAGTCCCCCCCACCATCCGTCCATCCATCCAGTCCCCCCCACCATCCGTCCATCCATCCAGTCCCCCCACCATCCGTCCATCCATCCAGTCCCCCCCCCACCATCCGTCCATCCATCCAGTCCCCCCACCATCCGTCCATCCATCCAGTCCCCCCCACCATCCGTCCATCCATCCAGTCCCCCCCACCATCTGTCCATCCATCCAGTCCCCCCACCATCCATCCATCCAGTCCCCTCACTATCCATCCATCCAGTCCCCTCACTATCCATCCATCCAGTCCCCCCACCATCCATCCATCCAGGCCCTTCACTATCCATCCATCCAGTCCTTTCACCATTCTTCCATCCAGTCCCCTCACTATCCACCCATCCAGTCCCTTCACCATTCATCCATCCAGTCCCCTCACTATCCACCCATCCAGTCCCTTCACCATTCATCCATCCAGTCCCCTCACTATCCATCCATCCAGTCCCCCCCCTACCATCCATCCTATTGTCCCCCAAATACAATATTCAAGCACAATCATCACTAGGCAGGAAACACTGGTAAATTGAAGCGCACCTCGCCCATGCCACCAGGAACCAAGCACTCGGTTGACCTATACGTGTATCAACAAACTTGCCAAGCAAGGTAAAGCTCGTAAACCGAGTCAAAATTTTCAAAGAAATTGACCTCGTAAACTGAAAAATTCGTAAAGTGGGGCATTCGTAAACCGAGGTTCCACTGTACTTAATTTCATCCTCATAGTTTCCTACAGAGTGCCTTAAACTTGCACTGTATTGTGTGCTACCCACTTCCCCAATATATATTCTATGACTAAGCCATTCAACCTCACCATTGTATTCACTGCTATCATCTTGTATCATGGTTGTTATATTGAACACACATTTCACTACATTACTCCTAGAAATAATCCTCAAATTATACTACAATGTACCTGTTGATAATACTCAAATTATACTACAATGTACCTGTTGATAATACTCAAATTATACTACAATGTACCTGTTGATAATCCTCAAATTTTACTATAATGTACCTACAAATCTTAGTCAAAGTTTCTTACAATGTACCTGTTAACATTTCTCAATTTTGCTAGAAATTACCTACTTAAAATTATCTGTTAGATAAAGGACCTGAATGAAACACAATGTATGTTAGTGGCTTTACAAAGAATGAAAAAACATCAATGCTATGTACTCTCATAAATCCAATGTACCTTCTTGTATATATAAATAAAATATAGAGTGTACAAATAAATAAACAAACACTATAAGCAGAGATGGTACCATCTATTAGGTCGCATCAGCCATGGGGTTCTATAGGCATATCGGGATCAGCACCATAACCTGGCACCCCCCCCCCTCCCCCTTCACAGACATGCAGGGAGCAATGACATTTTAGTGAAAGAAGAAACAGAAAGATACATAGAAAGATCCTGTGTAACCAATCTACTAAGTTTCTATGATAGAGCCACAGAGATTTTACAGGAAAGAGATAGTTGGGGTGACTGCATTTATCTGGACCTAAAAAAGGCTTTTGACAGTGTCCCCATATACATGGTTGTTCTGGAAACAGTTTCCCCTCCATCCTAAGCAAAACAAGCAGAAGTGACAGATTCTAATATGGACAAAAAATTTTGACAGAAAAATGAGGGCAGTAATCAAAGGCAATATATCAGACTGCAGAAATGTTCATAGTGGAGTATCACAGGCTTTGATTCTTCCATCACTAGTGTTCAGCATTTACATAAATGATCTACCAGAATGAATACAGAATTATATGAACATGTTTGCTGATGATGCTAAGATATTAGGAAGATAAGCAGGGGTGCACTGCCAATTTTATAGGTGCCCGAGCTTTGGTGAGCCTGACAAAAGCTGTCATTTCCTATCCTGTTTCTATATATGTCACACGATTAAGTATAAGATAGATGTGGGATGAGTGCCTCTATCTAAAACTGGGGTTGTTGCTGTTGCCAACTCGTTTGAACCTGTGATTGGAGGGGTTTGTTTGGGTTTAAAATGTAGTAGATAGTGGTATGGGAATTGATATACTGTATATGTAGAAAGGAGGTAATAAAAGTGTGTTGGGGAAACAAATTGGCAAAATGAACAGGGAAAGAGAAGGGAGTCAAAATAACCACACACTTAAGGTATATTACATGAACAGTAGGAGTCTAAGAAACAAAATAAACGATTTAAATGCTCTTGCTGCACAGAAAAACCAGCGTTGAGTGTAATGAAATGCCATTTTCTGGGTGAGACCCAGAGGCTCCCTGCAGCTATCCAAGCTGAATGGATATGTATAACTTTCTGGCATCGGTCAACGTGCATGGAGTTCTTGCCTATCGGGAACCACAAGCCAGAACCTGGGTCTCCTCAGAGAGGCGCGAGGAGTAATGACCAATAGAAACCCTCATGTGGTTGGGAGCACTCTATGTCTGCCATCGACCAGGTCTAACACCCAGAAAGATAGGCGTCCCAAAACAAACCCCTATTCTGGTGCAACTATGGCTACCGAAAGGTGAACAAGTAGACAGAACTCCCCAAACGGAAATTAGCAAACAAGCATCACGACATCACGTCGCAGCGCCGCCATCTGCACAACCCCCCCTTCCTTTCCCCCCTCCCTGGGAGGGAGAGGAAGACGGAGCCCAAGACCTCCCCCACGCCAGTGATCCAACCAGCAATTCTTAGGCTGGATGTCAAAATACGTGAAAAACACCACCGACCTGAGGGAGGGAGGAGGGGATGCCGGGGATCCTCCAGGTCTCACCCAGAAAATGGCATTTCATTACATTCAATGCTGGTTTTCTGGGGGGGAGCCCCGTTGGCTCCCTGGAGCTACCTCACCAGAGATAAGGAAAAGAGGGAAGGACCCAGGAGGCAGATGCCACGTGCCCTAACACAAAAACAATACAACAAGCCAAACCAAAGGACCCTGCAGACGACCCAGGAGGCCCGAACCCTGGAATAGGAAGGAAGGAAGGAAGGAAGGGAACCCGGGCAAACCACAGTGCGCCCACGGCGACAAAGGCCAAGACGCACAGAGAACAGCAAAAAGCCGCAACCAAACAACACATGATGCACCCCAGCCTGACCAACCAAGCATCCACCCAAGGACCCCTCCAGAAAACAGTAGACCCAAACATCACCAGAGAAGAAGGAGACTGCAGCAAATGAACAAACCTACCACCAGGATCAAACAAGCAGAAAAAACTCGTGTGCTGGAGGAGAGCCGGAAACTCCCTGACCCGACCCCCAGAGGCCAATGCCAACAGGAAAACGAGACCTGAAAAAACAAACCTGAACCAAAAGGGCCACAACAAACTGACGAGAAGAAAGAATATAGAGCACCTGGGCCTTTCAGATGACTACATTATCCCACGACCAGGTTGTTCTCGATCCAGGCACTTGGATGATTTCCCTGGACCTCATGGATACATCTTGGCATGTCCCTTTTCATCTGGGAGTTCAAGGATTGGTTGGGCTTTGTGGTGGGCCGACAAGCTCACCACTTTCATCGTCTCTGTTTTGGGCTCAATCTGGCCCCTCGCATTTTTATGCGTTTGACTCAGGTCGTGGTGGCCCGTCTTTGTCTGCTAGGTCATCAGGTTTTGGGCTACCTTGATGATTGGTTGGTGTGGGCTCCCAGCCAGTCTGCTTGTCTGTTAGCCAGAGATCTGGCTCTTTTCCCGATTGTCGGGTTCAGGTTTCTGGTGAACTGGCAGAAGTCCCAGTTGGTTCCGTCCCAGGTTCAGACTTGGCCGAATCTAGTGTGGGATTCTCGGACTGCGTCCCTTTTTTTTTTCTTCCTGCAGTCTTACTCCGGCTGCAATCCTGCCATCAGCCAGTTTTGAGGGAGACTTGGGTTACTCAATGGTTGCTTGAGCAGCTGTAATTACCTAAGTGTAATTACCTAAGTGTAGTTACAGGATGAGAGCTACGCTCGTGGTGTCCCGTCTTCCCAGCACTCTGTCATATAACGCTTTGAAACTACTGACGGTCTTGGCCTCCACCACCTTCTCCCCTAACTTGTTCCATCTAAAAAATGCTAAGCTAGGATGACTATTCAGGATAGGAGCTGGGAAATGGGGAATTGAGTGAAGGCATGATGTCCAACCTCTTAAACCATCAGGGATCGAACGCGGGAGCTGCAAGGAGGCCGCCGTCGTTACACCAACCATTACAAATGACTGGACTTTCCTGTGACTGACTTTCTTGACTGGAGCTGTGTGGGACCAGCCGTGCGGGAGCTTGAACTTTGCTCTTCTGGTTTATCCGCTGGGCAGGATTTGGCTTTGGAGGCTGTTCTGGTATCTTCGGGGCAGCCTTTTTTCAACCCTCTTGTGATCATTTGGGTCCCCCCCCCCCCTCCTGGTGTCCTTGCACCAGTTGCTGTTTCACCAGTTTCTTCTTTGGGTTTTTTGGGGGTTTGGTGCAATGGCCTTGCAAAAATGCCTTCCTCCTCCCTTGCTCCATGTGTTTACGGATGCTTCGTTTGTCAGAAGGGGCTTTGTGACAAGTTCTCATCAGTCTGGCAAGGGGCGTTGGTGGCTGTCCATGTTTTGGGCTCACAGCACAGTATGGGAGTTTGCGGCAGTGTTGCTGGCACTGCGACGGATACAGGTTCCTTCGGGCTTGGTGATCCAGCTCCATTTGGATTGCAACTCCGGTAGTTCAGTGTCTCAACCGGGAAGAGGGATAAAGGTCTCTTTGGTCTGTGACACTTTGGAGCTGGTTGCTTTTAATAGCTCTTCAGTTGAATTCTTGGAGTTTAGCTCTCCACACCATTCACATTCAAGGAGTGTCCAACGTCTTGGCAGACAGCCTGTCACACTTTATTTCTCTTTCCACGGAGTTGACGGTCAACACCAATTCCTTTGGTTCTGACAGATGTTTGGGCACCCAGAGGTGGACCTCTCCCCGTCAGTGGGTTCTATATATCTTTCTCTGTATTTGGCACATTTTTCCGACTGTGTGACCTTAGCAGTACTCTTTTTTTTTTTTTGACATGACTGGTCGAGATGGTGGTTCCTGTATCTTTTTTCCATGGTCCAGCTGTTGCTCTGGGTTTTGGCTCTGCACGAATCCTTTTGAAGGAGGATGTTTCTCCTAGCTCCCATTGTGGCAAGCCCAACCTTTGTTTCAGGCGCTGCTTGTGGGTGTTGGCAGCAAGTTTAGCTTAGTTGCCAACACACCAAAAAAAAAAAAAAAAAAAAAAAAAAAAAAAAAAAAAAAAAAAAAAAAAAAAAAAAAAGATCCGAACCCAGGCATTTTTTCGTGATACAGAGCACCACTTGGTTTCCGAACTTTAGTTATCCGAAACTTCCAGTTTCCCGATTGGGGTTGGGGAGTCATGCTACCCGAACAAAGTTCGGGTAGGAAGGGGTCCGCCAAGCGTCACGCCGGCTTGTGGTGGTGGGTGGGCGATGGTCCAGTTTGCCCACTGTGACTTCACAGATTCACGGCCTATTATTCCGATTATTTTGAATTGCCATAAGGCTGGAATGTTCATTCTGTGCTTTTGTTTTACATATCTGCACAATCAAGAAACATCTGTGCACCATGTTGGCTCCAAATGCACGCATTGCGTCAGTGATGGCTGACTGGTGGGTGGATGGACGATGGAGTTTAGGTGGGAGGCAGTATGAATGAGGGGGGGGGGGGGAGAATCAGTGAGAGAGGGGGGGGGAGAGAGATGCTAGGAGGGAGGGGGAGGTAGGGAGAGATGTTAGGAGGTAGGGAGAGATGCTAAGAGGGAGGGGGAGGTAGGGAGAGATGCTAGGAGGTAGGCAGGAAGGGATGGAAGTAGTAGTGAGAATTAGGGAGGGAAAGGCAGGCTGGCAGGCACAGGCAGGCAGGCTGGCAGGCACAGGCAGGCAGGCTGGCAGGCACAGGCAGGCAGGCTGGCAGGCACAGGCAGGCAGGCACAGGCAGGCAGGCAGGCAGGCACAGGCAGGCACAGGCAGGCACAGGCAGGCAGGCAGGCAGGCAGGCAGGCAGGCAGGCAGGCAGGCAGGCAGGCAGGCAGGCAGGCAGGCTAGCTTGCAGGCAGGGAGTGAGTGGTAGTCTCGCGGTTGAACCGCGTGACCTTGAGAGATGGGATGTAGGGGGGCGGGTGGTTTGTTGGTGGTGGGGGTGAGACCGGCTCATTCCCGAAGATAAGCCTAACACACACTACCCGTTAGCATGATGGCAGAGAGGGAGGCAGGCTGGCTGGAAAGGAAGCAGGCTGGCAGGCTGGGAAGGAGGCAGGCTGGCAGGCTGGGAAGGAGGCAGGCTGGGAAGGAGGCAGGCAGGCAGGCTGGGAAGGAGGCAGGCTGGCAGGCAGGGAAGGAGGCAGGCTGGCAGGCTGGGAAGGAGGCAGGCTGGGAAGGAAGCAGGCTGGCAGGCTGGGAAGGAGGCAGGCAGGCAGGCAGGCTGGGAAGGAGGCAGGCAGGCAGGCTGGGAAGGAAGCAGGCTGGCAGGCTGGGAAGGAGGCAGGCTGGGAAGGAGGCAGGCTGGGAAGGAGGCAGGCTGGGAAGGAAGCAGGCTGGCAGGCTGGGAAGGAGGCAGGCTGGGAAGGAGGCAGGCTGGGAAGGAAGCAGGCTGGCAGGCTGGGAAGGAAGCAGGCTGGCAGGCTGGGAAGGAGGCAGGCTGGGAAGGAAGCAGGCTGGCAGGCTGGGAAGGAGGCAGGCTGGGAAGGAGGCAGGCTGGGAAGGAAGCAGGCTGGCAGGCTGGGAAGGAGGCAGGCTGGGAAGGAGGCAGGCTGGGAAGGAGGCAGGCAGGCAGGCAGGAAGCGATATATGGGTGTTGAAGTGAGCCGTGAACCACGTGACCTTTGAGAGAGAGTGTGTGTGTGTGTGTGTATGGGTTTGGGGTGGGGGGTGGGGGTGGTGTGTCGGTGGTGGGGGGGGAGAGGGGGAGGTGTGTCGGTGGTGGGGGGAGAGGGGGAGGTGTGTCGGTGGTGGGGGGAGAGGGGGAGGTGTGTCGGTGGTGGGGGGAGAGGGGGAGGTGTGTCGGTGGTGGGGGGAGAGGGGGAGGTGTGTCGGTGGTGGGGGGTGGGGGGGAGGTGTGTCGGTGGTGGGGGAGGGACCGGCTGACTCCGTAAGCCTAACCACACTCCACAGACCTGTGACCCAGATTTGTTTCTTAAATGTACAGTACATCATCGTATATTTTAGGCAGGATGTTCCTGCAGGCTGGCAGGAAACATCCAGAGGATGTTTGCCAGACGTCTTAATAATCAGTTAGGAACAATTAAGGACTTTTATAAAGCGGATCAGGACTTCACTTATTGATGAGTACAAACAAAACACGGTCGCATTTACGCCATGAACCTGACGATTTTTTTCCCTAGAGTTTTTTTTTCATAAATTTTTCGGAAAAATTTCTTTTTACATTTCTAGTTTATTTTTTCCCCTCTTTCTCGTATACGAACTTACATGTTAACCGACGGGTCTCGTCCCCAAGGGGTTCGGAAACCAAGTGGTGCTCTGTACTGCTTTTTCAGCAGGTCAGGCCAGTGAGGTACCTCACTGATTGCACATTTTCCTCTGCAATAAGTGTTTGGTCTTTCTGACTCTCGTGTATCGTCATTTGTATAGTGATCAGGTGGCCGATTTGATTGTGACTCCACCTGTGGTCTTCTCGGCGACAGTATGAGGTTTCTCGAGGGGTTTTACCCATTTTCATTCTCTTCATAGGGTTCCATCTTTGTAGGTCAAAGTTGTTTTGTCCTTTCTTGTTTTTTTCTGGATCAGCATCTCATGCCGAGTACTGTTGCTTCTTATCTTATGGCGTTGGCAGAGCCGCTGCAGCTTGCATTCAGGGTAGATGTCGCTTCCATCCCATTCCACAAGCTTTCTCGTGCATTTTTTCACCTCCGGCCTGCTCATGCGCCACCCGAGCCATCTTGGTCTGTGGACCGGGTTCTTTCCTTTCTTTCCATCACCTCGGTTTGTAGTGGCCCCATTGGTTTGTGAGTGCTTCTGGAAAGCTTTATTTTAGGTGGCTTTTGCCTCTGGGGGGTCAGGATGGGGAGCTTCATACACTTCTCCAGCGCCGGAGGTTTTATTCATTCAGTCCTGATGGTCATTTTGTTCTTTTGCAGCCGGAATTTCCTTTTCTGGAAAAGAATAAGATGGTGAGCTTCCGGAGGGGTCCATTGGTTGTGGATGCTTGGTTGGTTTGACCAAGGGTGCATCACATGCCGTGTCCTGTGGCGGCTTTACGCCACTACCTGTGGGCCACCAGATCTGTATTGGTCGATTCACTCTGAGTTGATCTGGTTTCCCCTGGTTCACCTGTTCCAAGGCTCGTGTGTCTCAAGTTGTTCATAGTGGCATTAAGTCTAGCCAGCCTGTGGTTTTACTCTCATGCCCATGATGCTCAGAAGCATGCTGTTCTTTTGGTTGCCTTTGGGAATATGTCTTGGGATGATATTCAGGCACAGGGTTTTGGAAGTCAAACAGGGTCCTTGGCCGCCAGCTATCTTGTGAAAGTTTCGGGCCCTTTGTGATTTGTCATGGCTTTCTTTCACTACCTCGAATTGAGACCTGTGGTGCTGCTGCCTCCCTGGTAAGTCCCTGTTTTTCCTTCTCTGTGGGTAGTTAATTTCAGGGAGCTGACAAGGCTCCTCCAGAGAAAACCAGCATTGAGTATAATGAAACGCCAGTTTCTGGGTGAGCTTCGGAGGCTCCATGGCCTCCCCCTCACTCCCTTCAGTTCGCGACTTTAATCATTCAAGAACTGGATGGTGGGCGGCTTGGCCACCCAGGCCGGTCCCCCCCCCCCCTTCCATCGTGAGGGGGATGGCGCTAACAAGCAGGGGGTATGTTGGACAAATTTTTGCTTATTAATTTTTCTGGGGGTAGTTCTTTTGCTACTTTGAGGATGTACGTTGCATTTTTCAACCAGTGGTCTGTTTTGTTTTGCTTACCTTTCTGGGTGCCTTTCCTTGTTGATGACAAATATGATATACTTTAAATGTAAAGTGCTCATAGGCCATTGCTCCCTGTGCCTCTCTGAGGGGGCCAAGTTCTTACACTGGTCTCCAGGAGGCAACAAGATCTCTGACTCATGACCCAACTAATATAGCAGTATATCAGTATGGATAGCTTCAGGGAGCTACTTTATCCTGTCAAAATTAAAGTATACCCTACTTAAGACAGAGACAGTGTACAGTGTTTAATAAAACCTTACCTGGCTTTTTGAGCTTTCCACACCAGCACAATTGGTGACAATACTTGCTGCTGCAATGGCATCAAAAATCTTTTTCTTTTGGCAATTATTTCTAAAGACTAGAAGATCTAATGAGGTATTCCTGGTGAGGAGGCCAAGTGTAGGTTTTGCAAGAGGAGTCCTGTGACCAGGACTTGGAGGTGATGTTGGGCTTGATGGATCTTCAAGAGAACTATCCGAGAGACTTTTACGTGTCACAGCTAATGTTTTGAATACATCTCTAAGGTCCTTTCGTGCTCGTAAGCTAAAAGATTTGTAAAGCACCACAAAGTCAGTGAAGTCCAGTTCTGCCGCCTGTGTAATAGACTCGCCCCGGAATCCTCGAGGCGCAAGGGTCATGAATTCTCCACCTCCACTAGATCGACTACGCTCTCTGTAGAGTAAAGTTTATTGCAAATATACAATTATAACACATATGTAAGGAGAAATATTTATTTAATTTAAAGTTATAAAGCTCAAAATAATCAGAAGGTATGCAGGCGATGAGTCACAATAACGTGGCTGAAGTATGTTGACCAGACCACACACTAGAAGTTGAAGGGACGACGACGTTTCGGTCTGTCCTGGACCATTCTCAAGTCGATTGTGGGACGAAACGTCGTCGTCCCTTCAACTTCTAGTGTGTGGTCTGGTCAACATAATCAGAAGGTATTTTATAACAACACAATTTTACAAACCTATATCCAATAGTTTGCTGTGGAGGCGATGGTAAACCAGTAGCAGGATCATATGAAGCTCTAGGAATGGCTGGAGAATGGAGAAGAGGTGCATGTGTAACTGGTCCAATCAAATGTTCAGAAGTAGTTTCACAGGATCGTGAGCGAGGTGGAGATGGATGAACAGGAGGAATAATTGTACGACGACTGGTAGTTGAAAGTGCTGGAGATTGTGCTACTCTAATTTCATCAGAAGGTTTTGTACCATCCTGCTGACAAAAAAATTTGTTTACTTAAATACCCTATAAGCCCTATGCAGTTATTTGTAATTACTATACAGCCTACAAACTTGACAGGAAATCCTTGCTGAAATACCAACTGATACCTTGCCGAGATCCATGCTGAGATACCAACTATAATTTATAAAAAAAGCCTCCAGATTTCTAGCTCCTGCCATTGCATTGCTCTACAACAAATCATTTGAACTCCCAACCTTTCCGGAAATACTGAAAAAAAAGCGAGAGTAACCCCAGTCAATAAATGTCGTGCTCTCACTGATGTCAACCATTTCAAACCTATATAAATTCTGCTAACCTTATCAAAAATATTTGAAAAGCTAATCAACAAGAAGCATTTCTCTTATCTAGCTAAACACAATATACTTAGCTCTTGCCAATATGGTTTCAGACCCCCAAAACAGCACTACCTATGCACTGAGACAGAAGAAAAAGAGGTGATATGATCACTACATACAAAATAGTAACAGGAATTGATAAAATCGATAGGGAAGATTTCCTGAGACCTGGAACTTTAAGAACAAGAGGTCATAGATATAAACTAGCTAAACACAGATGCCGAAGAAATATAAGAAAATTCACTTTCGCAAACAGAGTGATAGACGGTTGGAACAAGTTAGGGGAGAAGGTGGTGGAGGCCAAGACCGTCAGTAGTTTCAAAGCGTTTTATGACAGAGTGTGCTGGGAAGACGGGACACCACGAGCGTAGCTCTCATCCTGTAACTACACTTAGGGAATTATAATTAAATTACTGATTAGTATGATTAACTTGATACATGCAGCTCTTGATAAAAATGAGTTCCCTGTTGGGTTATTTGTTGACCTACATAAGGCTTTTGACACTGTCAACCACCAAAACCTTCTTCTTAAATTACATCATTATGGAGTCAGAGGTCACTCCTTCCAATACCTTCAGTCCTACCTTACTGACAGGCTCCAATTTGTTTCTGTGAATAATTCAATTTCTCCTACACTACCCATCAACATTGGTGTTCCATAGGGCAGCATACTTGGCCCTCTCCTCTTTCTCATCTACATTAATGACCTTCCACATGCCTCTCAACACCTCAAACCAATTTTATTTGCTAATGACACAACTAAACAATATGCAAATTAGTAACAAAGTGGATGGTAAATTCCTTAGTGTTCTCAACGAAAAGCTGAATTTCCAGGGACACATTCTAAACATTAAAAAGAAACCAGTGTTGAATGTTATGAAACCCCATTTTCTGGGCGAGTCCTGGAGGCTCCCTGGAGCTATCCAGGCTGATAAGACTATCACTAACTTTGACATCAGACGATGTGGGTGAAGTTCTAGGCCTACTGGGGACCATGAGGCAGAATCTGGGCCCCCCCTCAGAGGCACGAGGAGCAATGGTCTATAGAAATGCAAATGTGACTTTTGGAGCAGTCGATATCTGCCATCGACTGGGAAAGGCACCCAAAAAGGTAAGCGCCCCAAAACTAACCCTTTTTCTGGTTAAATTGCCAAAAATAGACAAACAAGTGGACAGAACTCCCCAAGTGAAAATGAGCAATCAAGCATGAAGTCACTCGAGCCGTGCCGCCCGTCTGCGCAGCTCCCCCCTCAGGGGAAAGGGGGAGCCCCAGACCCACCGCACCAGCAATCCAACCATTAGTTCTCAGGCTGGATGTCAAAACACGCGAAAAACTGCCGACTGGGAGGGGGCAGGCGATAAGTCACAAAAATGTGGCTGAAGTATGTTGACCAGACCACACACTAGAAATTGAAGGGACTACGACGTTTCGGTCCGTCCTGGACCATTCTCAAGTCGATTGTCGTCGATTGTCGAAACGTCGTCGTCCCTTCAACTTCTAGTGTGTGGTCTGGTCGACTGGGAGGGGAATGGGGGTTGCAAGGGAGCCTCCAGAACTCATCCAGAAATTTTATTTTTATCTACATTTGTGTTCACCATAGCGAATCACTAAGCTGGTATGGCGAGTGCAGTCAATAAAAGGTGGCCCCACACAGTCAGAAGACAACGCCATCACCCTCCCTCCCACAGCAGTACTCCTCCCTCCATGGAGCACAGTGCTAAATATCACCACAATCCTGCTATTATCAGAACCCTGGTCAGTTTTATCACAGTCAGGGGTCTTCTGTAATAATATCATCGCTACATAATAGCATGAACAAGTATATTATGGCATTTTTATGCGATGCTGTGGTCACAAGCTGAACAGCAGTGCTGTGAGCTCATGCTGCATGCGTCAGGCTTGGTAGCTCACTCAATACTGAGGCCCCTAACACCCAGGAATTTGGCCCACGATTTTTTTTAAAATGGTGTCTGTTTACAAGAGCCCTGATGAAGGTGTGGTGAACCCGTGTATCTGCGGGCCGTTTAAATCTTGTGTAGTACTCCAAAGCATCATATGATGCGATGCGCAATTTACCACAATTCGGTCAAAGCATCATATGATGGGATGCGCAACTAAAGGGTTAAACAATGCTGTTTGTCGACCAAATTGCATTTTTTGCTGTTATTCTGCCATGTCCCCCTTTTTTATTTTTATATTTTCTCATCACATTTTATACTTTAATCTCAATTTTTTTTTTTTTTTTTTTTTTTTTTTTTGAGATATATACAAGAGTTGTTACATTCTTGTACAGCCACTAGTCACATTCAAAAGGTGATACCCCCAGGGTCAACACTTGCATCAGAGGAGCTCCAGCATATTTCAACAATCCTAAGTATTGTAGTACAGGTTGATGATAGTGAGTGGTGTCCCAGAGAACATAAGGGTATAGTGCTTTTGAAAAATAGGTGAGATAACAGGAATGTGCTAAGGGAAGTGAAAAATCAAATGAGAAAAAGTTGCCCTAGTGTTTACAGTGCAGAGAAGAACATTCAAGATGGCCACTGGCAAGGGGAAAAACAAAACAGAGCTTGATTTTGAGGGATTCAATGAAGAAAGCATTGATATTAGTAGTCTACATAACAAGTTGGTAAAATTAGATACTATAGTGAACTCTCATGTAGAAATAATTAGTAAATTGAAAGAAAGTAATGACCATTTGAATAGCAAAGTTTTATGTCTTGAGGGTTTAGTGAAAGACTTGCGCAAGGATAAGAATCAATTGGAAACAAATTGCAAAGCCATGGAAGAAGAAAATAAACTCTTAAAAATAGCTTTGGAAGAAGTTAAAGTAAATTTAAACATAAATGACTACAATAGGTTAGGTAAGGAAATTCAACAGGAGAAACAGCTTTTGTCAGCACAGATGGAGGAAGTTACACAGGGAATAGAACAGTGCAAGAAAGATATGCAACTCACTTATGCACAAGTGGCCAAGGAGAAGGAAAAAATAGAAGAAGCAGTAAAGGAAGTCAAACACTGCAGCAACCAAGATAAAACAAACATTAGGCTAGAAGTGAGGAAAGAATTGGCATCTAACCCGAAGTTGGTGCAAAACACAGTTGATCGGAGTAAGTCCCTGATCATTTTTGGCTGCAAAGAAAAGGCGATAACATCTAGGTCAGAAAGAGCTGTAGAAGAAGCTAAAGTAGTAGATAAAATTGTTGGCCTCGTGGAAGGTCTTACTACCAGAGAGAATGTGTGCGACTACAGGAGAATAGGCAGGTACGTAAAAGGGAAAGATCGACCTTTGAGGATCACCCTAAACGGTGCCAAACAGATGGAAGAAGTACTAAGGAATGCTAGAAAATTGCAAAGGGATGAGGATGGGAAAGGGTGGTCGTTAAGACGAGATCTTTCAAAAGAAGATAGAGAGAAGCTGAAACTGAACCTCGCCGAGGCAAAACATTTAAATGAGAGCAGGAATGAAGAAGAAATAAATTCTTTTTTCTACAAAGTGATAGGGGTAGGCAAACCAGTAAAGTGGTACATAAAGGCAAACCAACAAAATCAATAGAGAGAGGGGGAGTGAAGAATAAGGAGAGGGGGAACAAGTTCCTGAAGATTGCATACACCAACATAGATGGAGTGAGATCGAAGATACTGGAGTTAAGTGATGTAATACAGCTGCAGACACCAGACATTGTTGCACTCACGGAGACAAAACTTGAAGATGTAATTTTAAATGAGGTCATATTCCCAAGGGGCTACTCAATTTGGAGACGGGACAGAAAAATTAGGAAAGGCGGTGGCGTTGCTGTGCTGGTAAAAGAACACCTAAAGGTGAAGGAAATAATGACTGCCAATCCACAAGAAGTTGACATAATAGCACTAGAGATCTGCTATGAGGATGATAAACTAATGATGATAAATGCATATAGTCCACCGCCAAGCAGCACATGGTCAAAGGAGGAGCTAGATAGTAAACGTGAAGGTCTTATAACAATAATGAGAGAGATTATAGCGAGAGCGGATAACGATAGATCACGACTGTTGATAGTCGGTGACTTCAACTTGAAATCCATAGACTGGGAAGCATATGAAGCTAAAACAGAAGATTTTTGGACCTGTAAATTTGTAGACCTCATCCTGGAAACATTCTTGTATCAACATGTTAAACAAGCTACGAGGATGAGGGAAGGGGACGTTCCCTCCATGCTAGATTTGATATTTACCAGGAAGGAGGAAGAGATATTTGACATTCAGTACCTTCCTCCCTTGGGTAAAAGTGACCATGTCTTTTTGGGAATAAAGTATGCAATGCGTTATAAGCTGGAAGAAAATAAGGAGGTTGAAGCAGTTGAAAAACCAGACTTCAGGAGAGGACATTATGGTGACCTTAGAAATTTTTTTAGTGAGTATAATTGGACAGACTTGATGCTAGGCAAGGAAGTGAATGAGATGTATGGCAAGTTTTGTGAAATATATGATAAAGGCACAAAAAAATTTATACCAAAACAGAGATGCAGAACTAGGAAACAGGATTGGTTCAATAGAAATTGCGAGAGGGCTAGAGACCGAAAGACACAAAAATGGAATCAATACAGGAAGAGGCCAAACCCCCAAACATACCAGCGATACAAAGATGCGAGAAACAACTACACGGCAGTGAGGAGAGAGGCAGAAAGAAATTTTGAAAAAGGGATTGCGGACAAATGTAAAACAGAACCAGGTCTATTCTATAAATTCATAAACAACAAATTGCAGGTAAAGGATAATATTCAGAGGTTGAAAATGGGAAATAGATTCACGGAAGATGAAAAGGAAATGTGTGAAACACTAAACGAAAAGTTCCAAAGTGTGTTTGTACAAAATGAAATCTTTAGGGAACCAGATACAATAAGAATTCCAGAGAACAACATAGAACACATAGAGGTGTCTAGAGACGAAGTGGAAAAAATGCTCAAGGAGCTCGGTAAGAACAAAGCAGCTGGCCCAGATGGCGTTTCACCATGGGTTCTGAGAGAATGTGCATCTGAGCTCAGCATTCCACTTCACCTGATCTTTCAGGCATCCCTGTGTACAGGAATCGTAGCAGACGGGTGGAAACAGGCTAACATAGTTCCAATCTACAAAAGTGGCAGCAGGGAAGACCCCCTCAATTATAGACCTGTATCATTGACAAGTGTAATAGTGAAAGTATTGGAAAAACTAATCAAAACTAAATGGGTAGAACACCTAGAGAGAAATGATATAATATCAGACAGACAGTATGGTTTTCGATCTGGAAGATCCTGTGTATCGAATTTACTCAGTTTCTATGATCGAGCCACAGAGATATTACAGGAAAGAGATGGTTGGGTTGACTGCATCTATCTGGACCTAAAAAAGGCTTTCGACAGAGTTCCACATAAGAGGTTGTTCTGGAAACTGGAAAATATTGGAGGGGTGACAGGTAAGCTTCTATCATGGATGAAAAATTTTCTGACTGATAGAAAAATGAGGGCAGTAATCAGAGGCAATGTATCAGAATGGAGAAATGTCACAAGTGGAGTACCACAGGGTTCAGTTCTTGCACCAGTGATGTTTATTGTGTACATAAATGATCTACCAGTTGGTATACAGAATTATATGAACATGTTTGCTGATGATGCTAAGATAATAGGAAGGATAAGAAATTTAGATGACTGTCATGCCCTTCAAGAAGACCTGGACAAAATAAGTATATGGAGCACCACTTGGCAAATGGAATTTAATGTTAATAAATGTCATGTTATGGAATGTGGAATAGGAGAACATAGACCCCACACAACCTATATATTATGTGAGAAATCTTTAAAGAATTCTGATAAAGAAAGAGATCTAGGAGTGGTTCTAGATAGAAAACTATCACCTGAGGACCACATAAAGAATATTGTGCAAGGAGCCTATGCTATGCTTTCTAACTTCAGAATTGCATTTAAATACATGGATGGCGATATACTAAAGAAATTGTTCATGACTTTTGTTAGGCCAAAGCTAGAATATGCAGCTGTTGTGTGGTGCCCATATCTTAAGAAGCACATCAACAAACTGGAAAAGGTGCAAAGACATGCTACTAAGTGGCTCCCAGAACTGAAGGGCAAGAGCTACGAGGAGAGGTTAGAAGCATTAAATATGCCAAAACTAGAAGACAGAAGAAAAAGAGGTGATATGATCACTACATACAAAATAGTAACAGGAATTGACAAAATCGACAGGGAAGACTTCCTGAGACCTGGAACTTCAAGAACAAGAGGTCATAGATTTAAACTAGCTAAACACAGATGCCGAAGAAATATAAGAAAATTCACCTTCGCAAATAGAGTGGTAGACGGTTGGAACAAGTTAAGTGAGAAGGTGGTGGAGGCCAAGACCGTCAGTAGTTTCAAAGCGTTATATGACAAAGAGTGCTGGGAAGACGGGACACCACGAGCGTAGCTCTCATCCTGTAACTACACTTAGGTAATTACACTTAGGTAATTACTAGTACGCGTAGCGTTTCGGGCAGGTCCCTGGAATACGATCCCCGCCGCGAAGAATCGTTTTTTCATCCAAGTACTCATTTTACTGTTGCGTTAAACAGAGGCTACAGTTAAGGAATTGCGCCCAGTAAATCCTCCCTGGCCAGGATACGAACCCATGACATAGCGCTCGCGGAACGCCAGGCGAGTGTCTTACCACTACACCACGGAGACTGTAAAGACTTAATTAGTATTAAGCTTTAGTCTTTAGTGTTTTCCTGTCCGAAATGCTTTGCATAATAGTGGCTTTAGGCATTGTATGTACTAGCTCTTATCTATAAATTCATCAATATTTGTATCACACCCTGCATGTATGCACTTTACCTGAATAAACATTTGAATTTGAATAAACCAAGCATAAACAAACAAAAGAGGAGGAGACTGAGGAGAAAGATAACTCATACCCCCCACTCTCTTGGAGTGACCACTTCTTGGAGGAAGACACGAGGGCCAAGTCAAAGGGTGCCAAGGACCCATCCCAGGCCTTTCTACTACTCCAGAGCCCCCCCCCCCCCACACTAAAAACAAAAACCTCGGGGAAGAGCCAGGATCAATGTCAGATTTCAAAGAGAGAACTGGAAGGCATACCCCCCTCAAGAAGCCTTGGGAACCCCCTGGAATGTAAAGCAAGAGACCCCCTGATGGGAAAATGGCAAGTCAAATGCCTCACTACAACAAAGACTTTTGTTCCAAATTCTATCCCTATGCCTTTCATTGAACCCAGAATTCCTAAGTGTGTGCTAAAAATAATTTAAAACATGTGTCACTTATTTACTAATAATGCATAATGTAATGTAATGTATATTATAAAAAAAATCAAACTCACCTTTGCAACATTGATAGTTGCCTGAGACTTCAGTTTTCTTAATCTAGTTGAGCCTGAGCCTCTTTTTGCTGCTCCCGGGTCTTGTGGAGACATGCTACCAGCAGTAGATGTAACCCAATTTCTCCCACCAAAAATCTATAATAAAGTTAGGATTCAATGCTATAGTATTCAATGTATTAGTTAATGAGAATTTTTAGTGTACAATGCACCATCCCAAATATGGACCTCCCTATAATGGGTCCCCTCTAAATACAGGTGTAAGTCTGCCCACAAGATTTGTTAGAAATTTAAATCTCTTAAGAAAAAATCCAAAGGGTTCTACCCCTCTATTTTATTTTACAGTGAAATCTAGAGTTTTAGTTTATCAAACAAAGCAATTTATATCAAACTGTATTTCTGTGGGGAGCCCCATCGGCTCCCTGAAGCTAACTTACTGATTAAGTGCCATACTACTTCAAGTCATCAGTCTCAGAGTTCTTGTAAGCCTACCGGAGACCACTAGCCAGAACCCGGCTCACTCACAGAGGCGCAGTGAGCAATGGCTCATGAAAACTTTTAATTAAAGGTTTATCATCTTGCCATCGACCAGAGAAAGCACGCAGAAAGGTTGGTGAATATGAACAGATTACTGTCTGGTTGAAAAATTGTGACCCACACCCTCAAAATATCAAAAGAAATTCCTCAAAAAGAAAACAAACAAGCAAAACTTCATCCAACTATCCCCCGCTCATTACCCACACCTACCCACTCAAGGGTAACCGGCTGCCACCACCAGTCAGTTTACCGATGTTCGTGCCTAGCGGTCGTCAGTCGCTCTGGCCACAGCTTCTTATTTTAGGGGTGTTTTGCCTTGTGAGGCTGTTCCTACACTAATTGTGTGTCGAGGAGGTTTAGAGTAATGGCGCTGCATGTGCTTAGGATCACCTTCCCTAAGTGAGTAAGTACAGATACTGCCCTTGTGTGGTCAGGGTTCCCTTCCCTGGGGCATTTGGGATTCGCTCCTAGTTAGAGGACTTTCTCAATGGTGGTAGTTTTTGCCCTTGAGGTGCATCGGGGGCTTTGGGTTTTCTGTCTTGCCATGGGTGTGGGAGTGTTTTTTGGGTGATGGGGTGCACTGCAGCCAGTGTAGCCAGCTCTTTAGCTAGCGACAGTGAGCCGATATTTCTATCTGACTGCTTGTTTGCTATTGTGGAGTTTCGAGGGTTTTAGTGTTATCACTTTTGCCAGCGTTTCGGTTCACTTTTTCAGCAGAGGAGTTCTGCCTTTCACCTGATTGGGCTGAGCCTAGGTTGTGGGTAGTGGTCCTCCTCTGTTGTCCCTGAGGCTTTCCTGCGACTTCTTGCAGTTGGATTGCCTGCACCGATATGAGTTACTGACTTAGCTGGCCCCAGTGCCTGGGCTTCCTGTAGGGATCATTCACCCTACAGGCTCTGGAACACCCCCAGCAGGTCAGATGTACGATGGATACCTCTTCTGAGCCTGCTGTCCCTTTGTGCGATTTTGAGAGCTGTTCGTCGCCCTTGCCTCAGGGGAATGATCATCCGTTCTGCCTCCACCAGGCAGCTTGTTGGGTCAGTGACACCTTTGACCCGAGAGTCATGTGGGATTTGTTCCCCTCATGTGCTTACGATCACTCATTCTCTTGCGAATATTCGTAAGTATCAAGCAGTGTATGCTTTGCATCACCAAAGCGAGGCCTTCACTCTACCAACCAGTCAAAAGTGATAGACGAATTGTATCTAGATCTGTTGAAGATTGATCATTCATATTGAGTGAATGTTATTTACTATCAGAGAAAAAAGCCTCGCTTGTATACACTACATGGAGAATTTTGTTATATTTTTATATAAGAACACATACCAGACCACCCCTGAATCAACAGCTGCATCAGAGGAGCTCCCAGATATTTCAAATTCCTAAGTATTGTAGAATAGGTTGATAACGTGAGTCGTGTTCCCCCAAAAATATAAGGGTGTAGTGTATTTTAAAAAACAGGTGAGAAGATAAATGTGCCAGAAGAAGTGAAATAAGTTGAGAAAAGGTTGCCTAACCAGGATTTCACATAATTCCCCCATGCACTCAGGCTCTGTCAACCAGTAGTACTACCTCAGAGTGCACGAGGGAAATTGTGTGAAACCCCAGTAAGGCTTCAGTGGAAGCCTCAGCACTCTTCTGGGTGCAGTAGTACCCCAGGTTGTAATTCTTTTCCTTGTCATGGTACAGTTGACTAGAGCATGCCTGGGAACACCCAGCACATAGGTTCCAAGCCTCATGAACCCCTAAACTGCGCAACGCACCTGCAGGCCCTCGATAGGGTTGCGCAACGTGCCTCCGGGTATTTATATTTTTAGCGTTCCATTCAAAACTCCCACGGCTACATGGGGTTCACATCAACTTCCACATGGCTCTTGTAAACAGACGCCATCTTTAAAAAAAATCATGGTCCACATTCCCGGGTGTGGGAGACTCGGTACTGAGTGAGCAACCAAGGCTGGCGCACGTAGCATGAGCTCTCAGCCCTGCTGTTCAGCTTGTGACCACAGCGTCACCTAATAATGTGTCTGTCTGTCTGTCTGTATGTATGTGTGTAATTACCTAAGTGTAATTACCTAAGTGTAGTTACAGGATGAGAGCTACACTCATGGTGTCCCGTCTTCCCAGCACTCTTTGTCATATAACGCTTTGAAACTACTGACGGTCTTGGCCTCCATCACCTTCTCACTTAACTTGTTCCAACCGTCTACCACTATATTTGCGAAGGTGAATTTTCTTATATTTCTTCGGCATCTGTGTTTAGCTAGTTTAAATCTATGACCTCTTGTTCTTGAAGTTCCAGGCCTCGGGAAATTTTCCCTGTCGATTTTATCAATTCCTGTTACTATTTTGTACGTAGTGATCATATCACCTCTTTCTTCTGTCTTCTAGTTTTGGCATATTTAATTCTTCTAACCTCTCCTCGTAGCTCTTGCCCTTCAGTTCTGGGAGCCACTTATTAGAGTGTCTTTGCACCTTTTCCAGTTTGTTGATGTGCTTCTTAACACTTTCGCGCTCTCGGCGCTCAAAACAAAACAATACCCCAGATGCTTTCGGCACTTCGCGCGCCTACGCGGTAAGACCGAAAAAGTGTACACTCTTTTGACTGTCCTGACAATAATTGAAGGCGCACGTATTTAAATTTGGTATCACTGTGTTCGCAATGAAATTGTCTATAAGAGCATACCTATAAAATGCCGCCCAAGCATAAGGAGTATCAACACCAAATAAAAAACTATGCAGATCACTCGCCGAGAGCGCCAAACAGCAACAAAATGTTTCCACTTTCTTAATGGTTGCGAAGCCTACAGTTGTCCTACATCGCTAATTTTGGTATGATTGGAATCGCAATAAAATTCTCTACACGGACATATGCATATGAATGTTTAATATAGGTAATTGCCCACCCGCAAGAGTGTGTGAAGTGGAGAGTAGTTAGCCGCGAGCGCACTGGCGAAAACACAGGAGGGGAAAATCATGCTTGGAAAGTTTATACGTTTCCTGACCCTACTTTTCTATGTACGTATTTCTTTTTTATACCAATGTGTTCGCAATAAAATTTTCTATAAGATGAACTGTATAACATTGGTACAAAGCATGTGTAAGAGAAGCGCCAAATATAGAACCACGTCGCTCAGTATGCGTTCGCGGCAGAAACGAACGCATTGTTTTCGTTCGTTTGATGTTTGTCATGTTTATACTTGTTGAAACATTTTATAATTTGTATGACAGTGATCACAGTAAAATTCCCTACACAGACATATACATAACACATACAAATATTTCCCACGTGTTGGATATATCAACGGCTAAAGGGAACCCACTGCCACACGCTCGCCACACCCCCAAACATACTTTGTGTATTTTTTTTTTTTACTCATAGAAGTTTATGTGATATAATATTCATTCTGGTACAAAAAAATTCGCAAATAAATTCTCTACAAAACAAAAGTATCCCCATCCATTTCGGTTAAAAAATGGAATTTATAGAAATATTTTTTCGATTGACGAGAAAAGTAGGCAGTTATGCGGAATCGTAAGAAAAACCAGTGACGAGTTATCTCTAATATAAAGCGCGAAAGTGTTAAGATGTGGGCACCACACAACAGCTGCATATTCTAGCTTTGGCTTAACAAAAGTCATGAATAATTTCTTTAGTATATCGCCATCCATGTATTTAAATGTAATTCTGAAGTTAGAAAGCATAGCATAGGCTCCTTGCACAATATTCTTTATGTAGTCCTCAGGTGATACTTTTCTATCCAGAACCACCCCTAGATCTTTTTCTTTATCAGAATTCTTTAAAGATTTCTCACATAATATATAGGTTGTGTGGGGTCTATGTTCTCCTATTCCACATTCCATAACATGACATTTATTAACATTAAAAACCATTTGCCAAGTGGTGCTCCATATACTTATTTTGTCCAGGTCTTCTTGAAGGGCATGACAATCATCTGAATTTCTTATCCTTCCTATTATCTTAGCATCATCAGCAAACATGTTCATATAATTCTGTATACCAACTGGTAGTTCATTTATGTAGACAATAAACATCACAGGTGCAAGAACTGAACCCTGTGGTACTCCACTTGTGACATTTCTCCATTCCGATACATTGCCTCTGATCACTGCCCTCATTTTTCTATCAGTCAGAAAATTTATCATCCATGTTAGAAGCTTACCTGTCACCCCTCCAATATTTTCCAGTTTCCAGAACAACCTCTTATGTGGAACTGTCGAAAGCCTTTTTTAGGTCCAGATAGATGCAGTCAACCCAACCATCTCTTTCCTGTAATCTCTCTGCGGCTCGATCATAGAAACTGAGCAAATTCGATACACAGGATCTTGCAGATTGAAAACCATACTGTCTGTCTAATATTATATCTTTTCTATCCAGGTGTTTTACCCATTTAGTTTTGATTAGGTTTTCCAATACTTTCACTATTACACTTGTCAATGATACAGATCTATAATTGAGGGGGTCTTCCCTGCTGCCACTTTTGTAGATTGGAACTATATTAGCCCGTTTCCACACGTCTGCTACGATTCCTGTACACAGGGATGCCTGAAAGATCAGATGAAGTGGAATGCTGAGCTCAGGTGCACATTCTCTCAGAACTGATGGTGAAACGCCATCTGGGCCAGCTGTTTTGTTCTTACTGAGCTCCTTTAGCATATTTTCCACTTCATCTCTAGACACCTCTATCTGCTCTATGTTGTTCTCTGGAATTCTTATCGTGTCTGGTTCTCTGAAGTAAGCTCAGTAAGAACAAAGCCGAGTGTGATAATGACTGTGTACAATGTTCAAATATCAGTGATTCAATGCTGTTCACGATGTTCACAGCACCACAGCATTATTTCGTCCATCTAGGAATCTTCAAATGACTTCTTAGGTTCCTGAACAAAATAAACTTGTGGTCAATTATTCATTTACAGGAATTAGTGACCAGGATTGTGGTGATAATTTGCACTGTGCATAGTATTGTGGGAGAAGGAATTTTGGTGAGGGGGAGGGAGGGAATCGAGGTAGCCTCACTGTGTGGCAGCCACTCTTGTTTTGCTCACCATACTAGCTTAGTGGTTTGCTATGGTTAACATGTACGTACATGAGTATATACAATGTGTGTATATAGTGTAATAACGACAATAGGAGTATGTTGAGAGGAGCTATTTTGGTGTGGGAGGTGACCTCTTAATCGTAGCACCGTCTGCTGCATGCTGTGTGATTTCTCATGCAGTGTATCGTGGCCACTGTACTGTTTGGACACAATACCGGCTTACTTGCATAGTTCTGGTGAATAAAACATATAGATATGTATACATAACATATGTAAATAATGTAATAAAAACCATAACAGTAAGGTGGGAGGAGGGGTGATGGCAAGTACGATGTTGGAGGAGTGAGGGAGTACTGGCTGGCTGGGTGTGGCAGCTCACACTTGTGGCGTTCTGAGTGTGTTTATGGTGAGTGTGTACAGTGTGTAAATAGATTGCATATATACAAAATTAGCATAATATATTGGAAATATGTGCCGGATATGTGTACACATGTGTCATGCACGTAACAGTGTCTTCGGACAATACAGATGTTCTACTATATAGAACTAATAATAATAAAGTGTATGTGTTCATTATACATAAGACTGGCACATAAAAACAAATAAAATGTATTTGGAACTGTGCGCAAAAAATGAACAAGAATATATTCGCGCATCCTGCCCCGGGCGCCCTACTGGCCACGGGAGCGTACACCACGGGCGAATGGGGAATGATGACATCACGTGCCAACATACGGACCCCATAGCAGACAAAGCAAGTACAATTTCGACTTACAGTTACTATACCCATAGTCAGGGAAGGGTTTTTGACACTTTCAAACCAGAAAATAATTTTTTCCAGAGAATTTATTTCCTGCGCATTGGGGGGTGTCAAATTTAAAAGCCGAGCAGTTGAGGGGTTAAGGCTCCTTTGGATTTGTTCACTGATATACCATATTAATGTGATTTCTCACTGTATTACTACTACTATTACTACTACTACTTATTTATTGATTTATTTTATATATATATATATATATATATATATATATATATATATATATATATATATATATATATATATATATATATATATATATATATATATATATATATATATATATATATATATATATATATATATATATATATATATATATATATATATATATATATATATATATATATATATATATATATATATATATATATATATATATATATATATATATATATATATATATATATATATATATATATACACATATATACAAGAAAGTACATTGAGTTTATGATGCAGGTACAAAGCATTGATGTTTTTTCATTCTTGTAAAGCCACTAATACACACACAGCACTTTGGGAAGGTCTTTAATGTAATAGATAATTTTAAGAAGGTAATTTGTAGCAAAATTTGAAGAATATTAACAGGTACATAAGAAAATTTGACGAAAATTAATAGGTACAGTGTAGTAAAATTCGCATTCAACATAACGATGATACAAGTTGATAGCACTGATTACGATGGTGAAGTCGCATGGCTTAGGCACATATATTGGGGGAGTGGGTAGCACAAGATACAGTGCAAGTTTCAAGCACTGGATAGGAAACTATGAGGATAAAATTAGGTACAGTACTACTATTTCTACTTCTATTACTACTACTATTACTGCTACTATTTTCAAATTCAATTCAAATAAGTTTATTGAGGTATAAATATAAACAAAGGGATTACTACTAGTACTACTACTTTAAGTGGGAGACAGACTTGCAGACAAAATAAAATGTCTAACACTAAACGAATAGTTCCAAAGATGTTTATGCAGAATGAGATTTTCATAGAACAAGCAAAAATAACAACTTTCAAACACAACATAGAATATGTATTAGTGCCTAGAGGTAGAAAAACCACAAAGAATTAGACAGAATTAAAGCAATCATGTCAGATGGAGTTTTGCCTTAGATTCTGAGGGAATGTTCATCATCCCCCACACATGAGGCTGTTCTGTAAACTGGAACTAAATACAAAGAAAATGAATAAAGCAACACATGTCAGATGAAATTTGTGGGAAATATATGTCAAATGAAATATGGACGAGGGGAAAACATGCAACACGTAACCTACAGATTAGAATATGCAGCAGTTGTGCGGTGTCCATTTCTCAAGAAGGACATCAATAAACTGGATAAGGTGCAGACATGCTGCTTAATGGCTTCTGGAACTAAAAAAAAGAGCTATGTGGAGAGGCTAGAGATGTTATATATGCTACAAGTGGATGATAGAAGGAAACAAAGAGGCAATATAATCAACAGGTACAATATAGTACCAAATGGGCAGAGACGAGGAGGAATTTTTCAAACCAGCAACTTCAAGAAAAAGTGTTCATAGATCAAGCTAAGGAAACAAAGGTACCAGAAGAATACATAGACGTGCTCTTTCAGTAAGAGTTGAGGACAGCGTAAACAATTAAAGTGAGAAGGGGTGGATACCAAGACAGTAAATCGCTTCAAGGTGTCGTATGACAAAAATTATATGAAAAACAAGAGATTACAAGCGTAACTCTCATCCTGTAACTGCAGCTAATAAAAACCAGTGGATTGAAGGTTGAGAGAGTACCAGAGAACCAACATTCAAGTACTACAAGAACAATAAGATGAGAATAACTAGGTGAAATTTGTCTGAATTACTTATCACATTTGATGCCTCTTGAGTTACCTTAATTGCTTCAGCCGGTTTGGGACCACTACAGGCTTCATCCTCAAAGTACAGCTTAAGATATTGCTCTTTCAGCCAATAAAGTCGTTTATCGCTCACACTTGCCATCCGTCTTTGAGCACGTACTAGCACCTGTTCAGAGATGCAAACAACATGTACCAGACACCCAACCCATAAATCTGAAAATAAATGAATTGACAACATTTCGGTTCATCTTGGACCATTATCACGTCATCGACTTTACATCAGTCCAGGATGAACTAAAAAGTCAGATTCTTTTATCCTCAGATTTGTGGATTGGTTGTCTAATTTTCAGCTAAGTTATTGTGGCTGTAGAAGATGTATTGTTGTACAGTAGGCCATATATTCACTTCTCAACAATTTAAACTTGAAAAATTCTAGGTGGTGCAAATGCATATACTCACTTGCAATCCTTGACACCAAAGTTGAGCAACAGAAGGTGGAGCTACCAATATCAGCATGCGGTTGTCAGCAAGATTGGCTCCATATATTAGAGTAACACAATGCTCCGGTGCAGGTGGATTTTCCAGAAAGTACCTGGAAGTCATAAATAGCTTTCTATATTTTTAAACCTCTACTCACTATGCGAATTTGCTACCATACAAATGATACATCACCAACCACACATTTACTAAGTACTATCCAAGATGTTTTCATGACTTGTCTCCTTTGGGAATTACTTTTCCTCGTGGATTACCTCCAGAATCTTAGTAATTTTTAGGTATGAAAATGCTCTTTCAAGAGCTCTTGAAACTTGTCTCAACCCTGAAATACCTAATATGCAGTATGAAATATCATTTCATGAAAGGGTTGCCTCACAAAATTCTCAATAAACATTTTATCAATGTTGATAGCTTTGATAATTGAAACATGAGAAAAATACAAAACACATCAAATTTGCAGATAATACAAAGATTTATGTAACGTGGGAAGTGAAAATTATATCGAGACCTTACAAAGAGTTCTACATGAACTCCACAAATGGTCAGATGACTGACAAATGCTTTTTAATATTGACAAATGCAAGACCTTGCATGTGAGGCATAACAACTCACATCACAACTATCAAATTAACAGCATTGCCTTGCAGCAGATTGATAAAGGGAATGACCTTGAGTCAGAATCCATCATTCACTGAAAGGTGCACAACAAGTGGGAGCAGCAGTAGAAAAAAAAGCTAACCAAACCTTAGGAGTACCTTCGATTTTAAGGAAAAGAAGGTAGTTATTCAACTGTAAAAATCTCTGTGTTGCACCTCCACTTGGATTATTGTATCCAAGCATGGAGACTTCATCTTCAGAAAGACATAGCTTCATTGAAAAAAGTTCAACACCAGGCAACAAAAATCATTCCAGAACTAAGTCAGCTCTCGTACCAGGAACGGCTGAGGGCCTCATGACTAACAACACTGCAAACCAGACATGACAGGGCAGATCTCCTCAATTTTTTTATTTATTATTTATTTATTTATTTGTATATATACAAGAAGGTACGTTGGGTTTATGAGAGTACATATAGCATTGATGTTTTTAAATTCTTGCAAAGCCACTAACACGCATAGTATTTCGGGCAGGTCCTAAATCAAACGGATAATTTTAAGTAATTAATTTGTAGCAGATTTGAAGAATATTAACAAATATACTGTAAGAAAATTTGAAGATATGAGAATAAAAGCGCATAAGGCGCCAATATGAAAATAAAAAGCTCATAAGGCGAACAACATCATAGGTATCCGATTCACCAAGAATTCTATCGAGGGATAGGTGACCGCAAGGGACAGTCGGGAAACAAGACGCACGCACATCCTGAAAGCTCAGATATTCAACAAGGATATGCTTGACCGTAAGAGGGACAATGTAGTTTAGCAATAAGGAGCAGGGCAGTGCTCCATTAAGTGCCCATTAGATAAATGGGTATGGCCAATACATAACCTCGCCAGACCCATTTCCCACCGCCGGTTACGGTGGTAGGAGGAAGACCATGGAGACACGCTACCCACCCTTAAGACCACACAGCTTGTTACCAGTAACAGAAGACCAGCAATCTTGCAAATGGGTATGGATTGAGGAATGAATAACTGGGTAAAAGTCAAAATAAGAAACTTTTCGTGGTTCGTCCTATTGATGGGGCGATGGTGGGGGGGGGGGGGGGGAGCTTGCTCGCTCACTCTGCTCGCACCTGGTCCAACAATTTGAGGGCCCTTTGGATCATTTTGTGCGGTGTGAGGTGGCGTTGGGTGGCCCCTCCTCCTCCTTCAGGGGGGTTTGGGGCTGGCTGGGTAAGCCTCTTCTGCACACAGAAATCACAATAGCGTGATGCATCAAATGAACAAATCCACAAGGGCCATGACGAGGGTTTGAACCTACATTTGAGAAGATTCCAGACGCTGGTTCGTTCTTCTCCTCGAGTCTTCGCATCTGATTTTCTGACTCGAGTCTATCATCTCTTGTATGGTGCACAGGTGGTTTTGTTAAGGGGTCCCACCTGCGTGCTTCATCTCGGCGCCAGTATGGAGTTGCCTGGCAGTTCTTCCATTTTTTCCTATCTCTGCATATGCGTACTTTGGTCTTTGTTAGGGTTGTCTTGTCTTTCCTTCGTGGTCGTTTCCGGACTGTCATCTCCGCCAAATACTGTCGCTTTGTAGTCCATAACATGACATTTATTAACATTAAATTCCATTTGCCAAGTGGTGCTCCATATACTTATTTTGTCCAGGTCCTCTTGAAGGGCATGACAGTCATCTAAATTTCTTATCCTTCCTATTATCTTAGCATCATCAGCAAACATGTTCATATAATTCTGTATACCAACTGGTAGATCATTTATGTACACAATAAACATCACTGGTGCAAGAACTGAACCCTGTGGTACTCCACTTGTGACATTTCTCCATTCTGATACATTGCCTCTGATTACTGCCCTCATTTTTCTATCAGTCAGAAAATTTTTCAACCATGATAGAAGCTTACCTGTCACCCCTCCAATATTTTCCAGTTTCCAGAACAACCTCTTATGTGGAACTCTGTCGAAAGCCTTTTTTAGGTCCAGATAGATGCAGTCAACCCAACCATCTCTTTCCTGTAATATCTCTGTGGCTCGATCATAGAAACTGAGTAAATTCGATACACAGGATCTTCCAGATCGAAAACCATACTGTCTGTCTGATATTATATCATTTCTCTCTAGGTGTTCTACCCATTTAGTTTTGATTAGTTTTTCCAATACTTTCACTATTACACTTGTCAATGATACAGGTCTATAATTGAGGGGGTCTTCCCTGCTGCCACTTTTGTAGATTGGAACTATGTTAGCCTGTTTCCACCCGTCTGCTACGATTCCTGTACACAGGGATGCCTGAAAGATCAGGTGAAGTGGAATGCTGAGCTCAGATGCACATTCTCTCAGAACCCATGGTGAAACGCCATCTGGGCCAGCTGCTTTGTTCTTACCGAGCTCCTTGAGCATTTTTTCCACTTCGTCTCTAGACACCTCTATGTGTTCTATGTTGTTCTCTGGAATTCTTATTGTATCTGGTTCCCTAAAGATTTCATTTTGTACAAACACACTTTGGAACTTTTCGTTTAGTGTTTCACACATTTCCTTTTCATCTTCCGTGAATCTATTTCCCATTTTCAACCTCTGAATGTGCGGCGCTGATGGAGCCGCTGCAGCTTTCATTCAGTATGGATGTTACTTCTGCTCCATTCTGCAAGCTGTTCTGTACATTGTTTCACCTTCAGCCTGCTCATGCACTGCCTGACTCATCCTGGTCGTTGGGCAGGGTGCTCTCATTTCTCCTCTGTTTGTAGTGGCCTCTTCAGTTCAGGGTTGTTTTTCTATGGTTCTTTTCCGTAGAAAAGAGGGTCGGGTCGGGGAGCTTCATGCTCTCCTCTGGTGCATTGGTTTCTGCTCTTTTGGTCCTGATGGTAGGTTTGTTTGTGCAGCCGTCTCCTTTTCTGGCAAAGAATGAGACTGCTTCTTTCCGGAGGGGTCCTTGGGTTGTTGATTTGTTGGTTTGGCCGGGGGTGCATCATGTGTTACGTCCAATTGCGGCTCTTCGCCGTTATCTGCGAGCCACGGCCTCGGTGAACGGAGATGCACTTTGGGTTGACCCGGTCCCTTCTTCCCTGTTCCAGGGTTCGAGTCTTCCAGGTCGTCCACAGGGTTATTCGTTCCAGCCAGCCTGTGGTCTATCCCCATGCCCATGACATGCATAAGTTTGTTGCGTTGGTTGCTGTCTTCGGTATCATGTCTTGGGCTGACATTCGGGCTCGCAGTGTTTGGAGGTCGAACAGGGTCCTGGCCGGTCGCTACCCAGTCAATGTTCCTGACCCTAGTCGGGCATGTGTCACATTGGGTCGGCAGTTGCAGCCAGTTGTCTCGACTTCGTGTTGAGGAGTGAGTGGCGAATGCCTCCCGGGTAAGTCCCTCTTGTTTTTATCTTTAGTTAAGTAGCTCCAGGGAGCCAAAGGGGCTTCCACCAGAAAACCAGCATTGAATGTAATGAAATGCCATTTTCTAAGTGAGACCTGGAGGCTCCCTGGCATACACCAAGAGTGAGAACCACTACAAGCAAGGAGGCCCCCCTGACGGGAGTGTTGCCCAAATGCTCCAGGGAAGGCAACCTTGACCTTGCAAAGGTAATACATACAGAGCACACAAGGAAGATAACCCTGAGCACAGGTAGCTCCAGTACATAACTCCTGGCTCATGCACAACTCAGTGTAGGGAACACCGCCTCAAGGGCAAAACCACCAATAAACATGAGAACACGGAGCCAAAGCGACACCAACACTTGGCACACAATATCAGTCAAAAACTGAACAGTGTCACCCCAAATGACCCGGGCCGGGTCCCCACTCTTCCGAACGAGGGGGAAGAGGTGGAGCTAACTAGCGCAGGGCTGGTTTTTTTAATTTTTGTTTTTGTTTGTTTTCTTGTTGGGGGAGTTCTTTAAACATTTTGAGGGTGCTGGTCTCCTTTTTCAACCAATGCAGTAGTCTGTTTTGATTTGCCTGCCTTTCTGGGTGCTTCCCTAGTTGATGGCAAGATGATAAACTTTAACTGTAAGGTATTCAAAGGCCACTACTCCCTGCATCTCTCTGAAGGGGATCAGGTTCTGGCTCGTGCTTCCCAGTAGGCAACAAAAACTACGCAACTGATGATACTTAGGTAGCATGGCACTTAATCAGTAAGCTAGCTTCAGGGAGCCAACTGGGCTCCCCCCAGAAAACTATCATGTAATGTTTTGAAATGCCGCTTTCTGATTTGGCCTTGGTGGATGTCTAATCCACTTCCCCGCCCACCCCCTTTCCAGGGTGGCCAATTTATCAGCTCTGGACTGCACTCTGTTGATATGGGTATGTTAACTCATACCCAGTAAGTATATTTCCTAATATTTCCAGGTATGATTTGGGTATGTTAACCAACATACTCTGTTGATATGGGTATGTTGATATGTTGTTACCTCTCAAATTTTACCCTAATGTACCTACTAATCTGTCATTATTGTATGTTTTCATTATTGTGTATTAATCTAATCTTTGTGTATTGTGTTAAATTTTCTTACAATGAACAGAGGTACAGTGGTACCTTGCATAACGATCGCCCCAAAAGGCGAACATTTTGGCTAACGAACGGCCCGATCAGCGTTAACCACTGCACTGCGCAAAGCGCCTTTAGGCGCTCAGAGAGTTGTGCTTTTTGTTTTTTAATTTGGCTATATTTTAATGTTTTTTAATGTTTTCATTACTATTTGTGTTTTGAAATGGAAATAGTTGACTTTGGAAACATTTTGACATTAAATTTACCTGAACATTTGTAAAAATAATAAAAATATGTCCTTGTCAATTGCACCAAGACGTTTTTGCCGAAAATAGGTGAGCAGTGCAAGGGTTAAATCGTCCTGTATGGTGAACGCTCGTTTGAGTAACGTCAACACCACATGGTGGGGTCGCGCTGCTTCTTGCACATTCTTAGACGCCTCCGACGATGCACATAAATTATGTTGTTCTTGTTTAACCCTTAAAGTGCGCATCACGTCATATGACGTGTTGGACGTTGTTCCAGTCAACTGCGCATCACGTCATATGACGTGTTGGAGTACTACGCAAGATTTAAACGGCCCACAGATACACGGGGTTCACCACACCTTCATCAGGGCTCTTGTAAACAGACGCCATTTTTAAAAAAATCGTGGGCCAAACTCCCGGGTGTTATTGGCCTCAGTATTGAGCGAGCAACCAAGCCTGATGCACGCAGCATGAGCTAACAGCACTGCTGTTCAGCTTGTGACCACAGCATCGCCTAAAAATGCCAAAATATACTTGTTCGTGCTATTATGTAGCGATGATATTATTACAGAAGACCCCTGACTGTGATAAAACTGACCAGGGTTCTGATAATAGCAGGATTGTGGTGATATTTAGTGCTGTGTGCCATGGAGGGAGGAGTAATGCTGTGGGAGGGAGGGTGGTGGCGATGTCTTCTGACTGTGTGTGGCCACCTTTTATTGACTACACTCACCATACCAGCTTAATGGTTCGCTATGGTGAACACAAATGTAGATACTTATATATAACGTGTGTATAGAGGGTATAAACAGCAAGAGAAGGTTTGGAGCTGCCATTTTGGTGAGGGCGGTGGCGTCATCTGCACGACGCCACCGTGCAGACGACGGTGTTGTTTACTGGTTACCACGATGGTCTTTGGGCACCATACCAGTTTATTTGTACAAGTATGGTGAATAAAACAGGTAGATATTTATATATAATGTGTGTATATAGCGTAATAACACCACACAGTATTGTTGGAGGAGAAATATTAGTGCGTCTGGCCTTGAGGGTGACAGCCATCAGCTGACTGTGTGAGGTCCTACGCCTTTGTGCCTTTACTCACCATACAAGCTTAGATGTACAGTTATGGTGAACAAAACATGTAGATACTTATATATAACGTCTGTATATAGTGAATTATAGCAAAAACAGTATTGTGGGAGGAGAATGTGGGTGAGTCAGATGACTTGAGGGAGGGCGGGAGTGGCTGGCTGGTACACGGCGATCACTCCTCGTTACTTTTTGACTCATAATAGCTACTTAGTGGTTCGTTATAGTGAACAAAACATGTGGATACTTATATATAACCTGAGCTTATAGTGTAATAACTGACAAAGTATTTGTTCACTGATTGATGAACATAATTGAATCTATAATATGCACACCATATTTTTGAGTATAGCAATGATTCACTCATTTTATTATATAAATATATCAAACTACACACTTTTGAATAATATTACAGCAAAAAAACTATGAAAAATCAATCAGAGACGTTGAAATAATTAGGTAATTATCTCTTTGTGGCAACTCCGGCCTGACAGCTGGCGAGCAACAGACCGCCTGGGATGCATGCTGAGTCAGCGCCTATAATTTGCCAGACTTCCCTGCCCTATAGCGGGCAATATATGCCACTTACATTTTTTTTATTATTTTTCCCGTGATCAGTGAACACAAATTAACAGGTTAGGAAGAAAAAATAATTTTTGTTTTTTTCAAAATGACATGCGCCTGTGGGGATGACAGGATATTAACCCTCAAACCGCTAGGGGCCCAAATGGAATTCACACCCACAGGCGCAACAAAAAAAAAAAATCCAAAAAATTCTTTCGTCTTATAGAAGTGTTCATTTTTGTTCCCTGATCACGGAAAAAATAACAAAAAAATCGTAGGTGGCATATTTTAGCCGCAATAGGGTAGGGAAGTGTGGCAAAAAAGGGGCGTTGGCAGAGCCTTCGCCAGATGAGGTCTACTCCGCCCGAGCTGTCAGACAGCAGTTGCCACAAATATATTATTACCTAATTATTTCAATGTCTCTGATTGATTTTTTCTTAGTTTTTTTTGCAGTAATATTATTCCATACAGTGAATTGTGGTATATTTATATTATAAAATGTGTGAACCATCGCTGTACTCAAAATTATGGTGTGCATATTAGTGATTCAATTATTATGTTCATAAAACAATAAACAAATAGTTTCGCTGTTGTTACACTATATACACAGGTTATATATAAGTATTTGCATGTTTTGTACACCATAACGAACTACTAAGTTGGTCTTGTGAGTCAAAAAGCAACGAGGAGTGACCGCCAAACACCAGCGAGCCACTCACTCCCTCACCACCACCTCACTCACCCTCATTCACCTCCTACAATACTCTTTCTGTATTTATTCACTATACACAGACGTTATATATACGTATTTACATGTTTTGTTCACCATAACTGTACATCTAAGCTTGTATGGTGAGTAAAGGCCACAAAGACGTAGCTACTCACACAGTCAGCTGATCGGCGGCCGCCCTCAAGGCCAGACGCACTAATATTTGTCCTTCAACAATACTGTTTGTGGTGTTATTACGCTATATACACATATTATATATAAGTATCTACCTGTTTTATTCACCATACCTGAACAAATAAGCTGGTATGGTGCCCAAAGACTATTGTGGTCACCAGTAAACAACATGATAAGTCGTGCAGACGACGCCACCGCCCTCACCAAAATGGCGGCTCCCAACCTACTCCTCTTGCTGTTTATACCCTATATACACACGTTATATATACGTATCTACATTTGTGTTCACCATATCGAACCACTTAGCTGGTATGGTGAGTGCAGTCAATAAATGGTGGCCACACACAGTCAGAAGACGACGCCACAACCCTCCCTCCACAGCCTTACTCCTCCCTCCATGGAGCACAGCACTAAATATCAGCACAATCCTGCTATTATCAGAATCCTGGTCAGTTTTATCACAGTCAGGGGGCTTCAGTAATACTCTCACTGCTAAATAATAGCAGTATCATATATATTATGGTATTTGTAGGCGATGCTGTGGTCACAAGCTGAACAGCGGTGCTGTGAGCTCGTGCTGCGTGCGCCAGCCTTGGTGGCTTGCTCAATACTGACGCTCTCACACCCAAGAATGTTGGCCTGGATTTTTTTTCTAGGTGGCATCTGGCAACTATCGGTCGTGGCTGTACTATAGCTGCCCCTATCCCACGCGGGGAGTTTAAATTATAGCGCTAGACACGAAATCATATATAAATGATGTGCGCGGTTTCGATTTTGTCACTGATATCATTTATATATGATATGCGCGGTTTGAGGGTTAAATCCTGAGCATGTTAAGGGTTAAAGATTTCTCACATAATATATAGGTTGTGTGAGGTCTATGTTCTCCTATTCCACATTCCATAACATGGCATTTATTAACATTAAATTCCATTTGCCAAGTGGTGCTCCATATACTTACTTTGTCCAGGTCTTCTTGAAGGGCATGACAATCATCTAAGTTTCTTATCCTTCCTATTATCTTAGCATCATCAGCCAACATGTTCATATAATTCTGTATACCAACTGGTAGATCATTTATGTAGACAATAAACATCACTGGTGCAAGAACTGAACCCTGTGGTACTCCACTTGTGACATTTCTCCAGTCCGATACATTGCCTCTGATCACTGCCCTCATTTTTCTATCAGTCAGAAAATTTTTCATCCATGTTAGAAGCTTACCTGTCACCCCTCCAATATTTTCCAGTTTCCAGAACAACCTCTTATGTGGAACTCTGTCGAAAGCCTTTTTTAGGTCCAGATAGATGCAGTCAACCCAACCATCTCTTTCCTGTAATATCTCTGTTGCTCGATCATAAAAACCGAGTAAATTCAATACACAGGATCTTCCAGATCGAAAACCATACTGTCTGTCTGATATTATATCATTTCTCTCCAGGTGTTCGACCCATTTAGTTTTAATTATTTTTTCCAATATTTTGATTATTACACTTGTCAATGATACCGGTCTATAATTAAGGGGGGGTCTTCCCTGCTTCCACTTTTGTAGATTGGAACTATGTTAGCCTTTTTCCACACATCAGCTACAACTCCTGTAAACAGGGATGCCTGAAAAATCAGTTGAAGTGGAATGCTGAGCTCAGGTGCACATTCTCTCAGAACCCATGGTGAAACTCCATCTGGACCAACTGCTTTGTTCTTATTTAGCTAGTGCATCAGAGTGGTTACATGGGGACACTCGTTTTGTACGACGTCCATTTCACATGACGAACACAGTACGGATTAAATTCGTTATTTGAGGTACCACTGTACCTCGGTTTAAGAGTTTAATCCGTTCCTGGAGACAGTTCATATTCCGAAAACTCGTAAACTGAAGCTAATTTCCCCATAAGAAATAATGGGAAATGAGTTAATCTGTTCCTATTTACCAAAAAAACCTCACTTCAAATTAAATTTTATACCTAATTCATCTAAATAAACCTACAAAACTATGTTCAAGTTATTACTTACCCTTGTTGAATGCTGTAGGCGTATGGAAGATGGTGAGGAGGGGGGAGGAGGAGAGGTGTTACTGTTTGGAAGGGGAGTCCCCTTCCATTATAACATCAGGTAGTGAGGACCTCTCTGGGGTGCACTCCCTGGCACATTTTGCCTGCATACCACTAGGTCCTGGTTGTGGCTCACTGCTCGATTTTCTCAACAAATCTGTCCATGGAAGATTGTTTTTCCCTTCTTCGCAAGATGTCTCTGTAGTGAGGCATCACATTGTCATTGAAAAGATTAATGCAACGCCCTACTACAGCTTTCTCTGGGTGAGTCTTTTCAATAAAAGTTTGCATTTCTTCCCACATCTGACTCCATTTTTTAATGGTTGCAGAAGGGACATTCTGTGCTGCCTCATCTTCCTCCATTGGAGAAACATCCTCAGCTGGGTCTTCTTGCTGTTCCTTTTCAAGGGCTTAGAGTTCTTCGGTGGTCAGTTCTTCGTTGTGTTCTTCCACCAACTCCTCCACATCATCACCATCCAATTCCAAGCCCATTTGGCGGCGCAGAGTAATAATTTCCTCAACAATAGGCACCTCATTAACAGGCTCAAACCCCTCAAAAGTTAGTTCTGTCACACATTCAGGCCACAATTTTCTCCAGCCAGAGATCAGGGTTCTCCGAGTCACTTCTTGCCAGGCTTTGTCAACGAGTTTTAAAGCACTACAAATGTTAAAATGGTCTTTCCAGAACTTTTTGAGGATGAGTTTTGTGGCTTCAGTCACTTCAAAACATTTCCAGAAAAGTGCCCTTTCATAAAGTTTCTTTAAATTTGCTATGATTTTCAGGTTCATAGGCTGAATTAGAGGAGTGGTGTTAGGAAGAAGGAACTTTACTGAGAGAAATTTACTGTACCTGTGCAACAATTCATCTTCCAAGCCTGGAGGATGAGCAGGAGCATTGTCGAGGAGAAGCAGGGCCTTCAGGGCCTTCAGTGGCAAATGATTCTCCTACAGATATTTTTCTATGGCAGGGCACACCACTTTATTCACCTACTCCGAGAAAAAAATCCTAGTAACCCATGCTTTGCACATCACACACATTTGGTTTTTCTGCACACTATACTGTTTGAAAACCCTTGCATTTTCAGAATGATACACACGCAGGGGTTAAATTTTCAAATCGCCACTCGCATTTGAACACAGCACAAGCCTATCTTTCGTAGGCTTGTGTCCGGGCAAGGATTTTTCCTCCTTGGTAATGTCAAAATTCAAATTCAAAATTCAAATGTTTATTCAGGTAAAGTACATACATACAAGGGGGATACAAATATAGATGAATTTATAGATAGAGCTAGTACATACAATGCCTAAAGCCACTATTACGCAAAGTGTTTTGGGCAGGAAAAACACTAAAGACTAAAACTTAATACTAATTGAGATTAAAGTATAAAATGTGTTGAGAACAAATAAAAATAAAAATAAAAAAAGGGGGGAACATGGCAAAAAACCAGCGTTGAATGTAATGAAACGCCATTTTCTGGGTGAGTCCCAGAGGCTCCCCGGAGCTATCCCAGGCTGATATGCTAATGTCAGACTTTGGCATCAGTCATGTGTATGGAGTTCTTAGGCCTACCGGGGACCACGGCCAGAACTGGGCCCCCTCAGAGAGGCAAGGGGAGCAATGGCCTATAGAAGCCCCCGTGTTAGTGGAAGCATTCTATGTCTACCATCGACCGGAACAGGCACCCAGAAAGGTAAGCGCCCCAAAACAAACCCCTATTCTGGTTAAAATTGCTACCTAAAACCGAACTAGTGGATAGAACTCCCCAACCGAAAACAAGCAAACTAGTGTGACATCACACACTGCCGCGCCGCTGTCTGCGCAGCTCCCCCCTCCCCGGGAGGGGGAAGGGGGAGCCCCAGAGCCCCCGCGCCGGCTACCCACACCTCAGTTCTTGAGGCTGGATGTCAAAAACGCGAAAAACCGCCGACCGGAGGGAGGGAGGGATGCCGGGGAGCCTCCGGGACTCACCCAGAAAATGGCGTTTCATTACATTCAACGCTGGTTTTCTGGGGGGAGCCCCGTCGGCTCCCCGGAGCTAACTACCCACAGACAGAAAAAGAGGGACTTACCCGGGAGGCGGTCATCGCTCACCCCTCAACTCGAAGCCGAGACAACTGGCTGCAACCGCCGATCACAAAACATGATGCACCCCCGGCCAGACCAACCAAGCATCAACCACCCATGGACCCCTCCGGAACGCAGCAGTCTCATTCTTCACCAGAAAAGAAGGAGACGGCTGCAAACGAACAAAACTATCACCACGACCAAAAGAGCAGAAACCCCTGCGCCGGAGGAGAGCATGAAGCTCCCCTACCCGACCCCCAGAGGCCAAAGCCAACAAGAAAAGTGCCTTGGAAAAACAATCCTGGACCGAAGGGGCCACAACGAAACGAGGAGATGAAAGGAAAGCGAGCACTCTGTCCAAAGACCAGGACGGCTCAGGCGACGCATGAGCAGGCCGGAGGTGAAACAATGCACGAGACAGCTTGCGAAACGGCGCAGACGTAACATCGATACCGAAAGCAAGCTGAAGCGGCTCCGCCAGCGCCGTACGATACGAAGCGACAGTGTTAGGCATAAGATGACGGTCCTGAAACAACCACGAGAGGAAGGACAAGACCACCCGAACAGACAAGGAGCTAACACGACGAAGACGCAAAAAGAAACGGAAGGACCGCCAGGAAAACTGCATACTGCCGCCGAGAAGAAGCCCTCAGGTGGGACACCAACAAGGAGGCCACCTGATCACCATAGAGATGATGATAGACTCGAGTCAAAAAAACCATACGCGAAGACTCGAGGAGAAGATCGAACCAGCTACGTGACGTACCGGCCCGATCTGCTGAAAGAGGCGGAGCCGTGGGAAAAACCCTCGGGTCCGGACACCGAGCAACCAGCGCCTGAAACCAAGGCTGGGTCGGCCACCAAGGGGCCAGAAGGACAACTCTCCCCCGGTAAGTCTCGAAGCGAGTCAGGACCTGGAGCAACAGCCGAACCGGGGGAAAGAGATACAGGAACCCCCACCTCGTCCAGTCGAGCCGAAAGGCATCGACCCCGACGGCCTCGCAATCGGGGAAGGGCGCCGCATAAACGGGAAGACGCCGCGACCACGCCGACGCGAAGAGGTCCACCTCGGGGCGCCCGAACGTCTGGCAAAGCCAAAGGAAGGACTCGTCGTCGACCGTCCACTCCGTGGAGAGAGGAACGAAGCGAGACAGGGCGTCGGCCAAGACGTTGGACACGCCCCGTAGGTGAACCGCCAGGAGAGCCAAACCCCGAGAACTCAGCAGACGAGTCACCCGAAGCGACCAACCCCAAAGAGACAAGGACCGCATCGAACCCCCGCGGTTCAAGCAATGAACCACCGGAGAGCAGTCCGAATGGAGCCGAATCGTCGATCCGCGGGCCACCCGAATCCTCCCCAGAGCAAACCACACTGCCGCGAACTCCCGCACCATACTGTGAGCTCGACGGAAGGACGGATCCCAACGCCCCTGGCCGGCCTGGTGAGCACTGGTCACAAAACCCCAGCCGAGACGACGCATCCGTGTACACATCAAGCGAGGGCTCGGGTAGGCGCCAAGGCACTGAACCCCGAAAAACCCGAAGAGGAAACCGGTGACGCAGCAACCGACGCAAGTCCCCCGGGGGTCGAACTCCGCGATCGCGAGAGAGGCGGAAGGGGGAACCCCGAAGGAACCAGAACAGCCGTCGAAGCCAAACCCGACCAGGCGGGTAGACCACCATCGCGAAGTTCAGGCTCCCGCACAGCCCCTCGAGCAACCGCCGGGTGACCCGAGGGCCCTCCAGAAACAGATGAAGGCGGGACCGCAGCCGCAGGAGAGACTCCGGAGGGAGAGACAAGGAGGCGGTTCGAGAGTCCCACACGAGACCCAGCCATGTCCGAACCTGAGAGGGAACCAGATGGGACTTCATCCAGTTCACCAAGAACCCGAACCCGGCGAGCTGGGAAAGAACCAAATCCCTGGCTAGCAAGCAAGCTGACTGGCTGGGAGCCCAAACCAGCCAGTCGTCGAGGTAGGCCAACACTCGAACACCTAGGAGACGCAAACGAGCCACCACAACCCGTGTAAGGCGTGTGAACACGCGAGGTGCCAGGTTCAACCCGAACGGGAGACAATGAAAGCGGTAACTCAGACGCCCCACTACAAAACCGAGCCAGTCCCTGAACCGCGGATGAATCGGGACATGCCAATAAGCGTCCCGGAGGTCCAGGGACACCATCCAAGCTCCCGGCTCCAAGAGGAGCCGAACCTGAGACAGCGTAGGCATCCGAAAGGAGGGGCAATGAACCCAGGGGTTCAGACGGGACAAGTCCAGAATGAACCGCAGGTCCGCGCAGTCCCGTTTCGGAACCGGAAACAGACGGGAAACCCATCTGAGGGACGACGTCGTGTCGACGACGCCCAAGCGTACCCACTCCAAGACGACTCGACAGAGCGCAGGGAAAGAAGCCTGCTCTGCCAGCCCCGACCCCCCAAAGAGGGGAGGGGCCACCCAACGCCACCGCAGGCCGCGAGACACGATCCGAAAGGCCCACGAATCGTGGGACCAGGCGCGGGCGAACAGCGCAAGCCGCCCCCCCATCGCCCCGTCAAAGGGGCAAACCGCGAAAGGGCCGGCGACCCCTACGAGACCCAGAACCCCGCACAGCGCGAACACCGCGCCGACCAGACGAGGGAGGGTCCGCAGGAGGAGCCAACCCCAAACCTGACACCAGAGGCCTACCACGACGAGAGGAACCCCGAGCCCTGGCACGACCTTTCCGGGAAGACCCACCCCGGGACCCCCGGAAAACCAACAAGTCCGACATCGGACGACAAGCCGCCGACGCAGCCTGAATAAACTGCGCCACGGCCGACTCCCCAAACAGGAGAGGACAAAAAGGTGAAGAACGCCTAAGAGCCAGAGCCCAAGCAGATCCCACGGAGGAACCCAGCACCGCCTGCCCACACGCGAGACGGGAAGCATAGAACAGGGAAACCGCATCCCGCAAAATCGGCGTGAACAGCTTCAACAAGGCAGCCGACGAACGCGCAGCCGAGGACAAGGTGCCGGACCCCGGGACGGACCCAAGCGTCCCCACATCCTCCACGAGCCAATCCGAAGACAGCTCCAGGAGGGAAAAGAACCGCAAGGCCGAACACAAAAGGCCCCGAGCGCGCAAGTCCTCCGCCACGAGCGCCGCCGAAAGGGAGGGAACCTGCACATGGAGCTGAATAACGCCCACATCGCGGGGAAGGGCAGGGGCAAACAAGCACTCATTCAGGTACTCAAGTTCACCCCCCAGGAAAACCTGAAGCACCGTGGAAGCTTCCCGCCACTCCAGCGTGCGGGAACGACAGAAGGAATGCCAGGAATCCAGACCAAACAAGGGGCAGTCTGCTAGCCAGGACGACTCCGGAACCTCGTAACGGAGCCAGAAAGGGAACGAAGTCCCAAACCTGAACGTGGACGGATCCATTTCCGAGGCATAATCCGGGTCACGCAGGAGGTAAGCTGCAAAGGCCGCTCGCACCACACCAGGTTGGATGCGATAAGCCGAAAACCTCCGGAAGGACGGAACCGACGTACCCGGGGGAACACGGAACCGTACCCGGGGAGGGGCCTACACCAAATCCAACTCGTACGCAGAGGGGGGGAAAGAAAACCCCACTCCTTGTAACAATAAGCCCCGCTCAGTGGAAAGAAAAACCCAGGCGGGGTCCAGCGGGGCCCAAGGCCCCCAAGTCAGCCCCTCCCCAGCCTTGAGGTCCGTCACCACAGGACCCGAGGCCGAGTCCTCTCCCCAAGCCCCGACTCCACAAGACGAGGACGGAGCAGCCGGAAAAGCTGGAGGAAGAGGGGCCCACTGGTCAGACCCTGAAGCTTCGGCCGGGAGACAAGACTCGAATGCCTCTGCCGCCCCCCCGGAAGGGGCAACCCCCGAAGCTGCCCGAGTCTCGAGATCAAGTAACCCCTGCTCCGACCCCGAAACCCTCAGACGCTTCGGGGCCGGAAGCAGGGGCGGGGGACCAGAACGAACAGAAGGGGAAGGACGAGGAGGTGCGGACTGAACCAGGATCGAAGCGACCCCCACCCCCAAGTCCGGGTCTCGAAAAGCAAAGCGGGGCAGCCCCGGGGCATCCGGGGAAGCAACCAACCGAGCGCGTTGCAACAGACGAAACCTAGACTGGAACGCACGTGCCGCCTGTACCCGAATAGAATCAGAGGATTGGGTAAATTGAGTCACAAGCAAGCAGCAACACTCACAGGACTCAGGGTCGAAAGTATCACCGACCCAACAGGCAGCGTGGCAGAGGCAAAAACAATGAGGGTCACCCTGAGACAAGGGGACCGAGCAACCCTCAAACTCGCACACAGCGAGTGGGGACTCCGGGGTCACATCCATCGGACCCACGCGCCCCCTAGGGGATTCCCAGGGTCCTGAGCGTTTACTTTAAGAGGACTCGCGCTCAGGTAGTCCCAGGCAGGGTGCTGCAAACCGGCGCCCAAAACTACCAAGCAAACTTCTAAAGCTGAACCCCAGGGACGTGTACACTCACGGGGACCTAGCAGGGGGCGCCACCGATGAGAACAGTGGAAGGGCAAAAACAAACTGAATAAAATGACAGACCCCCCACCAGGCAAAAACAAAAAGAAAAACAAAACCCCGCAAGAGGACAGCGAACCCCAAGGAACAGAGCCGGCCGCGATGTCGGGAAATACAAGCTGAGCAGCACCCTGCGCCCCTACCAGTGCAAACTGCCTCTTACCTGCCGGTAACAAGGGAGAACAGAACACCCAAGAGCCCAACAGGCGGCCGAAAAACCGAAAGGTAAAACGGACCAGCAGAGGCAGACCCCGAGGAGCCTGTGGAAGGTGGCCCCAAGCCCCAAGGGCAGTACTTACAGGGCACCTAGGGAAGGCAGCCCTAGGCGCATGCAGCCCGAGTACTGAAGATAACTCCTGGCTCTCGCACCCACAAAACTAACACCACACGCAAAGCACAGTGCAGTAGCGACACCGGAGCCAGAGCACACGACCATCGCCTATAGCATCAGCCTCAAGAACTGAGGTGTGGGTAGCCGGCGCGGGGGGTCTGGGGCTCCCCCTTCCCCCTCCCGAGGAGGGGGGAGCTGCGCAGACAGCGGCGCGGCAGTGTGTGACGTCACACTAGTTTGCTTGTTTTCGGTTGGGGAGTTCTATCCACTAGTTCGGTTTTAGGTAGCAATTTTAACCAGAATAGGGGTTTGTTTTGGGGCGCTTACCTTTCTGGGTGCCTGTTCCGGTCGATGGCAGACATAGAATGCTTCCACTAACACGGGGGCTTCTATAGGCCATTGCTCCCCTTGCCTCTCTGAGGGGGCCCGGTTCTGGCCGTGGTCCCCGGTAGGCCTAAGAACTCCATACACATGACTGATGCCAAAGTCTGACATTAGCATATCAGCCTGGGATAGCTCCGGGGAGCCGACGGGGCTCCCCCCAGAAAACACAGCAAAAATACAATTTGGTCGACATACAGCATTGTTTAAAAATAACAGACATGGGTTGACATTATAGGGGTAAGGTAGATTACAGGGAGTTAATTAAGTAGTGCTTAGTTTTTATCTTAAACTGGTTGAGAGAGGTACAGTCTTTAACATGATTGGGAAGGTCATTCCACATTCTGGGTCCCTTGATTTGTAGAGCATTTCTAGTTTGATTAAGTCGTACTCTTGTAATATCAAAAAGGTATTTGTTTCTGGTGTGGTGCTCATGGATTCTGTTACAATCTTCAATGAAGCTTTTAAGGTCAGGATTGGCATTACAGTTCAGCATTTTATATATATATATATATATATATATATATATATATATATAATACACATGAGAGGATGTGCAGTGACTTAATATCTAACATATTCAGAGATTTGAGTAGGGGTACCGAGTGATGTCTGGGGCCAGAGTTGGATATTGTCCTAATGGCAGCTTTGTGTTGAGTAATCAGAGGATGTAAATGATTTTGGGTAGTAGAACCCCAAGCACAAATACCATAGTTGAGAAGGATAGATGAGGGAGTAATAGAGCATCACCAGGGCAGGGTGAAGTACATACTGTAATATCTGATCTTAGAAAGAATGCCAACAGTTTTTGAAACTTTTTTTGATATATTTAGAATGTGTCCCTGGAAATTCAGTTTGTGGTCAATGAGAACGCCAAGGAATTTGCCATCTACTTTGTTACAAATTTGGGTATTATTTATACAGAGATTTATTTGATTTGAGGATTTATTGCCAAACAAAATATAGAAAGTTTTGTCAATGTTGAGGGTGAGTTTGTTGGCAGTTAGCCAAAGATGGACCTTATTTAACTCAGTATTCACCGACATTTAGAGGAAGGGGGTCAGGACTGGAGTAAATGAAGGTTGTGTCGTCAGCAAATAGAATTGTTTTGAGGTGTTGGGAGGCATTTGGAAGGTCATTAATGTAGATGAGAAAGAAGAGAGGGCCAAGTATGCTGCCCTGAGGAACACCATTGTTGATGGCTAGGGTGGGAGAAATTGAATTATTTCAGAAACATACTGGAGCCAGTCAGTAAGGTATAATTTGAGGTATTGCAGGGAGTGATCTCTGACTCCATAATGATGTAATTTAAGAAGAGGGTTTTGGTGGTTGACAGTGTCAAAAGCCTTACGCAGGTCCACAAATAACCCAATAGGGAACTCATTTTTATCAAGAATGTGATATTTTTTTTACCCAGAATGTGGGTAAAAAAAAAAAAAAAAAAAAAAAAATTACCTTCCCAACCGTGTTAAAGACTGTACCTCTCTCAACCAGTTTAAGATAAAAACGAAGCACTACCTAATAAATTCCCTGTAACCTACCTTACCCCTCTATTGTCAACCCATGTCTGTTTTCTTAAACAACGCTGTTTATCTACCTAATTGTATTTGTGCTGCTTTTTCAGCCATGTTTCCCCCTTTTTTATCTTTATTTTTATTTGTTCTCAACACATTTTATTCTTTATACTTAATTAGTATTAAGTTTTAGTCATTAATGTTTTTCCTGCCCGAAACGCTTTGTGTAATAGTGGCTTTAGACATTGTATGTACTACTTCCATCTATAAATCGTTCAATTTATGTAAAATCTCTTGTATGTATGTACCTTACCTGAATAAACATTCTTTTTTTTTTTAAAGAGCTGCATGTATCAAGTTAATCATACAAATAAGTGCATTGTTAGTGCTTTTTTGGGGTCTGAAGCCATATTGACAAGAGCTAAATATATTGTGTTTGGCTAGATAAGAGTAAAGCTGCTTGTAGATTAGTTTTTCAAATATTTTTGACATGTTTGGCAGGATTGACATAGGTCTGTAGTTGTTAACATCTGTGAGATCACCACATTTGTGGACTGGGGTTACTCTCACTTTTTTTTTAGAATATCTGGAAAGGTTTGGAGTTCAAGTGACTTGTTTAAGAGCAATGCAATAGCAGGGGCTAAAGATCTGGAGGCTTTTTTGTAAATTGAAGTTGGTATCTCCTCAGGGGCAGTAGACTTAGTTTTAAGGGAAAGGATTATCTCATTAACATCAGTGGAATTTGCAGGCATTAGGTACAGAGACTGTGGATAGTAAGATAGTCCTGAACATCAGTACTGGAAGATGGAATATCATTTGCAAGGGATGACCCAATGGAAAAGAAGAACCTATTGAACTCGTTAGCAGTATCAGAGGCTGTAAGCTGACCATCGTTATTGGACAAGAGTATTGGTTTGTTATTTAAAATCTTCTTTGATCCCAATATTTGTGAAATTGTGCTCCATGTTTTCTTAATGTTGCCCTTTGTTTGGGTAAATTTATCGTCATAGTATTTAGTTTTGGTTCTTCTAATTATTTTAGATAGCAATGACAAGTAATTCTTTGAAAATTCTTTGGAGACGATTCCTAACCTATACTTCTTCTCAAGGTCATGTTTTTTATTAATGGATTTAAGTATTCCCTTTGTAAGCCAAGGATTGTTTAGCCTTTTAGTTGTGACTTGTTTCGTTAGCATAGGACAGTGGGTGTTATAAAGGCTGAGTTTTTTGAAGAAAAGATTGCACTGCTAGGCTGATGTCCCCTATGTTACCTAATTCAAACTCCCAGTTGGTATTAGAAGCAGCAGCTATAAAATTGCCTATAGCAGTTTCATTGTGCAGCCTAAAGCTTATCTCCCTTGTCTCTAGAGGTGGTTTGTTAATGTTAGTTAACAGAAATGTGGGGTAATGGTCTGTAGTGCTATCGATGATTATCCCTGAAGTAAGCAGAGAGGTTATGTTGGTCCAGATGTGATCAAGAGCCGTGGCTGTACTATCAGTGATTCTAGTAGGTCTAGTGATTAAGGGTATGAGGAAGCAGAAATTCATACAGTTGAGGAAGCTGGCAGCAGTAGGGTTTTCAGGCTCGCAGAGGTCAATGTTAAAGTCCCCTGCAATAATTAGATGTTTTTTGTTCAGTCTGTTATCTAGTATTTGATTTCTAAGGTTAGAGTTGAATTTGGACACATCAGTGTTAGGAATTCTATAGACTGCTCCCACAGTCAGGACAGACTCAGCGCCCTTGACTCTGAAACTGGCGAAGATATACTCCCCACAATAGTCTCTAGTTCTAATTACTTTTAAGCATGTTAGTAGTTGGTGGTAGTAAAGAGCAGTACCACCACCTCTCTGAATTGGTCGACAGTTGTGAATTGCCGAGTAGTTTGGCATGTTAAAGAGTTGAACAGTATTCTCTTTTAACCACATTTCAGTAAGTATAATAAAAGAGAATTTGTTGTCAATAGTTTCAATCAAGGCACTAACATCATCGAAATGTTTGCTTAGAGATCTTACATTCAAGTTAATTACAGAGATATTGTGATTATGTGTTAATACATTGTTTACATCATGTGCTGTAAAATATCTGCAATTTTGATCATTAAAGTGATGATTGTCATAGATAGTGGATAAGAGGTTTAGTTCTGGGTCTGTACTTGTCTGCATAAGAAGGCTGGTTGTAGGAAAACAAGGCAAGAAAGGCAATTACAAAATAAAATTTTGATATAAAAGGGGGGGGGGGGGAAGAAATAAAAATATAAAAAAGACTATACAAGACCAACACAAAATGAAAAAAAGAAAAGAAAAATGAGGTAGATTGCTTACAAGTACTCTCAGGTACACTGAGTAATAATCCTGCCATCAGGATTATATCAATAATCTTATTATTATATATATTATATAATAATAATAAATAGATTATATAATAATAATAATCAAACCATCCTGCCCGAAACGCTACGCGTACTAGTGGCTGTACAAGAATGTAACAACTCTTGTATATATCTCAAAAAAAAAAAAAAATGCATTTTTGAGGCACAGGCAAAGCCAGTGGTACAATGGAGTAAGGAAGTATGGCAAGGCTAGGCAACCTAGGTAATAAATGAAATCAAAGAAAAAAGTTGAATAATAAACATAGGCAAATTTAATCTAATGATTATTAACTATAAATAGTTTAGTTATGTCCTCTATGTCTAATGTATGTCCTCTTAGGCAATCTTTTCCAGAACAGTCCCGTTTCATCCAAATTAAAAACTTGTGGTAGGTATCTCTCGGCCTCTGCAAACTCTCTAAATTCTTCAATAAATCTTTCAGCCGCTAGTTTGTCTGAGCTGGCAGCCTCCCCATGCCTCGCAAAACTATGGATACCACTTCTAAATTTTTCAAACCATCCCCTGCTTGCCTTAAAGTCTATCGTATCTGCACTTGTTCCAGGGGTTTTCTTCACAAGGTCTTCGTGCAATACCCTGGCTTTCTCACAAATGATGGCATCTGAAACACTATCACCTGCTAACTCCTTGTTGTGTATCCAAATTAATAACTTTTCCACTTCACAAATACTTGAGGGTCTTTGTTTCATGATTGTTCTTACGCCTTTTGCCACTTTAGCACTCATAATGTCCTTTTTCTTGCTAAGTATAGTGCATATCATTGATGTGGCTTTGTTGTACTGCCTACAAAGTTCAACAACACGTGTACCATTTTCATGCTTCCAAATGATCTCTTGTTTTTCCTCTATTGTCATCCTCACATGCACTTTCTTGCCTTGATCCTTACCACTGGCTTTCTTGGGATCCATGGCGAGATATATAATAACTTTTATGGTCAAATGGCCAAAAATCTAACAAAACACTGAACAATCATGGTGAAGAATTCAGGCGGGATAGTCACTGGGTGTGAGGCACTGCTAAACTGAGGGGAAATCGCAGTGCCACCACGCGCTAGGTCGGCCTGTACACATATCAACAGACTCACCTTCCGAGGCAACCCTCACCTTCCAAGGCAAATTTTCCGAGCAAATCCTGCTCGTATTCCGAAAAACTCGTATACAGGGACACTCGTATTCCGAGGTACCACTGTACCTGTAATTATTTTTTGTCAATTATGCTGGAAATTACCTACTTCAAATTATCTATTAGATTAAGGACCTGCCCAAGACACTATGCATTCTAGTGGCTTTACAAAAATGTATAATCATCATTGCTATGTTCTCTCTTAACCCCCCAACAATGTACCTTCTTGTATATAAATAAGTAAATAAATATATAAATGGGGAACCAAAGCTCCTGCTGGTGCTGCCATCTGGCATTGGCTTGCTGTAACTAGCAGGTTAATCCTAACTGCTGGGCAGATAGTTAGCAGAATCATCTGCAGTTTCATTTCCTTTCTCCTCTTTGAGCCTTGCAGTTGTCTGTTATGCTTCTCTTACTTTATAGATGTTTCCTTAGTGAGGGTGGTCATAATTCCCTACTGCTTGCACCTCTGTAACACGGCCAGGTTCTGGCTCTGGTCTCCAGTTGGCAACACACACTCCTAGGGCTGATGTGACACCTGTGGCGCTACCTCCTCACGGTAACTACAGGGAGTCAACGTTCGCTCCCTCCAGAAAATATATTGTTCATTATATTAAAAATGAAATTTGGATGAAAATATATACATGTTTGTAAAGTTATTATTGTAATTAAGATTCAGTTATTTTTTCCTCCTTCACATACCTTCTAGCAACAGCAGAGAAGTTAGCTTCTCGAACACCAGGTTCAACCTCTTTCAGACAAGCAATCTGCACAAAACCCTCTTCAGGAGTGCCTCCACTAAGTTCAGGAGATGTTGAGTACTAAAAGTAAGATGAGAAAAAGGTCAAACATTTTCTGTTCTCTTGTGTGGTTTCAAAATGATTTAAGTTTAAAAGATACAATTTTCCAAGTGAATACAAAAAAACCAGCATTGGATGTAATGAAATGCCAATTTCTGGGTGAGCCTCAGTGGCTCCCTGAAGCTACTATCATTAATAGTGCACCATCTACTGCTAATGCACCAGGCAAGAGCTACAAGGAGAGGTTAGAGGCATTAAATATGCCAAAACTAAAAGACACAAGAAAAAGAGGTGATATGATCACTACATACAAAATAGTAACAGGAATTGATAAAATCGATAGGGAAGATTTCCTGAGACCTGGAACTTTAAGAACAAGAGGTAATAGATTTAAACTAGCTAAACACAGATGCCGAAGAAATATAAGAAAATTCACTTTCGCAAACAGAGTGGTAGATGGTTGGAACAAGTTAGGTGAGAAGGTGGTGGAGGCCAAGACTGTCAGTAGTTTCAAAGCGTTATATGACAAAGAGTGCTGGGAAGACGGGACACCACGAGCGTAGCTCTCATCCTGTAACTACACTTTGGTAATTACACTTAGGTAATTATCTACTAGGACGAATCAACTGTGAAGTTCTATTGGCCTATCGGGAACCACCGCCAGAACTTGTCCCCTTCACAGAGGTGTAGGAAGCTGTGACTTACTTATTTATACCACCACTGGGGGACGGCAACCAGAAAGTCAGCAAAACAAAGACTACGTATGGCTTCAGTAGTAACCACAGACTCAAGAACTGCAGAAAGAACTCCCCCAGCTATGTAAACAAATTATCAAAATCTCTTGAAACTAGCACAAGCTGGTTGCCCCAACCTCTCCTATTTGTTTGTGGGTTACTAGTTCAGGCAACTGAACAAGCAAAGCACATTGTTTTGTGCGCGATGGTAAAATAATAGCTAGGAAGACTGACTCTGGAAAAACTTGTGTCATAACCACTGAGGCACACCTCACTTCTTTCCTGGATGGCTGTGGGATAACAGCTGTATAACCAGAACATAAATTGTAGTCTCATATACTACCAAAGTGTACTTAAGCTCTGCCTTTCCTTTCCAATTTTTTTTTTTTAATTTGTCATCTTTGTTGTTGACATTTGTTTTTTTACTCTTAATTATTTGGTCTTAGTTAATCCCCTTGTCACTAAACCTAGGGTTCTTTATTACCCTGTTATACTTAAAGAAACTTGGAATTTGTTTCTTAGTAATCATTTATTGGAATTAATTAATAGTATAATTGTTTATGTAAGCATCTACCTCAGTATCATAGTAAAATCTTACAGAAATATAATCGCACCCTGTTTATTTTTAAATTTAGATTTATATTAGAGTAAATTTCTAGATTTACTTAGATTTATGTCATTTTTGGGAATTAACCATTTGAGCTCGCTTTGTTTTCTTAAGTTCATACTAATTATAGGATTTTAACTAACCATTACTAAGCTAATTATATTTAAGATCATTTTACTTTATGATTATTATTTTTCTTATTTTTTTTATTTTACATTTATATTGTCAGTCTTTACTAATTTGTTTTTTCTTTTTACCTAACTTCTGTATCCTTCCTGGCTATCTACGGGATCTTTATTTTACTTCTAATTTGATACTGTTGTATGTGTATTTGCTTCTATTCTTGTGTTTAGCTATAATTACTTTGTTTTTACAGCATATTTGGTATTTAACTTTCTGTAATTGCTTGTCTTATTGTATTGTGATCCCTCTGCATTTCCATGCACACTAATATTGATCCTGATCTAAATCTTCTGTCTCATATCTACACCAACCAGCACATTGATCATCATTATTGCAAGTATTACACAGCACACCAGGCAAAAAAAACTCCAAAATAGTACCTGCTTATCAGTTTACAACCAAAATGTTAGATCACTTGGTAAACATTTTGATGGTACAAATGCATTACTCACAGCACTAGGTACTATTTATCGTTCATTATTTTAACAAACTTGGTTAAGTAAAGAATATACCCAACTCTACTACTTAGCTGGTTATAAACCCATTCACAACTGTAGGCCTAATAAAAAAAGGTGGTGGCACAGCCATATATTACCGAGATACATTTATCTGCAACAGTGTCATTAGTGATAGAGATGACTACTGTGAATATACTTTTGCTCAGTTTACAATTAAATCCCTTAAATCCTCCTTGACTATTGGAGCCATCTATAGATTTCCCAATACTAACATAGCTTCATTCTCAGATAACCTAAGGAATCTTATTATAAACAACAATCTCAACAAAAACCACATCATCCTGGGAGGAGACTTCAATATTGACCTGGGTCAACAAACTTGCTCTCAAATTGACCATTTCCTTAACAGCATGAACTTCTGTATGCTAATCCCCACAATCACCAAACCCACCCGAGTCACTCAAACATCAGCCACTACCTTGGATCACTATGGACTAACATAACAGCTCCCCTTGTATCTGGTATAATCTACGACAGAACAACTGACCAATATCCTACCTTTCTCATAGCGAACATGGACATACCACCACCAGAAAGCAAGAAACTTACATTCAGATTACACAGTGAATCAGCTATAGACAACCTTACAAATGCACTTCACAATATTAACTGGGAATCTGAATTCAATAATACTCAAGATATAAATTCATTAGCTAACCTCTTCCTCTCCAATACTCTAAACCTCTACAACACACATTATCCCCTCCTTTCCAAGCAAGTAACTGACAAAAGAATAAACAATCCATGGCTCACAAGTGGCATATTCAAATCAATCAACAAGAAACATGAATATAAAAAGAAACTTAGGATTGGCCTAGTTACAAAGGAAGTAGTTGAAAGGTACTCATCAATGTTTACCAGTATCATAAGAAAGGCAAAACTTTCATATTATGAGAATAGATTCAATGAAGCAAAAGGCAACATGAAAAGCACATGGAAAACCATCTCTGGTATCCTAGGAACTAAACAACACTCACGTAACCAAATAAAACTCTATAAGGATAGCAATACACCGTCAACTGATTTAGAAATGGCAAATGAATTTAATAGCTTCTTTTCATTGGTTGGTGCTAATCTTGCCAGAAAAATCCCACAGACTCAAGACACATATTCAAAATTCAAATGTTTATTCAGGTAAAGTACATATACAAGAGGTTATACAAAAATTGATAGATTTATAGATAGAGCTAGTACATACAATGCCTAAAGCCACTATTACGCAAAGTGTTTCGGGCAGGAAAAACATTAAAGACTAAAACTTAATACTAATTGAGATTAAAGTATAAAATGTGTCAAAATAAATAAATAAATAAATAAATGGCAGAAAAAATAAATAAATACAATAAATAAATAAATAGCGTTTTTATTTATATACAATACAGGGTATATATATAATATATTAGGTATATAGTTTTATATAAATATGATATATATAGTCTATAATATATTATATATTATATATATATATATTTATATATATATATATATATATATATATATATATAAATATATTTGTTTATGGTATGGTATATATATATACAACCTTATATATATATTTATATATATATATATATTTATATATATATAAAAAACACATGAGAGGATGTGCAGTGACTTAATATCTAACATTCAGAGATTTGAGTAGGGGTACCGAGTGATGTCTGGGGCCAGAGTTGGATATTGTCCTAATAGCAGCTTTGTGTTGAGTAATTAGAGGACGTAAATGATTTTGGGTAGTAGAACCCCAAGCACAAATACCATAGTTGAGATATGGATAGATGAGGGAGTAATAGAGCGTCACCAGGGCAGAGCGAGGTACATAATATCTGATCTTAGAAAGAATGCCAACAGTTTTTGAAACTTTTTTTTATATATTTAGAATGTGTCCCTGGAAATTCAGTTTGTGATCAATGAGAACACCAAGGAATTTGCCATCTATTTTGTTACAAATTTGGGTATTGTTTATCCTGAGATTTATTTGATTAGAGGATTTATTGCCAAACAGAATATAGAAAGTTTTGTCAATGTTGAGGGTGAGTTTGTTGGCAGTTAGCCAAAGATGGACTTTATTTAGCTCAGTATTCACTGTGACATTTAGAGCAAGGGGGTCAGGACTGGAGTAAATGAAGGTTGTGTCGTCAGCAAATAGAATTGGTTTGAGGTGTTGGGAGGCATTACTGTGTATGCTTGTAGTGCATGTTCTCTCTATTCCTTCAATTTCAGAAATCTCTCCTACTCTGAAAGGGGAGGAGAGTATTGAGTAATATTCAAGGTGAAACAGCCTAAGTGATTTGAGAAAGAGCAATGTGGTGGCATTCCTGGTTTTGACGATTCTCATAATCAACCCTATAATTTTCCTGGCTGATGTTACATTACCAGTTATGTTCAATAAACATCATGACATTTAACATCATTTCTATACCCTGTACATGTTGTTTCCAGTCTATTAGAAGAGATGGTTGAATTTTGCATCCTACATCAAGTTTTAAGATCCCTAATCTTTTTATGTCTAAACTACTGGAATTTATTACTATTGAATGTCATATATTCTGTTGCCCATTGGAAGATATTACTGATACCTGTTTCTAGTTGATACCTGTATCAATTTGTGCTGTCTAAAGTGTAACCTGATGTCTTATTCCTTCCAATATATCCTCTTTCTTGAAATTGCAAACAGAATTTTCAGCAAATGTTTCAGATGCATTTAAGTAATTAAGAGTTTTGAAGAAACATTTAAAGTACTATCAATGTTTATTAACCCTTAAACCGCACAAATCATACCTATATGATTTCAGTGACAAAACCGAAACAGCGTACATCATATATATATATATGATTTCGTATCTAGCGCTATAATTTAAACACCCCGCCTGGGATAGGGGCAGCTATAGTGCAGCCACGACCGATAGTTGCCAGATGCCACCTAGAAAAAAAATCCAGGCCAACATTCTTGAGTGTAAGAGCTTCAGTATTGAGCAAGCTACCAAGGCTGGTGCATGCAGCACGAGCTCACAGCACCGCTGTTTAGCTTGTGACCACAGCATCGCCTACAAATGCCATAATATATATGATCGTGCTATTATTTAGCGATGATAGTATTACAGAAGACCCCTGACTGTGATAAAACTGACCAGGGTTCTGATAATAGCAGGATTGTGGTGATATTTAGCGTTGTGCTCCATGGAGGGAGGAGTAAGGCTGTGGGAGGGAGGGTTGTGGCGTCATCTTTTAACTGTGTGTGGCCACCTTTTATTGACTGCACTCACCATACCAGCTTAGTGGTATGGTGAACACAAATGTAGATATTTATATATAATGTGTGTATAGAGGGTATAAACAGCAATAGTAGAAAGTTGGGAGCCACCACTTTGGTGAGGGAGGAGCGTCGTTTGCACAACTTGTCATGTCTACTGGTGGCCACTATGGTCTTTGGGCACCATACCAGTTTACTTGTACAAGTATAGTGAATAAAACAGGTAGATACTTATATATAATGTGTGTATATAGCGTAATAACACCACAAACAGTATTGTTGGAGGAGAAATATTAGTGCGCCTGGCCTTGAGGGCAGCAGCCATCAGCTGACTGTGTGAGTAGCTACGTCTTTGCCTTTACTCACCATACAAGCTTAGATGTACAGTTATGGTGAACAAAACATGTAAATACTTATAACATCTGTGCATAGTGAATAAATCCAAAAACAGTTTTATGGGAGGAGATAGAGGTGTTGTTGAGGGAGGGAGTGGCTGGCTGGTGTGTGGCGGTCACTCCTCGTTGCATTTTGACTCGAGGCCAACTTAGTGGTTCGTTATGGTGAGCAAAACATGCAGATACTTATATATAACCTGTGTATATAGTGTAATAACAGCAAAACTATTTGTTTATTGTTTTATGAACATAATAATTGAATCACTAATATGCACACCATATTTTTGAGTACAGCGATGGTTCACACATTTTATTATATAAATATATCACAATTCACTATTGAATAATATTACTGCAAAAAACTAAGAAAAAATCAATCAGAGACATTGAAATAATTAGGTAATATATTTGTGGCAACTGCCGCCTGACAGCTCGAGCAGAGTAGACCTCGTCTGGCGAAGGCTCTGTCAACGCCCCTTTTTTGCCACACTTCCCTACCCTATTGCGGCTAAAATATGCCACCTACGATTTTTTTTATTTTTTCGGTGATCAGGAAACAAAAATGAACACTTCTACAAGACAAAAGAATTTTTTGGAATTTTTTTTTTTGTTGTTGTGCCTGTGGGTGTTAAATCCATTTGGACTCCTAGCGGTTTGAGGGTTAAAGAATTCAAATAATTGTTAATTTCATATATACTGTATGTAGTAATTACATCTCACATTAGAACAAATTTAGGAAAAAATAAGGGTAACTTCCAGAAAGTGCAGGAAAATGAGAAAACAACGCCACAAAATAAAGAACGAGGGGGAAAAAAAAAAGCATAAAAAAATTGAAATAGAATACTGTAAGAATAGAAAGCTCAGAAAGATATTAGTCTTTAGGAATTAGGAAAATGGAGAAGACAATCATGTAGTGCTTCACTAAGAACAGCTAGATGTCCATGAGTGATGTAAGGAACATCAATCTTTGTTTAATTTCTGTATTTCCATAAAAGTAGTTAACAAGAGAAAAACACCTCAATGTTATTAGGCAATTTACCAATTGTTACACATCTGTCTCATACACAATATTATTTCATTCTTCCATACCTTGAGTTACCTTGAGGTGCTTCCAGGGCTTAGCGTCCCCGCGGCCCGGTCGTCGACCAGGCCTCCTGGTTGCTGGACTGATCAACCAACCAGGATCCATAGCCAAGACTTCCTGGCATTACTTACATCACTCATAAATAATCCAGCCCATCCTCCTGTTTTGGTTGTACTTATACTCACGATGAGGACCATAGTATATATATCGACTTACAACAGAAATTAGAGAGTAGAAATCTGAACTATTGAGTTGGACAAACTGGAAACTATTTTTTACTAGGGTTGCTTTGACAAACTAAACTAACCTAACCTTCCTAGGCTTAATACACTACTGTATATCTAATACAGTGGAACCTCTATTAACGAGTTTAATCCGTTCTGGCATCGAGCTCGTTACCTGGAAAACTCGTCTTTGGAAACAAATTTCCCCCTTTTAAAATAAAGAAAATAAATTTAATCTGTTCCACTCCCAAAAACATCCATACTTGTATGACATTTTTTTTAATGTAAATATAATACTGCACATGTAATTATAAATGTTTTGTTGTACTGTTTTAATGTTTACTTTACCTTATGAAGAGTCGTTGCTGGCTTGAGGGAGACGATGGGGAGGTGGGAAGGAGGAGAGGGGTTATGGTGTGGAAGGAGAATCCACCTCTGAGTCAGGCGGGCGCTCTCTTCTTGGGATTTTCACCCCACTGGGACCAGGTTGTGGTTCACTATCACTGGCTCTTCTTTTCTCTACTTTTGGAAAGAACTTTTCTGTTGACAATTGCTTTTGTCTTTGTTTTAGGATGTCCCTAAAACGAGACGGCAAATTGTCATTAAACATATTCACACACCGGGTTGTCACTGCTTGATCAGGGTGATGTCAGTGGAAGAGGCAGCATCCTCCCTTACCTCCTCATTCCCTTACTAATGGTGTAAATTGTTGATGAGGACTTGCCATACTCCCTTGTGAGATCAATCACACAGACACCACACTCATGCTTTGCTATAATTTTCTTCTTCAAATCCACAGTAATTGTATCTTTCTTCCTCTTGACAACACTATCTTTAGCAAGCAGCTTCTTTGGAGACATCGTGTGTTACAAATTATAGTCGCAAAACCACTAAAAACCCAAAGAAAAGTGCAAATAAATCCAGAGGGATGCTTGTCGTGTGAGATACAACAACAACACTGGCGTCGGAGGCGTCCGAGAATTTGTGAGAACCCGCGAGACGCTAGGAAGCACCATGTGGTTTCGCTCGTTAATAGAAGCGAGCTCGTCAATAGAGACAAATTTGCTGCGAGTGGCTTGCTCGTTATTGGAAAAACTCGTTAATAGAGCCACTCGTTAATCGAGGTTCCACTGTACCTAATATAGTACACGTGTGTGTTATACTAAGCCTAGGAATATTTAAGTTTGTTTTCTGTAGGGAGCCCCTATGGCTCCCTGGAGCAATTAGGCTAAAATATGTGTGATATATTAGAACGGGGCATTAGCTATAGAGTTTGACCTACCAGGTACCACAAGCCAGAACCTGGCCTTTTAGGGAAGTTGCAGGGAGCAATGGTCCTGGATCCTTATCTGCCATCGACTGGGGTTAGACACCCAGAAAAGTCGGCATAACAAAAACAAACCTCACATGGTATAAAACTAACAATTAAAACCGAAAAGAGAGGTAAACTCCTCCAATCCCAAGGAAACAAACAAACAAGTAAACCTCACACCCTACTGCCATGGCACTCATATGCACAACCTTCCACTCCCCAAGAGGGGTAGAGGGGGAGCCCCAGACTTCCTTGCACTGGCTACTTAGTCATCCAGTTCATTAGCTAATGTGGTCCAGGACAGACACTTCTCTGGCCTTGGTTTCCAATACAGTGTTTGTCTTCGTGGCGACCTCTGCAGTGTTGTTGTGTGTGGTGGCCAGGTGTTTCTCATCAGTGCAGCGGCTGCATGTGCTTAGGGCTTCCTTCTCTAGGTGCCCTGTGAGTACTGTCCTTGCGTGTTAGGGTTATCTTCCCTGGTGCATTTGAGAAATCCATTTACGATAAGGGTTCTTGCTTCTTGGCATTTACCCCACCCTTGGGGCCGGCTGGGGTTTTGTAGCCCTTGTTTGGCATTGGGTAGGAAGTGGAATTCTGCTAGTTAGGGCGTCAAGGTGTTGTGCTGCATGCCTACCTATGCAGCGGCCAGTTCCTGTTTCCTCTGAAGACATACTTTAGCTGGTTTTTTTTTTTTTTTTTCCTTGCCTGGTGGGGGTCTCCCTGGTGTGGCTATCGTTCCATTTATATTATTTTGGTGGCCCTCTGCTAGGACTCCATACTTGTAAATGTCACAGGGGTTTCAGTGTTTTGCTCTCCCCCTTGTTAGCTTTGAGTATTAACCAGTTAGCAACACCTTGCCCAGGCTTCCCATAGCAGTCAGCCTACAGGCCCTGGAAAAATCTGTCGGGACTCGGTGGACCACGAGATGCATCTTCTAGGTTCCAGCCCACCTTCTGTGGGTTTGCAGGTTGCTGTGTGCCCTTGTTTCAAAGTCCCAGTCACCTCTTTTGCCTGTCATGCTGCCTGTTGGGTCAATGACACCTTTGATCCTGAGTCTTGCAGGTCGTGTTCTCTGTTCTCTATTACTATTCTGATAACATTTCTGTACAGGGTACAGGCAGCATCTGCAATGCATGCTAAGTTCAGGTTGCTGCAATGCGCGCTAGCTTGGTTTCCCACCCAGATGCTGCGCGGCTGCCCCACTTTGGTTATAGGAACCCAGACCTAGGGCGTTAGTCGCTTCGACTTTGGTTCAGTCAGTGCTCCCTGGTCCTCTTCTTGCTGTTCCTCTCCCCCCCGTCCTTCCCCCACCCCTGCTTCCGGCTCCCAAATGTCTGAGGGATTCTGGGTCAGTGCAGGGTTTTCGTTGGTATTGAGAATTTGGCAGCTTTGGGGCTGCCCCATTTAGGTTGGGGACAGAGGCATTCGAGCCAGTTCCTCCTACCGCAGCTTCTGGGTCCCACTAGCAGGCCCTTCTTTTCAGCCTTTCCTCTGGACTCTGCCTTTTCTTCAGGATAGTGAGTATGGGAAGACTACTCTGCTCCGGGACCCAATTGGGGGGGATCCCAGGGTTGGGGAGGAGTCAACCCGGAGGCCTTCGCCCTTTGTCCCTGCTTGGGTATTCATGCCCTACTTGCGGGGCTTGTTGTGACAGGGGGAGTGATTTTCTTATCCCCTTTCCCTGCATGAGTATGTTTTTTTTCTGGTGTTTTCTGGCCGTTTTCTGTTCCTCTGGGAATGTTTGAGTGTTGATTTTACACCAGGTTTTCCGTTTTGTCTGTTTTGGGTCTGGGCCCTAGGATTTGGGCTCAAGTGTCCCTGTCTGTTATGCTTCCTCCCACACCTTGTCCCTTGGTTTTCGGTCTGTTTTGATCGTTTCGCTTGGGGTTCCGTCTGGAGGCTGTGCTTTGCTTTTCTGTGGTGTGGAGGTTTCTTCCTCTTGGGGCCCCCCTTTGTGGGTTCAGGGGGCTTTGTTTCCTCGTATGTGACCCGGTTCTGCCCTGTGGGGTTCCGGAGTCTTCCTGGCTTGCAGACTGATCTTTTTGGATCTTGGCACGTGTTGTGGTCATGCTGGAACTTGCTGGATTCTCAGGGTTTGGCTAACCATGACTTTCATGTCTGGGGTGTGTCCTATGTCCTGGTGGACAATTGCTCCCTGAAACCTCTCTGAAGGGGCCAGGTTCTGGCTCTGGTCCCTGGTAGGTCTTAACTCCTTAGCTAATGTCCCGATTTAATATAACATACATTAGCCCACTAAGCTCCAGGGAGCCTCCGGGGTTCACCCAGAAAATGGCGTTTCATTACATTCAACGCTGGTTTTTTCTAATTTTTTTCCTGGATTTTTTTCCCCCCATTTTCTCTCTTTTCGTAGGTTGTCTTTTATTTTGGATCGGGTTATCTTGTACTTTCTGTCTTGGCTTTTACATGATTATCCTTTGACGGCACAGGGGCTTCTGCTCTTTCGGTCCTGGTAGTAGGTTTGTTCGCTTGCAGCCATCTCCTTTTCTGGCGAAGATCGAGACAGCTGCTTTCCGAAGGGGTCCTTGGGTCATTTATGCTTGGTTGGTCAGGCTGGGGGTGCATCATGTGTTGTGTCCGGTTGTAGCTCTCTGCCGTTATCTGCATGCCTCAGCTTCGGTGGCTGGGGATGCGCTTTGGGTTGATCCGGTTTCCCTCATTCCCTATTCCAGGGCTCGGGTCTCCCAGATCGTCCGCAGGGTTTTTAAGTCTGACCAGTCTGCGGTCTATCCTCTTGCCCATGATGTTAGGAAATTTTGTTGCTTTGGCGGCTGTGTTTGACAACATGTCTTGGGATGATATTCGGGTGCTTGGGACTTAGGAGGTTGAACAGGGTCCAGGCCACCTGTTCTTTGGTTAACGTTCCTGCTCCTGGCTGTTCCTGCATTGTTTTGGGTTACAAGCTGCAGCCAGTTGTCTCAACTTCGTGTTGAGTTTGTGGCGGCTGCCTCCTGGGTAAGTCAATCTTTTCTTTATCTTTGGTTATGTAGCTCCAGGGAGTCATAGGGGCTTTCCACAGAAAACAAGCATTGAATGTAATGAAACACCATTTTCTGGGTGAGCCCCAGAGGCTTCCTGGCAATCCTCCCTCCCTCTGGTTGGCATTTTTTCGTATTGTTTGATAGGGCTTAGGGGGAAGAGCTGCACGGACAAGCAGTGCAGCAGTGGAGCGTGACATTTGCTTCTTTCCTTGGGATTGGAGGGAGTTCTACCTCTGTGTTCGGTTTTTAGTTGTTAGTTTCTTACCATGTGGGGTTTGTTTTGTTATGCCTATCTTTCTGAGTGCCTAACCCCGGTCGATGGCAGATAAAGAAAACCCCCAACCGCAAGGGGGTTTTCCAGGGCCAATGCTCCCTGCACCCTCTCTGAGTGGGCCAGGTTCTGGTTCATGGTCAAACAGTCATGGTCTCTGGTAGGTCAAACTTCAAAGCTAATGCCCTGGTCTAATATATCACACATTAGCCCGATAAGCTCCAGGGCGCCATAGGGGCTCACACAGAAAATGGCTTTTCATTACATTCAATGCTGGTTTTTTTGCTTCATTTATTTTTTAAAGTGTGACGTACGATTATGTTACATTGTTGGGTAGATTAGATACACAGTGTTTAGTGAGTTTTATATTTATTTAGTAGTCCTGGATACAGCAGTGTCGTAGACATTGAGACAGAGCCTGGAGCAGAGCAGAGAGCCAAGTGTGGCCGGAGTTGAGGAGCTCTATGTGGGAAAGCGTTGTAGCTCGATGCAGTCCTAGTCTGTTGTCTGTTCTGTGTCAAAGCTGTAGCGTCTTGGAGGCGATTAGAACTGCCTATGCCGAGTGCTACATTCTTGACTGGCAATTGTACTGTTGTCTATTCTCATATCGCTTCCTTATATTTGGTGACTACCCCTCACCTTTCTCTACTAGGATAAGAGGATGTGAGAACTGTTACCTGTAATTAGGGATAGGATTATAGCTTGTGTAGTTAGTGCTAATTAGTTATGCCCTTAAGATAATGGATCAAGTACAAGGATTACTCGCTACAGGACTCCCCCTACCAGGGAATGAAAGAAAAGCAATACAATAAAAAATATGAGGCTACTGTTCCCTGGGTCGCTGTGGAACATGTAGTCCGGTACCAAAAGATGCAGGCAGTATGTGGACAAGCTCGGTGTAGCAGGAGAGAAGAATGTGCTTGATTGTTGCGTCCTTGGGTCGATGGTGGGGCATTTAGATCTGGGACAGATGGGCTTGGGCACCAGGACAAAAGGAGGTTATGTAGGCACATAGGTAGGACAACGAGGGAATCAGACTGCTAGAGCTGAATTGTCCTGGAGGTGACAAAGAATCGGAAATGCAAGCTGCAAGTCCTGTACTGCGCAAGGTTCTTGAGTCGGCAGAGTATCAGAATGCAGTTAACGTGTAGATGAATCTGATAACAGAGCAGCTGTTGTGGACGTCCCTGTAGGACAAGCAGTGCCCTGGCAGCGACGGAGAGTTGGCAGGACAGGCTGTAGATCCTACATGATGTAATCATTGATGAGGCTGTCAGATGAGTGAGTAACGATCGTGGAGCAGCAAGCCGTAGCAGATGAAAAATGCAGAGATGATCGCAATGAAAATCATAGCTGTGACGAGGGTGTTGGCAGAGTTCCATGACGGGTGGCTGGTGTCCACAGGATGCAGCAGCAGTAGAGGTCCAGTGAGTCCATGTTGTAGTCCATCGTGGCTGGGTATCGAAGACACTCTCTGGGGGTCACCAATGTGATGTACGATTATGTTACGTTTTTGGGTAGATTAGATATGTACACAGTGTTTAGCGAGTTTCATATTTATTTAGAAGTCCTGGATACAGCAGTGTCGTGGACGTTGAGACGGAGCTTGGAGCAGAGCAGAGCCGAGAGCCGAGTGTGGCCAGAGTCGAGGAGCTCTCTGTGGGAGTGTGTTGTAGCTCGATGCAGTCCTAGTCTGCTGTCTGTTCTGTGTCGAAGCTGTAGTGTCTTAGAGATGATTAGAACTGCCTATGCCGAGTGCTACATTCTTGACTGGCAATTGTACTGTTGTCTATTCTCATATCGCTTCCTTATATTTGGTGACTACCCCTCACCTTTCTCTACTAGCATAGGAGGATGTGAGAACAGTTACCTGTAATTAGGGATAGGATTATAGCTTGTGTAGTTAGTGCTAATTAGTTACGCCATTAAGATAATGAGATAATGGATCGAGTATAAGGATTACTCGCTACAAAAGAATTCCTTAATAGCCAATATACTACTACTATGTAAAAGCTAAGTACATATGAATTTGTGACTATTGAGGACTGTCACAATAGTCACTATCTAAACAGGAGGATGGGTTGAATAATCACCTGACCATCCAACCTGACTCCTACTAATTTCTTGTAAAGCCAAATTTTCATTTTAACATTAAATGACTTCTTAGTATTAAATAAAAATGCATTTTATCATTCCTCACTCTTTACCATTTATCATCCTGTAGTAGTGGTCAAAAAAGAAGGGAAACAAATATATTTTACCATTAGTAAGAGCCCTGGAGAAACCACATCTTCTGGATTAGCACTCAAAACATAATCTGGCTGAGATGATGAATGCCCTGCTCTCAAGGCGGACCAAGGTGGGCGGCACCATGTGAGTGTTCCATTACTGCGCTCCAGTCGGAGGTACACCAAACAACTGCGTCCACACTCAGGGTCCCAGTGAACAACTGTTGTGCCATGATGCAGGATCTAATTATGGTATAAACAATAACATTGAGTCCAAAACCTAGTCAAGATAAAACTAATTATAAAATACTTAAATCAGATGTCAGATTTGTCATCTGAAATCAGATTAATTAAATACTTAAATACTTAATAAAAACAGATGTACATCATATTTTTTATATTTTCAATGACCAATTATTAAATTTTAGTGTCATTTCTATGGTACTTAAAGGAATCAATAATACATCATTTAAAAACTGCTGCTAAAAAGTAAATTGTAACCCATTGTACATCATTAATAGGGTTTACTTTTTAAGTAAAGCCTCCTTGGTAAGCTCTCTTCAGCCTTGGCACAGACACCTCCAGGAAATTTCTAATGACAGGCTGTCGAGGGACTTTGCATCCTACATAAACAAATATCCATATAAACTGAACAAATCCACAAGGACCGTGATAAGGGTTTGAATCGATGTCCAGGATGATCCCAGACATGCCTTAGTCGATTGTGCCATGACATGGTTAAACTGCTGCTCTTAAATTTTAAGTAAACTTAAACTTATCACGGCCCTTGTGGATTTGTTCATTTGATGTATCATGCTATTGTGATTTGTGTGTGTGTACCCATATAAACTGTCTAGTTCCCAATTATGCTTAGTGAAGAGCACATTTCAATCCTCCACGAGAGAAATTGCCTGCTGTATCAAATACTAAAAACACCAATTCCCCTCCAAATAATTCTTTGTAACATTTAAATCCTCAATACTCATTCTAAACTACCAAAGCACCCAGTAGCCACCTTAGCTGAAATCAGGCAGCAGATCTTCTGACTAGAGTGCATGGAGGGGCAATGCATAAAACCAGCGTTGAATGTAATGAAACGTCATTTTCTGGGCGAGACCCGGAGGCTCCCTAGAGCTATCTGGGCTGATACAGAGTACTAGCTTTGGGCATTAGTCAATGTACATGGAGTTTAGGCCTACCAGAAGACTACGAGCCAGAACCTGGCCCCCTCAGAGGCGTGAGGAGGATTGGCCTATAGACACACCTTGTATATAATTTAGAAGTACTCTATGCCTGCCATCGACAGAGTCGGTCGATGGCAGACATAGATAGGTGTATCCCATAAAGATATGCATCCCAGAACATCCTCCCATTCTGGGTAAGAATTGCTACCAAAGCCGAACATGTGGATAGAACTCCCCATGGAGAAAATGAGCAAATGAGCATGACGTCATCTCATTACCAACGCGCCGCTGTGTGCACAAACCGCCCCCACCTTCTCTCCGGAAAGGGGAAAGGGGAAACCCCAAACCCTCCGCCGACTACCCAAGCCTGCCAGTTCTTAGACTGGAATGTCAAAACGCGCGAAAAGAAATCGCCGATCAGAGGGAGAGAGGATGCCGGGGATCCTCCGGGTCTCGCCCAGAAAATAGCGTTTCGTTACATTCAACGCAGGTTTTCTGGGGAAAGCCCCCTTTGGCTCCCCGGAGCTACTTACCCAAAGAGAAAACAAAAAGAACTTACCCGGGTGGCGGTCGTTCCTCACATCTCAATGTGAAGTTAAGACAATTGCCTGCAACTGCCGACCCAATGCAACACAGGGCCGACCAGGCCCAGCAACACTGACCCGGTAGCGACCAGCCAGGACCCTGTTCAACCTCTAAAAGCCCCGCGCCTGGATGTCAGCACAAGACATGTTATCAAAAACAGCAGCAAGGGCAGCAAACTTACGAATATCATGGGCGTGGGGACAAACCACAGGCTGGCTGGACCGAATAGCCCTGCAGACAACCTGGGGGACCCGAACCCGGGAACAGGGAAGAAGGGAAACTGGGAAAGGGAAACAAATAACGACAAAGCCGCAACCGAACAACACATTTCAAATTCAAAAATTCAAATGTTTATTTAGGTAAAGTACATACATACAAGGGGTGACACAGATTTTGATGAATTTATAGATAGAACTAGTACATACAATCCCTAAAGCCATTATTATGCAAAGCATTTCGGGCAGAAAAAACACTAAAGACTAAAACTTAATACTAATTGAGATTAAAGTATAAAATGTGTTAAGAAAATATAAAACTAAAAAAAGGGAGGAACATGGCAGGAAAACAGCAAAAATATAATTTGGTCGACAAACGGCATTGTTTAAAAATAACAGACATGGGTTGACATTATAGGGGTAAGGTAGGTTACAGGAAGTTAATTACGTAGTGCTTAGGTTTTATCTTAAACTGGTTAAGAGAGGTACAGTCTTTAACATGATTGGGAAGGTCATTCCACATTCTGGGTCCCTTGATATGTAGAGCATTTCTAGTTTGATTAAGTTGTACTCTTGGAATATCAAAAAGGTATTTGTTTCTGGTGTGGTGCTCATGGGTTCTGTTACAACCTTCAATGAAGCTTTTAAGGTCGGGATTGGTATTACAGTTCAGTGTTTTATATATATATATATAATACACATGAGAGGATGTGCAGTGACTTAATATCTAACATATTCAGAGATTTGACAAGGGTACCAAGTGATGTCTGGGGCCAGAGTTAGATATTGTCCTAATAGCAGCTTTGTGTTGAGTAATTAGAGGACGTAAATGATTTTGGGTAGTAGAACCCCAAGCACAAATACCATAGTTGATAAGATAAGGATAAGTAGAGATAAGGATAGATGAGGGAGTAATAGAGCGTCACCAGGGCAGGGCGAGGTACATAATATCTGATCTTAGAAAGAATGCCAACAGTTTTTGAAACTTTTTTTTAATATATTTAGAATGTGTCCCTGGAAATTCAGTTTGTGGTCAATGAGAACGCCAAGGAATTTGTTACAAATTTTGTTACAAATTTGAGTATTATTTATCCTGAGATTTATTTGATTTGAGGATTTATTGCCAAACAAAATATAGAAAGTTTTGTCAATGTTGAGGGTGAGTTTGTTGGCAGTTAGCCAAAGATGGACTTTATTTAGCTCAGTATTCACTGTGACATTAAGAGCAAGGGGGTCAGGACTGGAATAAATAAAGGTTCTGTCATCAGCAAATAGAATTTGTTAGCAATTGGTTTGCACATGATGCACCCCCGGCTTTACCAACCAAGACTCAACAACCCACAGGCCCCTCCGGAAAGCAGCAGTCTCATTCTTCAACAGAAAAGAAGGAGACAGCTGTAGCAAAACAAAACGATCACCTAACCCAAAAGAGCAGAAACCCCTGCTCCAGGAGAGCATGAAGCTCCCCGACCCGATCTCGAGAGGCCAATGCCAGCAGGAAAAGAGCCTTCGGTAAACAATCTGGAACCAAAGGGGCTACCACAAACTGAGGGGAAGAGAAAAAGGAGAGCACCCGATCCAAAGACCAGGATGGTTCAGGGAGCGCATGACCAGGCCGGAGGTGAAACAATGCCCAAGATAGCTTTCAGAACGGCGCCGAAGTAACATCAATGCTGAATGCCAGCTGCAGAGGCTCTGCCAACGCCACATGAAATGAGGCAACAGTGTTCAGCCTAAGATGATGGTCCTGAAACAACCACCAAAGAAGGGACAAGACAACCCAAACAGACATAGAAGTAACATGAGGAAGGGTCAGAAAGAACCTGAAGGACCGCCAAGAAACTTCACACTGTTGCCGAGACGAAGCCTTCAGGTGGGACACCATAAAAGAAGCCACCTGATCACCATACAAGTGGTGATAGACTAGAGTCAGAAAGACCAGATGCAAAGACTCGAGGAGAAGACAAATGAACAAATCCACAAGGGCCATGATGAGGGTTCGAACCCATGTCCGAGAGGATCCCAGACCTTCATTTGAAGGTCTTGGGATCAGCTCCTGTAGCCTTTCCTCGTAGCTCATACCTCTCAGTTCTGGGACGAGTCTAGTGGCATACTGCTGAATCTTCTCTAAATTTGTCTTGTGTTTAACTAGGTATGGACTCCAGGCTGGAGCTGCATATTCCAGGATTGGTCTGACTTAAGTGGTATACAGGGTCCTGAACAATTCCTTACACAAGTTTCTAAAGGCAGTTCTTATGTTGGCCAACCTACCATGTGCCGCTGATGGTATCTTTTTGATGTGGGCCTCCGGGGACAAGTTTGGTGTGATATCATCCCCCAGATCTTTCTATTTGACTCTTGCAGGATTTCACCTCCCAGATGGTACCTTGTGTTCAGTCTTCTGCTCCCTTTGCCCAATTTCATTACTTTACACTTTCCTGAGTTGAACTTTAGCAGCCATTTTCTAGACCATTCCTCCAGTTGGTCCAGGTCATCCTGGACGAGTGGCTTTACAAGAATGTAAACACATCATGCTATGTACTCTCATAAACCCAATGTATCTTCATTTATACAGGGTATATATATAAATATATAAAATAAACTACTGATTTCTGCCATGTTTTAACCCTTAAATGGTGCATGGTTATATACCATTTGACACCCACAGGCGCATAAAAAAAAAAAAACTTTTTTTTCTTCCTAACCTGTTAATTTGTGTTCACTGATCATGGGAAAAATAATAATAAAATCGTAAGTGGCATATATTGCCCGCTACAGGGTGGGGAAGTCTGGCAAAAAACAGGCGCTGACTCAGCGTGCGTCCCAGACGGTCTGTTGCTCGCCAGCTGTCAGGCCAGAGTTGCCACAAAAAGATAATTACCTAATTATTTCAATGTCTCTGATTTTTCGTAGTTTTCTTGCTGTAATATTATTCAATAGTGTGTAGTGTGATATATTTATATAATAAAATGAGTGAATCATCGCTGTACTCACAAATATGGTGTGCATATTGTTGATTCAATTATGTTCATCAAACAGTAAACAAATACTTTATCGGTTATTACACTATATACACAGGTTATATAAAAGTATCTGCATGTTTTGTTCACCATAACGAACCACTAAGTAGCTATTAGGAGTCAAAAAGTAACGAGGAGTGACCGCCTCACACCAGCCAGCCACTCACTCCCTCAACACCTCACCTCGCCCACATTCTCCTCCCACCACACTGTTTTTGCTTTTATTCACTATATACAGACGTTATATATAAGTATCTACATTCGTGTTCACCATAACGAACCACTAAGTTGGCATGCTAAGTGGCAGTGGCAGCTCGCCACTGGCTGCCACTCCTTCCCTCCCTCACCTCATCTGACTTGCCACCATTCTCCTCCCACCATACTATTTTTGCTTTTATATACAGATGTTATATAAGTATTTACATGTTTTGTTCACCATAACTGTACATCTAAGCTTGTATGGTGAGTAAAGGCAAAGACGTAGCTATTCTCACACTACTCTCACAGGGTGGCTGTCGCCCTCAAGGCCAGGCGCACTAATATTTCTCCTCCAACAATACTGTTTGTGGTGTTATTACTCTATATACACACATTATATATAAGTATCTACCTGTTTTATTCATCATACTTGTACAAGTAAACTGGTATGGTGCCCAAAGACCATCGTGGTCACCAGTAAACAACATGGTAAGTCGTGCAGACGACGCACCTCCCTCACCAAAATGGGGGCTCCCAACCTCCTACTCTTGCTGTTTATACCCTCTATACACACGTTATATATAAGTATCTACATTTGTGTTCACCATAGCGAACCACTAAGCTGGTATGGTGAGTGCAGTCAATAAAAGGTGGCCACACACAGTCAGAAGACAACACCACCACCCTCCCTCCCACAGCATTACTCCTCCCTCCATGGAGCACAGTGCTAAATATCACCACAATCCTGCTATTATCAGAACCCTGGTCAGTTTTATCACAGTCAGGGGTCTTCTGTAATAATATCATTGCTACATAATAGCATGAACAAGTATATTATGGCATTTTTAGGCGATGTTGTGGTCACAAGCTGAACAGCAGTGCTGTGAGCTCATGCTGCGTGCGTCAGGCTTGGTAGCTCACTCAATACTGAGGCCCCTAACACCCGGGAATTTGGCCCACGATTTAAAAAATAAATGGCAGTTGTTTACAAGAGCCCTGATGAAGGTGTGGTGAACCCCGTGTATCCGTGGGCCTTTTAAATCTTGCGTAGTACTCCAAAGCATCATATGATGCGATGCGCAATTTAAGGGTTAACCCCCCCCCCCCCCTTCCTCCCCCTTTTTAACTCAATTTATGCTTTGATCTCAATTAGTACAGTACAATGGGGCCTCGACTTACGATGCTAATCCGTTCCCAGAGACGGATCCTAACTCGAAATATCGCAAGTCGAAGCGATTTTTCCCATAAGAAATAAAGGGAATTGAATTAATCCGTTCCCCACCCCCCAAAATATTAACATAAAACACATTTTATACTGAATACAATGTTTTTTCTAACTACAATACAGTACCTAAGTTGATCTGACCTTTATGGAGGGCTCTGGATGGCGTATGGAAGATGGTGATGAGAGGGGAGGAGGAGAGTTGTTACTGTTTGGAAGGAGTTCCCATCAGGCAGTGATGTTTTTCTCTGGGGTACTCTCTCCTATGTTTTGCCTGAATACCACTAGGACCTAGTTGTGGTTCAGTGCTTGTCTCACTACAAATTTGTGAAGAGATATTTGTTTTTTCCCTTCGTTTTAACAATTGTCTGTAATGATGCATCACAGTGTCATTGAATAGGTTAAGGCAATGGCCTACTGCAACTTAATTTGGGCGAGTCGTTTCAGCATAGGTTTGCAATTCTTTCCATGCTGCACACATTTTCTTAATTGTTGAGGAAGAGACATTCTGTTTGCTTGTTTCTGCTCTATGGTCATCCTTACATTGGTTTTCATATGTTGAGCCTTGCCACCGACTTTCCTGGGACTCATGGCCTGATATATAATAATTACTTTAATGTTCAAAATGCAAAAAATCACCACAAACACGGAATTTCTTATAGGCGCAATCGTCACTTAGCAGGCAGCTGTAGTAAACTGAGGCAGGTCTGACCGCGTGACTGGGAACCACGCGCTCGGTCGACCCGAACGTGTACCAACAAATATCAGAAGTCGACGACACCATCGGATGTCTAGTTGCATTTTTCGATGAAATTTACACCGTAACTCGAAATTTTTGTAAGTAGGGGGCAATCATAAGTCGAGGAACAACTGTATTAAGTTTTAGTCAAAGTATTTTTCCCACACCTTGCTTGAAACGCTGAGCATATTAGTAGCTTTAGGCATTTTATGTACTAGCTCTATCTAGAAATTCAACATTATGTTTTAAACTCATCTTGTATGTATGTACTTTTACCAAAATAAACATTCAAATAAACATTTGATTTGATTGGTGACGGAGGGAGGTAGCATCGTCTGCTGACTCTGTGTGGCCACCTGTTATTGTCTGGACTAACCATACTAGCTTAGTGGTTTGCTAAAGTGAACACAAATGTAGATACTTATATATAATGTATGTAATAATAGCAAAAGGAGTATGTTGGGAGGAGCCATTTTGTTGAGAGTGGTGGCGTCGTCTGGTAGCTGCTGTGTCACTTGTCAAGCAGTTTTTTGTGGCCACTATGTTGTTTGGACACCATACCAGCTTAGTATATAGTTATGGTGAATAAAACATGTACTTATATCTAATGTGTGTATATAGTGTAAAAAATCACAGAGTATAGTGGGAGGAGGAATGTTGGCGAGTGAGGGAGTGTCAGCTGTGTGGCGACCTCAATTATTGTCTTAACTCACCATACCTGCTTAGTTGTACAGTTGGTTTGCACATTTTATTATATAAATATATCACAGTACACACTATCGAGTAATATTACAGAGAAAAAAAAAAATCAGTCAGACACATTGAAATAGTATCTTTGTGGCAACTCCTGCCACGTCAGCATGGGGTGGAGCAGACCGCCAGAGGGCGCCTAGTCTGTCAACTCCTCAATTTTGCCAGACTTTCTCACCCTATTGCAGCCAGAATATATCACCTACGATCCAACCCCCCAACCCCCACAATGATCAGGGAACACAAATGAATTATGAATTTTTAAATTAATGCACACAGTGGTGTTGACGGCAATTAATAGCAGAGCAGCATAATGGTCACTGAACGGAAATGAGAATCCTGAAAACAGAGGAGATTCAAAATTGGGCGACAAGCCTCAACCACCTAGGAGAAATTAAGAACTGTGTAACATCATCCTCGGGAAAGAGAAGAGGAGAAAAGACAGAGGTGGACAGGAGAGAAAGGGACACGCCAAATTCAAAGAATGGGCCAACACATCCTGCCGACATGTATGTTAGGCGGCAAAGAATGTGGCAACCGCCTCCTAGAGAACATGAGCATATAGCTTGGGAAGCACAGCTGATGCAGCTACAGCAGAGGCTAAGACCCCAGCATTAGGTCCCCCACTGAGTGCACCCACATCCTCCATGAGCCACTCAGTATGCAGTTCAAGGAGGCCCAGGAAGCACACAAGAAAACCCAAACGCAGATGAGCATGAGGGTCATCTGACAAGTGCTGCCAACAATAGGGGAGCATGGGGCATAGAGCTGCAAGAGATCCACATCCCGAGAAAAAGTGGGAGAAGACAAGCAAACTTATTTCAAAGTCATAGAAAAAAGCAAGACAGCCCCCAGAAACACCTGCAGAACACAGTCGACACCTCATGCCACTCCAGCATGTGGGTATGACAAAAACTGTGCTATACACAAAGCAAGAATAAGGGATTGCCTGTCAGCCAGGAAGGAACCTCATAATGCATCCAATAAAGAGAAGACCTGAACTCAAAAGATGAAGGATCCATCAACGAGGTGTAATCTGGGTCTCGTAGGAGGTACATAGAAAGAGCCTCCCGAGCTGTTGCAGAAGGGACCCGAGAGGAAGAAAACCCTCTGGAAGTACCATCCTGATGGGCCTAAAAGCACACAGAACCAAACCCTGTGGAGGAGCTGCACCCAAATCATACTCACACAGGAAGGGAGGATATGAAACCCACCCCTACAAAAGGAGACCTTCCTCGAGAGGAACCAAGAATCACAGAGTAAAATAGGGCCCAAGGGGAACAAATCCGACTATTTCCCCCCTCCCACTCCCCCCAAAAAAATGCCTTGGAAGAGGGCCCTAGGGGCAGAGCCAGCATCTGCACCCACATCCAGAACAAAAACAGAGTCCAGGGTAGAGGCTTCAAAGGAAGAAAGGGTTAGCTGAAATGAGAACCCAGAAGCCTCAGCAGGACTTGCTCACTCTACTCCCTCTGCTCTCGAATCAGAAGGAGCAATCCATGGCGCTGGCCACGCCGCATCCCGAACTAAACCCCTACCTGGACCAAGAAACCCTCAGGGGGCTTCGGGGCTGGAAGCCGGGAAAAATGGAACAGAGGAAGGAGGAAAGGGGAAGGAAGAGAGAATGGGAGAAGTAACAGTGCAAGGAACAGAGAAAGGGCAAACCATGCTCTAAGAGGAAGGAACAGGAGGTGTGGACATAGCCAAAATGTAGTTCAACACCTCCAATTCTTGGTCCCTAAAAACCAACTGGTCACACAACCTAGACTGCTGCAACCCAGAAAACCTAACCTGGAAAGCTGTTGCTGCCTGTTATGCCCTAACTTCATTGGGAGGATCAGAAAAAGAACCACATGGGGAAGAACTAACCCCTGTGACAAAGCGAAGGCAGAAGGAACAAATATCACCATTTGGCACACATGACAAGCAACCCCTCAAACTTCTATGAAGCAAGAGCAGGTTTGAGAGAAATATCCATTGGACCACCAAACCCACAAGAGATTTCCAGGGCCTGAAAGGGAAACCCAAGCAAGACACCCAAGCACTGAGATCCCTACGACAGACCTATAAGTAAGCCGACACAGCCCTAGAAATGCGGCTGTGAAGGCCGACCTCGGCAAGCTGAATGAAGTGTACCAACCACCAGTGCACCCTGCCAGCCAACATTGCTCCTGACCTGAGTTAAGACAGTTAAGTCCCAAAACACCTGACTCACCCTGAGAGATGACCACCACAAAATAAGGAGGACCTCTACAGGAGCGACCCCGAACACTCCAGGGAAGATAACCTTGATAATGCAAAGGCAGCACTAGAGAGCGCACAGGGAAGGAAACCCTGTGTCCAAGCACTCTCAAAACTAGGCTCATGCTACACTGCAGTGTACAGGAAATGCCATAAAGGGCAAAGACCACCACTTAGCTGAACAAGCAGAACACTGGAGCCAGCATGGAAGACACAAGACCTGGTACACACTTGATTAGCTACAGAACTGAGGATGGAGATGCTTGCTGACAGTGGACTATCTTCTCCCTCCTAGTAAATGAGTGGAGGTGTTTACATACCTGGTTACCTGGTTGATGGGGTTCTGGGAGTTGTTCTACTGCCCAAGCCCGGCCTGAGGCCAGACTTGACTTGTGAGAGTTTGGTCCACCAGGCTGTTGCTTGGAGCGGCCCTCAGGCCCACATACCCACCACAGCCCGGTTGGTCCAGCACTCCTTGAAGAAAACAATCTAGTTTCCTTCTTTAAGATGTCCACGGTTGTTCCGGCAATATTTCTGATGCTCGCTGGAAGGACGTTGAACAACCGTGGACCTTTGATGTTCATACAGTGTTTTCTGATTGTGCCCATGGCACCTCTGCTCTTCACTGGTTCTATTCTGCATTTTCTTCCATGTCGTTCACTCCAGTACGTTGTTATTTTACTGTGCAGATTTGGGACCTGTCCCTCCAGTATTTTCCATGTGTATATTACAGTATTTGATATCTCTCTTGTCTCTTTTCTAGCGGGTACATTTGGAGAGCTTTGAGACAATCCCAATAATTTAGGTGCTTTATCTCGTCTATGCGTGCCATATATGTTCTCTGTATTCCCTCTTTCAGCAATCTCTCCTGCTCTGAAGGGGAAAGTGAGTACTGAGCAGTACTCAAGATGGGACAACATGAGTGATTTGAAGAGTACAACCATTGTGATTGGATCTCTGGACTTGAAGGTTCTCGTAATCCATCCTATCATTTTTCTGGCCGACGCAATACTTGCTTGGTTATGCTCCCTAAACGTTAGGTCGTCGGACATTATTCCCAAATCCTTGACATGCTATTTTCCAACTATGGGCAGATTCGATTGTGTTTTGTACCCTGTATTATGTTTCAGATCCTCATTTTTGCTGTATCTGAGTACCTGGTATTTATCACCGTTAAACATCATGTTATTTTCTGCTGCCCAATCGAAAAATTTGTTAATATCTGTAGTTTATCAATGTCATCAGCAGAGGTAATTTTCATGCTGATTTTTGTATCTGCAAAGGATGACACGAAGCTGGGACTTGTATTTTTGTCTATATCTGATATGAGGATAAGGAACAGCAGTGGTGCAAGGACTGTACCTTGAGGTACAGAGCTTTTAACTGTGCTCAGGACTCAATTTTATTTGATTGACTGTTACTCTTTGTGTTCTGTTCAACAGGAAACAGTATCCAGCATCCTACTTTACCAGTTATACCCATTGACCTCATTTTGTGTGCAATCACTATGGTCACATTTGTTGAATGTCTTTGCAAAATCTGTGTATACGACACCTGCATAATGTTTTTCTTCTAATGCCTCAGTGATTTTGTCATAGTGGTCAAGTAGCTGTGAGAGGCATGATCTTCCTGCTCTAAATCCATGTTGGCCTGGATTGTGGAGGTCATTGGTTTCCATGAATCTAGTGACCTGACTCCTGATCACTCTCAAATACTTTTATTATGTGGGATGTTACTGCAACTGGTCTATAATTCTTTGCCAATGCTTTGCTACCTCTCTTGTGTAGAGGGGCAATGTCTGCTGCTTTAAGCCCATCTGGTAACTTCCCTGTGTCCAAGCTCTTCCTCCACACTATACTGAGTGCCTGTGCTACTGGAACTTTGCATTTCTTTATAAATATTGAATTCCATGAGTATGGACCCGGGGCCGAGTGCATGGGCATATTGTCAATTTCTCTTTCAAAATCTGCTACACTCGTGTTGATATCAGTTATATTTACAGGTGTTTGGATATCATTCATAAAGAAATTGTCTGAATCTTCCACTTTCATGCTGTGTATCGGAGTGCTAAACATGTCTTCATACTGCTTTTTAAGGATTTCACTAATTTCTTTGTCATCCTCAGTGTATGACCCTTCACTAATACGAATAGGCCCAATACTGGCAGTGGTTTTCGCTTTTGATTTAGCATATGTGAAGAAATATTTTGGGGTTTTCTTTATTTCTTGAATTGCTTTCTGTTCTAGTTGCCTTTCTTCAGTCTGATAGGAATGCTTCAGTCTCTGTTCGATTTCTTCAATCTCCCTGTTTAAATTATTTCTTCTTTGTATGGAGAGTCGTGTCTGCTTAAGCATTTCCATTAATTTCTTCCTTCTTTTGTAGTGTCGTCTGCATTCTCTTTCTACATTGGACCTCTTTCTGGCTTTCCTCAAAGGAACATGTTTCAGACAGACTTCATATGCTTCAGAAGTTAGTTTTTTCTATTCCTTGTGTAGGATTTTTATTAGAACATTTTCCCATTGAATGTTTGCAAGTTCCCTGTTTATTTTCTCCCAGTCTATCCTTTTATTATTAAAATTGAATTTATTGAATAACCCTTCTCGCTTGTTGTTTCTCTTGGGCCTACTACCATTATGTTAGTTTGCACTTCAATGAGCTTGTGGTCCGAGTACGTAGTGTCTGAGACAGCAATGTCTCCGATTAGCTCCTCATTGTTTGTGAATATCAGGTCCAGCGTGTTTTCGTTCCTAGTTGGTTCTGTAATCTGCCGACTGAGCGAGAATTTGTCACAGAATCTCAGTAGTTCTCTGACCCGTGGTTGGTTATTTCCAGGTTGATTTCCTGCTATAATGTTATTGTTTACTATTCTTCATTTTAAACTGGGTAGATTGAAGTCTCCAAGGAGGAAGATATCTGGTACTGGGTTTGCTAGGTTATCAAGGATATTCTCTATTTTGTGGATCTGTTCAGTTAATTCCTTAACTGTTTGAGGAATTAACTGGCTGTTTGTATATTAAAATAATAAGTAGATTCATATTTTCTACCTTGATTAAAAGTACCTCTACCACCTCATTGGATGAGTACAGGAGCTCTGTGCATGCCAGCTCCTCTTTAATATACAGACCTACTCCTCCACTTCACCTAATTACTCTGTCACATCTATATAGATTATAATTCGGAATCCAGATTTCGCTATCCATGTGGTCTTTTGTGTGGATTTCTGTAAATGCACCAAATATGGAGTTCAATTCTATTAGAAGGCCATCTATGAACTTAACTTTATTTCTTGATTTTGGTCTCAAGCCTTGTATGTTTGCAAATATGAATGATTTCCCACATTGCGTGTCACTTCTGGTGGGCTTTGGTAGTTCTTCCCCGACTCTACCCAGGTCCAAAGTGTGTTGTTTTGGAAGTGGTTTGTCCAGTTTTGGTAGTAGGACGGGTGTTGTGTGGTGTATTACCTGTGTGCTTGTTGATAATTTGTATTCCAGTCTTGTGGGTATCTCCCTTCCCCTCTGTAATCCTGTAGTGGCTCCATCTGACTGTTCCCCTTTCTTATATTTTCTACTCTGTTTCTGCCTTCCTCTAAAAAAAAATTCCAGTAGTGTCATATTGATCTTCCCGTCTATAACGCTGTGTACCTCTCACGTGGAATTCCGGACACTGAAGATTGTAGCATTTTTTGTCCCTAATTGAAAATTGACATAATTTAGGGTGAAACTATCTACACCCTGTTCCAAAACGGCATGTACCCCTCGCCAACATGTTCCTGCATTTTCGAGGATGCAGAAAATTGCATTTTGCTCCTAATTTTCCATGTTTGCATATTGCTTGAGCATAGAATTTGCAAATATTTCCAGTTTTTGCATTTCTCAAGGTATTTATACCTGTGCCTGTCTTGTCAACCTCTTTATTGGAGCCATCTCTGTCTTTTGTTCCAATTCCTTTATTTATGCACTCTGTCTCACTGTTGCTCTCATTGTTTATATTACCTGGCTCTGCAATATTGCTGTTATTTTGTACCACAATATCCTCTTCCTCCACACTACTGATGTAGTTCTCTAAACTACCTGTTCCTGAGTTTTGGTCATTATCCAGTGTTTTCTTTTCCCAGTCCACATATATCACTGGTAGCTTTTCTGTGAATGATAATCTCTGACTTGGGAATGTTTTTCATCAGTTTAGTTATGTTATGGTTGGTTGCATAGTTGGAGAATTTCTTTCAGTGGTTTTCAAGGCTTCGGTCTCTATTAGAAACCAGCAGAGGTTTGTTTTGACTCGCTGACTTTCTGGTTGCCGGGAGGTGGCAAAAATATGTCCCCCTCTCCTTGCACCTCTACGAGAGAGAAGTTCTGGCACTGGTCCCCAGAAGGCCTATAGAACTCCACAGATGATGTGACCTAGTAGATGGTACCAAATCAGTATATAGTAGCTTCAGGGAGCCACAAAGGGAACTCTCCAGAAAACTTAATATAATTCTCACCTGTAGTGTGTGCAGGTCGAGACCCACTGTGGATTTAGGTAATGGAATGAGTGTCACACCATGATCATTGCTCAGCAGCTGCACGGGACTGTAATCCTCCATCTCTCCTCCATTAGCATTGTCCTCCACTCCACTGCTTACCATACTAAAAGCAACATTTATATTAATGGAACATTTAACATGATCAGCAATTATTATCAGCCAGAAAATTAAATGTACGCCACTACATACAAGTACTGTGAGTACAGTCTGTAGTACATACAAGTACTGTGAGTACAGTCTGTAGTACATACAAGTACTGTGAGTACAGTCTGTAGTACATACAAGTACTGTGAGTACAGTCTGCACACACATTAATAACCAAAAACTCCAATATGATCATGCTTACTTACAAAAAGATGCTACACACACACAATATAAATAAATGAAAAGGAGATTATAATATCTTGAGGTTATCTCGAGATGATTTCGGGGCTTTTTAGTGTCCCCGCGGCCCGGTCCTCAACCAGGCCTCCACCCCCAGGAAGCAGCCCGTGACAGCTGACTAACACCCAGGTACCTATTTTACTGCTAGGTAACAGAGGCATAGGGTGAAAGAAACTCTGGCCATTGTTTCTCGCCGGCGCCTGGGATCGAACCCAGGACCACAGGATCACAAGTCCAGCGTGCTGTCCGCTCGGCCGACAGACTCCCTTATACACTCCCTTATATAATATACTTTATGGGCTTGCAGTTATATTAAAACACACTTTTCTGATTACCTGAAAGAGTCCTTTAGCATAGCTTGCGCCAGGTGATTTGAACGAGCAACATAATGCTGATGAAACGTTGCTATTCTCCCCACCACTACCTGAGCCTCGTAAACTTTGTTCATGTTGATCAGTCCACCGGGCCCTATCCGAGTGAAGAAACTGTCTTCTCCACAGTAGTCAGAAATAAACTGCAAACAAAATGAAACATTATAAATAAATAAATAAATATAAATAAATGAAACATTATGAAACTAGCAACATTTTCAATATCAAAGGACCACAAATCACAACTTTTTAATTATACAAACTTTTTTTATTTGAAAACACTTGAAAACAAGTGCTTGGCTGTTGTGTTTCATTGTCTATGCTATATTCCCTTTCTTTTCCATTTTTTTTTTATCTCCATAAAATACACAACCTATTACAATGACCTGAATGTGATGGTGAATATAGGCTGGGGACTTATCGTCTCAGACTCTTCCCAACAGAAGACGAAATCAGTGTCAAATCTAAAGTTCATATCAGCCCAAGCCCCAGGAAACAAGAGACAAATGGAATTCAATATGAATAAATGCCATGTTTTAGAATGTGGAATCAGAGAAAATAGACCACACATACCTTACAAATTATGTGAAAAAGAATTACAGAACTAACTAATAAAGAAGAAAACCTAGGGGGGGGGGTGTAGTAAAAGTGTGTATCGTATTGGAGTAGAGCTGTAGTTGTGCAGGATGGATGTTCGCTTGATTGTTATTGTTTGGTGGCCGGCAGATCGGCTGTGTCATGAATGAGTACAGGTCTGTGGAGGTGTGCTTCCCTAATTTCTGTTGCCTTAGCTTTAGTCATATACTGTTTGCTTGTTGTTATAGTGAATGGACAGTACTTGGACTAAGTGTGTGTGTGTGTGTGTTTATTATGACTTTTTTTTCTTGCAGGATGTAACAGTACTTTAATTGTTTATTCAATAAAGCCACAAATCTGGAAGAGTGTTTATTTTACCTCAAGGTGGTTTTGGATAGTAAGCTGTCATAAGAGGAACACAAAGAGCAAACATTGTGAGAGGAGTGTATGTGTCGCTTTCAAACTTCAGACTTGATTTTAATTATATTGATGGTGAAATACTAAAGAAACTGTTCATGAATTTTGTGAGACCAAAATTGGAATATGCAGCAGATATATGGTACCCAAATTTCAAGAAGCACAAACTGGAAAAGGTGCAAAGGCATGCAATAAAATGGCTTCCGAAACTAAAAAACAAGAGTTACGAGACGAGACTAGAGGTGTTAAACATGCCAAAGCTAAAACATATTAGAAAAAGGGGTGATATGATCACTACTTACAAAATCCTAACAGGAATTGACTGAATTGATAAAGAATTCCTGAAACCAGTAACTTCATGAACAAGAGGACAGAGATTCAAGTTACGGAAACAAAGGTGCCAAAAAACATTAGGTAGTTTTCTTTTGCAAATAGAGTGGAAGACGATTGGAACAAGCTCGGCGAGAAGGTGTAGGAGCCCAAAACTGTCAGTAGTTTCAAAGTGTTGTAACACAGAGTACTAGGAAGTTGGGATACTGCAAGCATAGCTCTCATCCTGTAATTACACTTAGGTAATTACAGATGATGGCAGGCTCCTCCTAGTACAGGTAACCATGAAATGGTAGCAGGATCTTTTAATGGGTCAAGGTAAACTCAATTATATCCACAGAGAGCTATTATATCCATAATTGCATCATATATGTAAAACTCGGACAGTAATTGTTTAAATCATCATATATGATGACCACATTCCCCTAGTAATATTCATGATGATAACCGCTTTCACTTATTACATGTAACCATGAAATGGTAATAGGATTTTTTTCATGAGTCAAAGTAAACACCATTACATCCACAGAAAGCTTTTACAGTATATCCATATTTGCACCATACATGCAAAACCCAGAAAATAATTGTTTACATCGTCGTAAGATGATAACCGTATTACCCCATGAATCAACGAAAGACATTAACCGCTATCTAAGGGTTAAAGTGATTTATACCTAGATTTAGTTAAGTAACTACCTTCTTTTCACTGAAGTCAAATGTTCGCTTGACTATTCTTCGGGTTTCCTCGGGTTTTTATTATTTTACTGCAACTTACACTTGTTGTGCAACTTTCAGTGATTGGTAGATTCTGATGCCTTGTCTTTTTCTTCATCAATCTGCTGCAAGGTTGATTTTGTTTCTTTTTTATTTTGTGTAAAATTGGAAATCGCTTATTTCTTAGTTGTGATGTACATTGTTATGTCCTACATGCATGGTCTTACATCTTTCTATATTAAAAGGCATTTGCCAGTCTTTCGACCATTTGTGGAGTGCATGTAACCCCCTCTTTGTAAGGTCTCGATATCATTTTCACTTCCTACTTTACTGTAAATCTTAAGTGCATCCATCTGCAAATTTGATAGTGGGATTTGTAATACTGTACTCTCATCTGTCATTGATGCATATGACAAAGGGTTGGCCCCAATATAGAACCTTGCAATACCCCACACACCCTATTTCTCCAGTCACCTTCATTTCTGTTTAGGATGACCTCTTTGCTTTCTTTGCTATAACCATTATTTTTCCATTCTAGTACTCTACCATTTATTTCATGTACTTATAATTTCCTTGCAATCTTTCATGCAGTACCATCTTGAGCAGCTGTCAGAATGGTGAACCAATGCTTCAAAATCTTGTTTCAATTTGCTGCGAAGGTTAGGCTAATAATATGGTAGCTGTGACGTAACGTCGTTGATGGAAGGCATTGCATTGCAGGGAATATTTGAGGAATTTGTTTAGATCTTTTGCAAGGTCACAATACCTTTCTTACCTTCTGCTTTCCTCTAGATCTTTTTATCATCTGCAGGTTTTAAGATGTGGTTTGTAATACAGTATTGTCATCCAGCTTGTGTCATTGTTGTATAATAAAAATTGGGTTGGCCCTAAAATGAAATTTTGCAGTACTTTGCTATCAAAATGTTTCCAGTCTGGTATTTTCCCAGTTAGGATAACCATTTGCATTGTGTTTTAACCATTTTTATACACTTCAGCATTCTACCATTGATTCCATTCCAAATCTTTATAGTAGACATGGCAGCAAGAGACATGCAATGTGAACAATTTACATGCTCATCAAACATTTAAGCATGAGCCACAATGCTTGGACCAACAAGCAAGTCCAAAGGAATACTGAACACTTATCTGATGTTTGGTCCCCGCAGGTCACCATAGAGGCGTTACATTATGGACATCATGTGGGAGAGTTGGGTTTGTCTCCTCACCCATACCCGAAGTGGGCCGGGCCGCCACCTGGTGGCAGAGGAAAAAAGTCAGTTGATGCCCTTGTTAACTTGTAGTCTGAGTTTTGATTTAATAGTTCAGCACCCGTCAAAACATTTCTCAGAGGATAATTCAGTTTTGTGGCCTCCTTTTGATGTTTTTTGTGGATAGTTCACCTCAATACTGAGTCGATCTTTAATCCCATGTGTTCCCTGCCCCTGAAGAAGGGCCAAGGGGGATTTGCACGAGCACTTGTTCTTGGTGAGAAGAGAATCTGTCAGGTGCCCGCTGTTTCAAGTTTATCTAGTAATTGTCAGTATGCAAATTGTGGGAATTTATTGAGGGAGTGGCCCAAAAAGTAATTTACTTTTATACAATGCAAAATACTGCATAAAAAAATTAAAATTCCTTGACATCAAACATTTTATTAATACCTAATACAACACCAGTATATTCCAGTATATTCCAAAAAATTATTTGCTGTATTTTAAAAGTTCAGTGCTGAATGTAATGAAACATCTTTCTGGTTGGACCTCTGTAGGTCCCAGTAGTTAGCCACACTGAGGTAGCTCCACACATAAGAAATATAAGAAAGGGGAGACATGATAACCACCTACAAGATTCTCAGGGGAATTGACAGGGTGAACAAAGACAAACTCTTCAGCACGGGTGGAACACGAACAAGGGAACACAGATGGAAACTTAGTACCCAAATGAGCCACAGAGACATTGGAAAGAATTTTTTCAGTGTCAGTAGTTAGTAAATGGAATGCATTAGGAAGGGATGTGGTGGAGGCTGACTCCATACACAGTTTCAAATGTAGATATGATGGAGCCCAATAGGCTCAGGAATCTGTACACCAGTTAATTGACAGTTGAGAGGCGGGACCAAAGAGACAAAGCTCAACCCCCGCAAGCACAAATGAGTGAATACAAATAGGCGAGTACACACGAGTCACATTAGCCCAAGGAGTTCTAATAGATTAGAGACAGAACTTGTTTCCTCCCCCCACCCCTACTAAATGTGTATGTGATTTAAATATCACCAACGCCAAAGAAACATCCACAAAGTAAGCAAAGCAAAACACAGCTGCAAGGTTTACTGAGAATAAGGAAATGAAAAAGTTAACAACTCCACAAACAATCAACAAAGTGATTAGGTCAAACCTTCCTAGTTACACCTGGCTACTACAAGGCAGAAGTACCACCATGAGCTGCCGGCTCCCAGTCTCTACTATCCTCAGACAAGAGCCTAAATAAAAACCGACACACCTGGTAGGAGGGAATATCTGTTATCTTGAGATGATTTCGGGACTTTAGTGTCCCCCGCGGCCTGGTCCTCAACCAGGCCTCCACCCCCAGGAAGCAGCCCGTGACAGCTGACTAACACCCAGATACCTATTTTACTGCTAGGTAAGAGGGACATAAGGTGAAAGAAACTCTGCCCATTGTTTCTCGCCGGTGCCTGGGATCGAACCCGGGACCACAGGATCACAAGTCCAGTGTGCTGTCCGCTCGGCTGACCGGCCAAGGGGCCAGGGCATCACCGAAGCCCAGTCAGAAAGAAGAGCCTCATTACATTCAACACTGGTTTTCTGGTGGGGCCGAACTGCGGCCCTCCTGTAGCAAACCAACTACAGAGAATAGGAAAACTGAGACTTACCAGAGGAGGAGAAAGAAAGCAAAGATCAAACCGCCGAAGAGGAGAGACCAGGATGAGAACTCCTAATAAGGGCAACACAAGATGACAGTAACCAGAGACATTGACCAGGTAGTGAACTGCCAGGATCAAATTACACCACCTAAACCCAAGCCCACACATTAGCCCAAAACATAATAGCAAATAGTGAATGGAACTTATAGTTTCATCTAACAACCAAAGTGTACTTCAGCTCTGCCTTTCCTTTCAAAAGGTTTTTAAATTTGACATTTTTTGGTTTTTGTTTTTATCTTAAAGACCTGCCCAAAATGCTGCACGTACTAGTGGCTTTACAAGAATGTTAACACCATGCTATGTATCCTCACAAACCCAGTGCACCTTCTTCTATATAAATAAATAAAAAGGTAATAACCTAAAAAAAAAAAAAAAAATCTTGTTTATCCCACCATTTTATATTGTTCATTTCTTCCTGTGTCACTTACTGTACTGTTATTTGCTATTACTGTCACAGTACACTGATTAATTTTTTTTTTTTTTTTTTTTTTTTTAGATATATACAAGAGGGGTTAAATTCTTGTACAGCCTCTAGTACGCGTAGCGTTTAGGGCAGGTCCCTGGAATACGATCCCCGCCGCGAAGAATCATTTTTACAACCAAGTACCCATTTTACTGATGAGTTAAACAGAGGCTACAGTTAAGGATTTGGGCCCAGTAAATCCTCCCCGGCCAGGATATGAACCCATGACAAAGCGCTCGCAGAACGCCAGGCGAGTGTCTTACCACTATACCACGGAGACTGATATTCTGTGTGTTTCTATTATATATGTATTTGCATTATTTTTTCTTTTTAGCTATAATTAAATGATATTCACAGCATATTTAGTATTTTACTGTTCTGTTATTGCTTACCTTATTGTATCTTTACTCCATAGCATCTACATGCAAGCTGACATTGATCCTGAACTAAATCTGCTGTCACAAATTTACAATAACCAGCATATTGATGATCACTCCTGCAGGTATTACACAGCAAACCTTGCAAAAAACAAACTCCAACATAACACCTGCCTATTCGGTTTTCAACCAAAATGTTAGATCACTTGGTAAACATTTTTAAGGATATAAATGCACTACTCACAGTACTAGGTACTAAATTATGGTTCATTATTTTAACAGAAACCTGGCTAAGTAAAGACCATACCCAACTTTACAAAGCTGATTATAAAGCCATTTACAACTGTAGGCCTAATAAAAAAAATAGCATTGAATGTAATGAAATGCCATTTTCTGGGCGAGACCCGAAGGCTCCCCAGAGCTATCCGGGCTGATATGAATGTATTACTCGTCCTCAACACGAAGTTGAGACAACTGGCTGCAACCGCAGACTCAAAGCGACACAGGCCCTATGAGACCCTGGAACATTAACAAGGTAGCAAGTGGCCAGGACCCTGTTTGACCTCCAAAAACCCCATGCCCGAATGTCAACCCAAGACACGTTACCAAAGACAGCAGCCAAAGCAGCAAATTTAAGATCATCATGGGCACGAGGATAGACCACAGGCTGGCTAGACCTGATAATCCGGGAAGATTAGCGCCCTGGAACAGGGAAGAAGGGAAACCGGGTCAACCCAAAGTGCAGGAAGCTGCAACCAGTCACAACACATGATGTACCCCTTGTCTGACCAACCAAGCTTTGCTGGAAAGGAGCAAACTCATTCTTCACCAGAAAAGAAGGAGACAGCTGCAAACAAACAAACTTACCACCAGGACCAAAAGAGTAGAAACCCCTGCGCCAGAGGATAGCATGAAGTTCCCCAACCCGACTCCCAGAGGCCAATGCCAACAGGAAATAGCCTTAGAAAAACAATCCTGAACCAAAAGGGGCCACTACAACCTGAGGAGAAGAAAGAAAAGAGCTCACCCGGTCCAACGACCAGGATGGCTCAGGCGGCATATGAGCAGGGTGGAGGTGAAACAACCCTCGAGACAGCTTATGGAATGGAGCAGAAGCAACATCAATACTGAACGCAAGCTGCAGCGGCTTCGCCAGCGCCGCACGATACAAGGCAACAGTATTTGGCATGAGATGACGGTCCTGAAACAACCACGATAGGAAGGACAAGAACACCCTATCAGGGACCGAAGTAAACCTATGCAGAGATTAGGAAATAACAGAAGGACCACCAGGAAACTTCATACTGCCTCCGAGACGAAACACGCAGGTGAGACACCATCAATGAAGCCACCTGTGCACCATATAAATGATGATAGACTCAAGTCAAAAAGACCAGATGCGAAGACTCGAGGAGAAGAGTGAACCAGCAACGTACCAGGCCGGACCGATCCATTGAAAGAGGCGGAGCCACGAGAAGACCCCTCAGGTTCAAACACCAAGCAAGCAGAACCCCGATACTAAAGCTGAGCCGACTACCAAGGAGCCAGAAGAACAACTCTCCCCTGGTAAGTCTCTAAGCGAGCCAGGACCTGGAGCAACAGCTGAACCAAGGGGAGAAGTACAGGTATCCCCACCTCGCCCAGTACTGCCTGAAGGTGTCGATACCGAGGGCCTCGCAGTCGGGGAAGGGTGCCACATATACCAGAAGATGCCTCGACACCACCAACACAAAAACATCCACCTCCGGAGACTCGAATGTCCAGCAGAGTCAACTGAACGAGTCGGCATCAACCGTCCATTCCGTGGATAGGGGAATGAATCATGACAGGTCATCCGCCAGGACGTTGGAACCCCCCCGAATGTGAACTGCTAAGAGAGCCAAACACCGAGAACTCAGCAGAAGAGTCACTTGAAGTGACCAGCCCCAAAGAGCCAAGGACAAACGCCTGCGGTTCAGGCAATGAACCACTGGGGAACAGTCCGAATGGAGCCGAATCATCGATTGCAGAAGCCATATTTCTGTTAACCTTGGATGGAAGCTGTCATGTCTGGTATCCCCAGGATGCTACAGATAGATAACATTAACATCAGTAATAAAACTGATGGAAAGTGTCTTGGCCTATTCCTAGACAAGAGACTCAACTTCAGCACCCACATTCAACACATAACTAAAAGTCTCTAAAACAGTTGGTATACTCTCTAAAATCAGATATGTTCCTAACTCTGCTCTCCCCTCACTATATTATGCACTAATCTATCCCAATCTTAATTATGGTATCTGTGCATGGGGGTCTACCACTGCAAACCGCCTCAAGCCCTTCATCACCCAGCAAAAATCTGCTATCAGAATAATAAACTCTGCTTTCAGACAACACTCAGCTCCCTTGCTTAAATCTCTTAACATACTAAATATTAACTCCCTCTCACATTCTCTTGTGTTAACTACATTTACAAAACCCTGTTCTTAAATGCAAACCATGCTCAAACTCTCCCTGGACAGATGTAATAGGACCCATTATCACCACACCAGAAATAAATATCTCTTTGATATCCCCAGGGTCAAACTTAATCTGTGTAAACACACTATGCAAATTAAGGGACCTTGTCTATGGAACTCACTTCCTAGTGAATTGAAAAGCTGTCAAACTTTTGCCTCATTCAAAAACAAAAACAAAAAGTACCTAATTTCATCTTCGTAGTTTCCTACACCGAGCTTTAAATTTGCTCTGTATCAAGTGTTACCCAATCTCCCAACCTTTATGTACTTAATCCAAACAACTTTATCATTGTGTTCATTGCTGTCTTCTTTTATGTGCTAGCCATATGCTGTATTGTGCCTACCAATTTTTGTCAACTACCATTCAAGCTGTCATTGCAATCAATCTGAGCTACCTATGTGCTTTAATATACCTACAAATTTCTCTCATCTTTTATTTTTTTCTTGCTATGTACCTGTTATTTTTATAAATTTTGCTAGTATTTACCTACCTAAAATTTTCTTGGATTAAGGACCTGCCCGAAATGCTGCACATACTAGTGACTTTACAAGAATGTAATTACTATGCTATGTATCCTCACAATCCCAATGTACCTTCTTGCATATATATATAAATAAATAAAATAAATAAATAAAATAAATAACCTTAATTTTCTCACATGCTAACCCACTTACTCTAAATGACATGTTGAATACTGAACTCTAAGTTCATTTGTGGTTGACTGCTAACAAATTTACCTTTAATATCGACTAGACATTTTACATTTTGTTTAGTAACAATCAAATTAATCTAAGAATTAACAATACCCAAATTGCGATCAGAGTAGATGGGAAGTTCCTTGGTGTTCACATTAACCACTTAACTGCGCCAACCGAGTATTCTTGGTCGGTGGAAAACTGCTCCAACCGAGAAAAAACACTGATTTTTTCGTACCCATTCTAAATGTGCGAGAGGTTGGTTGTGTACAAAATGGACTCTTAGGACCTTCAGCAAGAGGCAGCCATCTTGGAAAAAATTCCCAGAATGCCCTAGGGCTGCTGGCTGGGGTCAGTACTGAGTGAGCAACCATGGGTGGCGCATGCGCCTCTATTTAGATGATACATAGATGAATCGTTTTCTGCGTTCAGTGATGATGCATCCGATACAAATAGCATAGATGAAGTGTTAGCGGCTTCCATGGGGGTGTTTTCCACGGATATTTTCAAGAATAGCTGAATCTCTTCTTGACTGATGGACACTCTTTGAGGCTGGCTGAATCTCTTCTTGACTGATGGACACTCTTTGAGGCTGGCTGAATCTCTTCCTGTGTGGGACCTTACAAAGCGATCTTTTCATGACTACCTAACAAATTGATCTTTTCCTGTAATCTTTTCAAGACTATCTTATGTTTTACAAGCATGGCCACATACCACCTGCAGATACTAATGCCAAGGGTGCACATGACTGCATTATTTGCAAGTACTCAGAACAGTCTCCGTGGTGTAGTGGTAAGACACTCGCCTGGCGTTCCGCGAGCGCTATGTCATGGGTTCGTATCCTGGCCAGGGAGGATTTACTGGGCACAATTCCTTAACTGTAGCCTCTGTTTAACGCAACAGTAAAATGTGTACTTGGATGAAAAAACGATTCTTCGCGGCAGGGGATCGTATTCCAAGGACCATAGGATTAAGGACTTGCCCGAAACGCTACGCGTACTAGTGGCTGTACAAGAATGTAACAAAGAAACAGGAAGCAAAAATCTATCTGTACCTGGTGCAACGCGAGCTAAGTTGCACTGTGTACTATAGACTAATGGACTACTTCGTTGATTATTACTCACTTCCGAAGTACCGAGTGTGTAATACAGTGCGTTACTGTGTAAATGATCTGCCTAATGTCTCTAACATTCTGAAACCTATTTTGTTTGCTGATGATACTACCCTCATCTACTCCAACCCCAACCCACATACACTAAATGGTGTTGTTAATAATGAACTAAAAAAAGTCCACTTATGGATGTCAACCAACAAACTAACACTTAACATAGAAAAGACCTACTACATCCTATTCGGAAGCAAATCTACAAATGCAATTCAACTTCAGATTGACAATGTAAACATTAGCAATAAAAATGATGGAAAGTTTCTTGGCATATTCCTAGACAAGAGACTTAACTTCAGTACCCACATACAACACATAACTAAGAAAGTCTCTAAAACAGTTGGTATACTCTCCAAAATCAGATATTATGTTCCTAACTCTGCTCTCATCTCTCTATATTATGCACTAATCTATCCCTATCTCAACTATGGTATCTGTGCATGGGGTTCAACCACTGCAAACCACCTCAAGTCCATCATCACCCAGCAAAAATCTGCTATCAGAATAATATCAAATTCTGCTTTCAGACAACACACAGCCCCCTTGTTTAACTCCCTAAACATGCTAAACATAATCTCACTCCACAAATTCTCTTGTGTCAACTACATTTACAAAACCCTGTTCTTAAATGCAAATCCTTGTCTGAAACTCTTCTTGGACAGATGTAATAGGACCCATTATCACCACACCAGAAATAAATATCCCTTTGATATCCCCAGAGTTAAACTTAATCTGTGTAAACACTATGCAAATAAAGGGACCCAGTTTATGGAACTCACTCCCTACTGAATTGAAAAGCTGTCCAACTTTTACATCATTCAAAATCAATACTAAAAAGTACCTAATTTCATCTTCATAGTTTTTCACTTTTTGCCTTAAAATTGCACTGTATCAATTGCTACCCAATCTCCCAACCTTTATGTTCCCAATTTGAACATCTTTACCATTGTAATCATTGCTGTTTTCTTATATGTGCTGCCAATCTGTTGTTTGGTGTTTATAAATCTTGTTTATCTGTATCTTTTGCTACCCAGTCTCCCAATCTTTATGTACCCAATCTGAACATCTTTACCATTGTGATCATTGCTGTCTTATATGTGCTGTCAATCTGCTGTATGGTGTCCATTAACCTTGTTTAAATTACTAATCAAGCTATCAATGTAATCAATCAGAGCTTTAATATAACAATATGCTTTAATATACCTACTTATCTCTCTCATCTCATTTTTCTCTTGTAATGTATCTTTATCATTTATCAATTCTGTTTGAAATTACCTACTTAAAATTATCTGCTAGATTAAGGACCTGCCCGAAACGCTGTGCGTACTAGTGGCTTTACAAGAATGTAAATACAGTACTGTACTATCCAATGTATTCTCACAAACCCAATGTACCTTCTTGTATATATATAAATAAATAAATAAATAAATAGTATGTGAAACTCTACATATTGTAATTTTAGTGAATTTTTAACAAGTAATATTGTGACAATAAACATTTATTGTGGACACATTACTGACACATGTATCAGTTCCATGGAACATTATGAACGTTCTACTGTATACATATTGTAAAGAACACAAATATGCATCATACACAAAAAAACAAATAAAAACCGCATTGGAAATACATAGAACAAATTGAAAATATATTTGTGGCAACACCCGGTGCTTGAATGGCCCGCGCGACCGTGTCTGGGCGAGTCACGCACGGGAAACCAGGCCCTGATGACGTCACAGCACACCTTGTCCATGTCTCCACAACCAAAGTAAGTGAAATTTGGTATTTATTTTTACATAGACATGTTCAGGAAAGAGAATTTATCATTTTACAAAGAAAAAAGAATTTTTTGGGAACACTTTAATTCATGCGCACGGGGAATTTCACAATAAACTCGGCACAGCACAGTGGTTAATAAACTAAATTTCCATTTCCATATACAAGATATTACTAAAAAGGTTTCTAAAACAGTAGGTTTAGTAAAACAGTAGTAAAACAAAACTCTCCAAAGTCAGATACTGTGTTCCTCACCCTGCCCTAGTTACTCTGTATTATTCATTCATTCATTTGTTCATTTCTCACCTATGGTGTCTGTGCCTGTGGATCCACCACCCTTAATTACCTCTGACATTTAATTACTGAACAAAAATCAGCAATTAGAACAATCATTAATTCCAGTCCCAGACACCATCCTGCTCCATTATGAAATCCTTGAACACGTTAAAAATCGAGTCTCTGCACATACGCTCAAGTGTTCTCTATATCATAAAACTCTGAAGTGTAATGCCAATCATGACCTTAAACACTTCCTAGAAGGTTGTAATAGAACTCACAGTCATCACATGAGAAACAAATCTCTCTTAGATATTTCTAGAGTGAGACCAACCAAAGCAGAAATGCAATGCAAATTAAGGTTCTCAAATTATGGAATGATCTCTCAAATGTAATCAAAAGTTATACGTCTCCCAATCAGTTTAAAAAGAGAGTAACATTTATTTAATATGTAATTATTATCTTATAATTAATACCATGTAACTAGTTTCACTCACATTTTCCTTTGTAATAAGTTACTGCGTTACTCTTCTTATTTTTTTTTGATTAAGCATTATGTACTTTCTACATATATTGTCATTTAATTTCTTGCATTTCTTTGTTAGTGTTTATTCATGTCCTTTACATTCCTTTTTTTTTTTGTTAGTATTGGACCCGTATGCCTTAAATTAGTACTGTACTGTATTTTACTTTGTTTTGTTACATTCCAAAGAAAATGTTACATGAGAGTCCAGTTGCTTTTGTAAACTACACCTTGTATTTCCATCCTGTTATTAAAGTTAATTCACTACTGTACTATCGCTACATCTACTGACTCCAAATCATTATAGTCTATGCCTGTCATCCTTATGTATTATGTTTTTACATTCATTTGTTATTTTCCAAGAATGTTCTCATTTTGTTAATTTACTTGTTTAGTATTAAGCACTTTACCCCCCTAATACATTTAATTAAATTTGTTGTCTATTTTATGTTCTGGCTGAAATGCTTTGCGTAATGGTGGCTTTGTTAGATGTGTAACCCCTGTCCCTATAATTTTACATTACTCTTATGCTCTTTGTACACACATTCTTGTGAATAAAGATTATGATTAAACAAATTCTGCAATTAGTCCATCAAAAATAAAAATACCTATAGAGCACAGCCTGCAGCATAATCCTATAAACTAAATCATGCTTGTGGGTATATTTGGCATGCTAATGGTTAACATGTTAAAGCCTCTACTCTGTTCATTACAAGGGACCTCATATTGCATACAACACTGAAATAGCATTAACTCACCTCAACCTCTTGACCATCTTCAGCTAACACAACCAATGACGAAGTTGACTGCAGGATCTTGGTGAGGTCCCTGAGAAAGCAACCAAAGAAAGGGATGACACGACATTCGGGCAGCATCAGTGCACGGTCTAAGGCAGCCTCATACTCGGTACGACTCTCCCCAAGGAGTACCCCAGTCAGGAAGTCCAAGACTGGAAGATGTTCATTTTCCAAGCTCAACCAGAATGGCTTCAGCTTTACTGATCTGCAGATTAAATTTAAATTAAAAACTTCCCTTCAAAAGGTAACTTATTCAGTCTTATGATTTTAAAATAGTTTATTACTGTACAGTAACCTTTGCCCAATCACCACCACTATATTGATAATCAGCCAATGCTAATCTTTTATTTGTAAAATATTAATTGCAATAAACTTAATATGAAAAATAGTTTCAATCCTCCCTTTATAAGCAGATCTTACACTGTACAGAGGTTGAAAATGGGAAACAGATTCATGGAAAATGAAAAGGAAATGTGTGAAACATTGAACAAAAAATTCCAAAGTGTGTTTGTACAAAATGAAATCTTCAGAGAACCAGACACAATAAGAATTCCAGAGAACAACATAGAGCACAGAGATGTCTAGAGACGAAGTGAAAAAAATGCTCAAGGAGCTATGTTAAAACAAAGCAATTGGCCCAGATCAAGTTTCACCATGGGTTCTGTGAGAATGTGCACCTGAGCTCAGTATTCCACTTCAACGGATTTTCCAGGCATCCCTGTGTACAGCAGTTGTAGCCGATGTGTGGAAAAAGGCTAACATAGTTCCAATCTACAAAAGTGGCAGTAGGGAAGACCCCCTCAATTATAGATGTTTATCATTGACAAGTGTAATACAGTAGTCAAAATATTGGAAAAATTAAAACTAAATGGGTAGAAAACCTGGAGAAAAAAAGATATAGTAACAAACCGTCAGTATGGTTTTCGATCTGGAAGATCCTGTGTAACAAATTTACTCAGTTTCTATGATCGAGTCAGAGATTTTACAGAAGAGAGATGGTTGGGTTGACTGCACCTATCTGGACCTAAAAGAGACTTGACAGAGTTCCCCACAAGAGGTTGGTCTGGAAACTGGAAACTGGGAGGGGTGACAGGTAGGCTACTAACATGGATGAAAAACATTGACAGAAAAATGAGGGCAGTAATTCGAGGCAATGTGTAGAACTGGAGAAATATCACGATTGGAGTACCACAGGTCTCAGTTTTTGCACTGGTAATGTTCATTGTCTACATAAATGATCTACCAGATGGAAAACAATAATATGAACATGTTTGCTGATCATGCTAAGATAATATGAAAGATAAGAAACTTAAATGATTGTCATGCCCTTCAAGAAGTCCTGGACAAAATAAGTTTGGAGCACCACTTGACAAATTGAATTTAATGTGAATAAATGCCATGTTATGGAATGTGGAATAGAACACACCCCACACAACCTATAAATTTTGTGAGAAATCTTTAAAGAATTCTGATAAAGAAATATCTAGGGGTGGTTTTAGATAGAAAACTATCACCTGAGGACCACATAAACATTGTGCAAGGAGCCTATGCTACACTTTCTAACTTTAGAATTGCTTTTAAATACTGTACATGGATGGTGAAATACAGTACTAGACAAATTGTTCACGACTTTTGTTAGACCAAAGCTGGAATATGCAACAGTTGCATGGTGCCCCCATATCTTAACACATTAACCACTGCACTGTGCCAAACGACAAATGCTGTTCGCCGATTACTGCGCAAACCGGCAAAAGTATTTTATATTTTTTTTGTACACGGTCGAAACGCGCTCGCGGTAGGTTGGGTACGAAATGGATGCTTGGGACCTCCAGTGAGAGGCAGCCATCTTGGAAAAAATTACCAGAATGTCGTAGGGCTGCTGGCTGGGTTAGTACCGAGTGGGCAACCATGGGTGGTGCACGCGCCTTTGGCTCCCAAACACCTGTCCGACATGGTGTTGAAAGATTGCTTGAAGAACATAAGGGTCATGATATTGATGAAGCTAGGCGCAATAAGGACCTAACACAAAGGTCGGATGCAAGTGATACAGCACCTATTAAGATGATACAGTGTGCGTATCCAGTTGTAGCTCTAAGCGCCACCCTTGCCCACATATGCCATTTCCAATTTATATAGATGATACATAGATGAATCGTTTTCTGGGTTCAGTGATAATGCATCCGATATAAGTAGCATAGATGAACAGTGTTAGTGGCTTCTATTGTGGTGTTTTCCACAGATATTTTCAATAGCCAAATCTCTTCCAGAATGCCCGAATCTCTTTCAGATTGACTGACACTCTTCGAGAATGACAATCTCTTCCAGTGTGGGACCTTACAAAGCGATCTTTTCAAGACTACCTTACAAATTGATCTTTTCCTATAATCTTTTCAAGATTACCTTATGCTTTACAAGCTTGCTACATACCACCTACAAGTACTAAAGCCAAGGGTGTATGTAAGTGAATTATTTGCAAGCACACAGAATGAAGAAACAGGAAGCAAAAATCTATTTGCACCTGGTGCAACACGAGCGAAGTCGCACTGTGTACTATGGACTACTTCGTTGATTATTACTCACTTCCGAAGTACTGAGTGTGAAATACAGTGTGTTACTGTGTAAATAGTGAGTGAAACTGTACATATTGTAATTTTAGTGAATTTTTAACAAATAATATTGTGACAAACATACATTGTGGACACATTACTGGCACATGTATCACAGTGCTATGAAACATTATGAACGTTCTACTGTACACACATTGTAAAGGACACAAATATGCATCATATACAATAAAACAACAAATAAAACCACATTGGAAATACATAGAACAAATTTATTGTATATGTAAACAAGAAGTTGACATAATAGCACTAGAGATCTGCCATGAGGATGATAAACTAATGATCATAAATGCACATAGTCCACCACCAAGCAGCACATGGTCAATGGAGGAGCTAGATAGTAAACAAGAAGGTCTTATAACAATAATGAGAGATATCATAGCGAGAGCGGATAACGATAGTTCACGACTGTTGATAGTCGGCGAATTCAACTTGAAATCCATAGACTGGGAAGCATATGAAGCTAAAACAGAAGATTTTTGGACCTGTAAATTTGTAGACCTCATCCTGGAAACATGTTTGTATCAACATGTTAAACAAGCTACGAGGATGAGGGAAGGGGACGTTCCCTCCATGCTAGATTTGATATTTACCAGGTAGGAGGAAGAAATATTTGACATTCAGTACCTTCCTCCCTTGGGTAAAAGTGACCATGTCTTTTTGGGAATAAAGTATGCAATGCGTTATAATCTGGAAGAAAATATGAAGGTTGATGCAATTGAAAAACCCGACTTTAGGAGAGGACATTATGGCAACCTTAGAAAAAGTTTTAGTGAGTATAATTGGACAGACTTATTGCTAGGCAAGGAAGTGAATGAGATGTATGTCAAGTTTTGTGAAATATGTGATAAAGGCACAAAAAAATTTATACCAAAACAGAGATGCAGAACTAGGAAATAGGATTGGTTCAACAGAAATTGCAAGAGGGCCAGAGACCAAAAGACACAAAAATGGAATCAATACATGAAGAGGCCAAACCCCCAAACATACCAGCAATACAAAGATGCAAGAAACAACTACATGGCAGTAAGGAGAGAGGCAGAAAGAAATTTTGAAAGAGAGATTGCAGATAAATGTAAAACAGAACCAGGTCTATTCTATAAATTCATAAACAACAAATTGCAGGTAAAGGATAATATTCAGAGGTTGAAAATGGGAAATAGATTCAAAGAAAATTAAAAGGAAATGTGTGAAACATTAAACGCAAAGCTCCCAAGTGTGTTTGTACAAAATGAAATCTTCAGGGAACCAGATACAATAAGAATTCCAGAGAACAACATAGAGCACATAGAGGTGTCTAGAGACGAAGTGGAAAAACTGCTCAAGGAGCTAAATAAGAACAAACCAGTTAGTCCAGATGGAGTTTCACCATGGGTTCTGAGAGAATGTGCACCTGAGCTCAGCATTCCACTTCAACTGATTTTTCAGGCATCCCTGTTTACAGGAGTTGTAGCTGATGTGTGGAAAAAAGCTAACATGGTTCCACTCTACAAAAGTGGAAGCAGGGAAGACCCCCTTAATTATAGACCGGTATCATTGACAAGTGTAATAATCAAAATATTGGAAAAAAATAATTAAAACTAAATGGGTAGGACACCTGGAGAGAAATGATATAATATCAGACAGACAGTATGGTTTTCGATCTGGAAGATCCTGTGTATCGAATTTACTCAGTTTCTATGATCGAGCAACAGAGATATTACAGGAAAGAGATGGTTGGGTTGACTGCATCTATCTGGACCTAAAAAAGGCTTTCAACAGTTCCACATAAGAGGTTGTTCTGGAAACTGGAAAATATTGGAGGGGTGACAGGTAAGCTTCTAACATGGATGAAAAATTTTCAGACTGATAGAAAAATGAGGGCAGTGATCAGAGGCAATGTATCGGACTGGAGAAATGTCACAAGTGGAGTACCACAGGGTTCAGTTCTTGCACCAGTGATTTTTATTGTCTACATAAATGATCTACCAGTTGATATACAGAATTATATGAACATGTTGGCTGATGATGCTAAGATAATAGGAAGGATAAGAAACTTAGATGATTGTCATGCCCTTCAAGATGACCTGGACAAAATAAGTATATGGAGCACCATTTGGCAAATGGAATTTAATGTTAATAAATGCCATGTTATGGAATGTGGAATAGGAGAACATAGACCTCACACAACCTATATATTATGTGAGAAATCTTTAAAGAATTCTGATAAAGAAAGAGATCTAGGGGTGGTTCTAGATAGAAAACTATCACCTGAGGACCACAAAGAATATTGTGCAAGGAGCCTATGCCACGCTTTCTAACTTCAGAATTGCTTTTAAATACATGGATGGCGATATACTAAAGAAATTGTTCACGACTTTTGTTAGGCCAAAGCTAGAATATGCAGCAGTTGTGTGGTGCCAATATCTTAAGAAGCACATCAACAAACTGGAAAAGATGCAAAGACATGCTACTAAGTGGCTCCCAGAACTGAAGGGCAAGAGCTACGAGGAGAGGTTAGAGGCATTAAATATGCCAAAACTAGAAGACACAAGAAAAAGTGGTGATATGATCACTACATACAAAATAGTAACAGGAATTGATAAAATCGATAGGGAAGATTTCCTGAGGCCTGGAACTTTAAGAACAAGAGGTCATAGATTTAAACTAGCTAAACACAGATGCCGAAGAAATATAAGAAAATTCACTTTCGCAAACAGAGTGGTAGACGGTTGGAACAAGTTAGGTGAGAAGGTGGTGGAGGCCAAGACCATCAGTAGTTTCACAGCGTTATATGACAAAGAGTGCTGGGAAGACGGGACACCACGAGCGTAGCTCTCATCCTGTAACTACACTTAGGTAATTACACTTAGGTAATTACCACAAACAATATCCAACACCCATCCAAAAACCAAGAACCAGCGCCTGGCTGAGACAGTGTTGCCAAACCATATATGTAATCTCACCTGTAAAGCATTAGGCACTATCTTGTCACAACACAGTTTAGCCGTGTAATATTCTGGGAGCATCGCTAGTAGAGTATGTCCAGAGCTGCGTGTGCAGTAGGGGGAAGATTAGGTATAGTGTAGAGGTGGAGGCAGCATCACTCCGAGCCACCCCACACCCGTATGCAGAGAAAAGAACCAGGCGTTTTCCCCATATATAAAATCAAGAACTCCCCCAGTATCTAGGCTATGACCGGAAAGATAACACAAGCTAGAGCAGCGTATTACCCATGATAAGGTCGTGGAACTCCCACATGTGTACGCCATCCATAAACAAAAAAAAAAAAACACCCATGGCCCATGCACAGAATGCATGAGGTATGAGCCACACCACCCATCTTGCAAGGAGGGGTGCCTAAAAGTGTTATTTAACGGTTATTAGTAACATTGAGACAGTATGGAAAGAAGATGTGATTATAAAATAATTAGATATAGTATCGAAAGATGATTAGTAATATGGAAGAGGACCAACGAGTCCTATAAAGGACTGGAGGTAAGCCTCACCGGAAGTCAACAGATGTTCCAATAATGTTGTAAGTATCAAGATCGTCTCGAACCTTCGAGATTCTTGACTATCAAGCACAAAATCACGGAGGCTCATATGGCATCTGTGACTAATGTTTGTGCAGGATCCAGATACGATTTGAACACGACTTCGACATCATGTAGAAGAATACATGTCCTAGATAAGAACGGCGAGAAAGTGGTTAAAATTACCCACAGGAAGGATGGAACTGACGCACCCGAAGGGACACAGAAAAGCCCCGCACTGAGAGTTGGAAAACTCAGGCGGGGTCCAACGGGGCCCAAGGCCCCAAGTCAGCTCCTCCCCAACCCCAGGAACCTCCATGTCAGACTCCAGGAGGCGAGTCATCCTCCAAGGCCCCGGCCTCACAAGAAAACACCGGGGCAGCTGGAAAAGCAAGAATAAAAGAAGCCCACTTGTCAGACCCCAGTGCTACAGCAGGAGGAATAGACTCAAATGCCTCCATCACCACCCCGGAAGGGGCAACCCCTGAGTCTCAGAAACCTCTAAACCCTGCCCTGACTCCGAAGCCCTCAGACGCTTCAGAGCCAGAAGCAAGGGTGGGGGACAGAACCACAGCAGGGGAAGAACGAGGGGGTGCAGACCGAACCAAGGCCGAAGCAACCAACACCCCTAAGTCTGGATCCCAATCAGCAAAGCGAGGCAGCCTCGGGGCATCCAACTGATGCCAAAGTCTAATGACATACATACCAGCCTGGACAGCTCCGGAGAGCCAAAGGGGCTCAGTCTAGAAAAAAATATTGTATGTGACATACTTTAGCCGCAATGCAGCTGGGAAGTTGAGCATATTATGGGCACTGAGCGATGGAGCACTCAAGGTTACTAGGCCCTGTCACCCCGTGGGGAGGCAGTTGCCGCGAATGTAATGTTTCACAATTATTTTTATATTTCTCATTTGTTTCTTCTCTGGTTTTATGCTGTACAGTATTATTATTATTCAAAAGTGTGTAATTTGTGGAATTTATATAGTTCAATGTGTGGAACATTGCTATGCTCAAAATTATGGGGCTCATATATGTGACATGTATATTATATTCTACAATCAACCAAACTGTCTTTACTGTTATTACACTATATACACACACATTTTATATACACCTAATCTACATTTATGTTCACCATAGCAAACCACTAAGCTGGTATAGTGATTTCTAAACAATAACATGTTGCCACACACCAGCAAGCAGCCGACGCCACCTTCCTCCCTCCCCTCTCACCAACAATACTCCTCCTACCACTAATTAACATGATTAATTCTCACCACAATCATGCCGTTATCTGAATTCTGGTCACTAAATCATGTAAATGAATAATTTTCCACATGTTTATTTTGTAAAGGAACATGAGAAATCGTTTGAAGAATTTTAGATGGACGAAATAATGGCAGTGTGCTGTGGCTAGCACTGTGAACATCTTTGAACAGAATTTATTCACTGATATCTGAACACTGTACACAGTCTTTATCACAGTCAAGCTCTTCTGAAATACTATCATGGATAAATAATACCAGACATATATATATGGAAAATTTTATGTGATGCTGTGGTCGAAAGCTGAACAGCAGTGCTGTTAGCTCATGCTTGTGTGCCAGCCTTGGTTGCTCACTCAATACTGAGGCCTTCACACCTGGGAATGTTGCCCACAATTTTTTTTTAAATGGCATCTGTTTAGGAGAGCCCTGAGGAAGCTGATGCGAACCCCGTGTAGCCGCTGGAGTTTTAAATGATACGCTATACCTATGAGATCCCTAAGGAGCATTGTGCACCAACCGTGGAAAGCCTCAAAGCATGATGCGCAGTACAGTGGTTAATCAAACCCCTCTGTTCCTCCTGAAACTCCATCACCTTGTGACCTTCAATCAGTTCCTTGAGTATTTAATCTGTTCTTGTTGAACACTTCCCAACAACCCCATCTATAGCACCTTTACTATTAAGCACTTCACATCTATACCAAGAGCAGCAGTGAAAGGGCAACAAAAGTCTAGAATGTACATGCTTGAATTTTAGTAAAAATAAATAGGGTATAGTATATTTGTCTAATCCCCTGTACAGGTTTTACTCCATCTGGAGCCTCCATCTTTGAAAAAGCATTCACTCAAACTATTAAGATGTTTAATTTCTGGCTTCTGATTTATTACATGACACACCTGCCATACTAAATACTTCTCTAACACTTACTTGAGGCCAGTGATAATCTCCATGGCACCATTGAAATTCGCCATGTTCCAACAGGAGAGAGCAACCCGCAAGATGCAAGACAACACTGCCTTCCTGTCCTCGTGGGTTGGCTGGGATACAATGACGTGTGTTATCCATGATGAAACCTGCAGTGTTGAAATAATGAGAATTGTCAGCTAACTTTTAGATTATTATTCAATAAATGCAAATCTTATTTGTTTTGTGGGGTGGGCATGGGCAGGATCGGAGGAATATTTAAAGAAAATATCTCATCTCTTGGTTAAAATGTAAGGATCATCCCCCAATAATAATTTGTGAACTTCCAAAAAGAACAGCGTTGAATGTAATGAAACGCCATTTTCTGGGCGAGTCCCAAAGGCTCCCCAAAGCTATCCAGGCTGATATGTATATCTCTAGAATTTGGCATCAGTTGATGTGGATGGAGTTCAAGGCCTACTGGAAACCACAAGCCAGTACCTGGCCCCTTCAGAGAGGCACGAGGAGCAATGGCTGATAGAATTGCACATGTGATTTGGAGCATTCTTATATCTGCCATCGACCGGGACAGGCACCCAGAAAGGTAAGTGCCCCAAAACAACAGAGCCAGCTGCTATAATAGGGGCTAACTAGCTGTGCAGTACCCCACACCCCTACCAGTGAGGAAACTACCCCCCCCCTCTTCCCAGAGGTAAACAAGGGCCAAAAAAAAAAAAAAAAAGCTGACGTCAAGGGTGGCCAAGTATTGAGTAGTAAAAGACACAGCAGAGGTAGGTCCCAAAGTGACTTGTGGAAGGTGACCCCAAGCTCCAAGGGCAGTACTTACTAGGCACCTAAGGTAGGAAACTATAGGCGCATGCAGCCCGAGTACTGCAAAATATTACTCCTGGCTCGCACACCACCTGTAGAGACAGACCATGCCACAAGGCACAGAAACCGAAATCAAAGCAGGAGCCAGAGGTACATGACCTGCCAGTATCACATCAGCCAAGAATTGCCAGATGGATCGCTGGCGAGGGGTCTGGGGCTCCCACTCTTCCCCCTCCCGGGGAAGGGGGTGTTGTGCAGACAGCGGCGTGGCAACGTGATGACATCATGCTCATTTGCTAATTTTCATTCGGGGAATTCTATCACCTCGTTTGGCTTACAGTAGCAATATTTTCACCAGAATAAGGGGTTTGTTTTGGGGTGCCTACCTTTCTGAGTGCCAGACATGGTCAATGGCACATAGAATGCGCCCAACCACACAGGGGGGGGGGGTTTATAGGTTCTGTATAGGTTTCTACAGGTTCTGGCTCATGGTCCCCAGTAAGCAAGAACTCCATGCACTTTGACTGATGCCAAAAAGCTAATAGGTATACTGTATATCAGCCTGGATAGCTCCGGGGAGCTGACAAGGCTTCCCCAGAAAATTGCCTTGTCACCCATGCCTATTAGCCCTCCACATCACACACAGTTTGTTTTTCTGCACACTTTATTTTTTGAAAACCCTTGGATTTTCGTAATGATACACAAGCAAGGGTTTAATTTTCAAATCGCCACTCGCATTACCACACAGCACAAGAGTTAGCCTATCTTTCATAGGCTTGTGTCTGAGTAACGACGTCTCCTCTTGGGTAATGTATGTCCTCTTCAGCAATTTTTTCCAGAATAGCCTTGTCTCGTCACAATTAAACACTTGTTGTGGTATGTATCCCTATCTACAAAATCTTTAAAATCACGAACAAATCTTTCAGCCAGTGGTTTGTCTGAAATTGCACCCTAACCATGCCTCACAACACTATGAATGCCAGTTCCTTTTCTAAATTTCTCAAACCATCCCCTGCTCACCTTAAACTCTTTCACATCTGCATCACTCGTTCCTGGGGTTATCTTTACCACATCTTCATGCAACATCCTTGCTTTTTCACAAATGATAGCCTCTGAAACGCTATCACCCATGATAACTGCTCCTTGTTTATCCAATTTAATAAAAACATTTCTACAGCCTCAAGTGTTTGTGTTCTTTGTTTTGTGATTATTGTTAGGCCTTTTGCCACTTTAGCACTCGTAATTTCACAAGTGACTGTGGTTCCACCGTATCTTCATGACGTAATGCTAGCAGACTTTGGGTTGCTTGTGGTGGCTTTGGGTATCTCTGGGTAATTCTACAGACCTCCATGATTAGTTTCACCAAGTCCTGATAGAGTGGGACACTGTTTCTGAGGGGGAAAAGGAGGGTTTGTAGTCACAGGACAAATGGTTATTGTGAGGGGGAGGCTTTGCTCCCACCCCCCACCACCACACTCTGTAGCACAATTTTCTCCATTTGGGTAACCCCCCCCCAGGGTACTGGTACTCTAGGCTTGATCTGTTGGCTGTTGCGACTCCATTGCAACAGATCCTGATGACCCAGGTCACATCTGATTACTTGTTTGGATTACTCATGTGAAAATGAATCCAATGACATCTAACTTGATACACTTTGGACATTACCTAATGAAGGTAGATCTTTAAGCACTTATGTAAGCAATAAATTTGAGCTATGAGAGTGTCAACCCTCACACTTGCACCCACCTGCCTACCTCTCCCCCATGACTGCCTCTTCCCTGCACACCTGCACACAGAAGTAACACCACATGAGACCAGGAGGCATGGCAGGATGTGCAGAATACCCCCGTTGAAGAGCAGAGGTGCAACAGGTACTCACAGAGAACTATCAACATTAGAGGCCCGAGACTGTTCAACACGCTTCCACTACACATAAGGGGCATAACTGGCAATCCCCTCACAGTGTTCAAGAGAGAACTGGATAAGCACCTCCAAAGGATACCTGATCAACCAGGCTGTGACTCATATGTCAGGCTGCGAGCAGCCGCGTCCAACAGCCTGGTTGATCAGTCCAGCAACCAGGAGGCCTGGTCGATAACCGGGCCGCGGGGATGCTAAGCCCCGGAAGCACCTCAAGGTAACCTCCCCCATGCCTGCCTGCCAGCCAGCCAGTTAGTTATCCACCTGTTCACCCAGCCCATGTATCTGTTCACCCACTTGTTGATAGTACTCACAGAGAACTATCAACATTAGAGGCCCGAGACTGTTCAACACGCTTCCACTACACATAAGGGGCATAACTGGCAATCCCCTCACAGTGTTCAAGAGAGAACTGGATAAGCACCTCCAAAGGATACCTGATCAACCAGGCTGTGACTCATATGTCAGGCTGCGAGCAGCCGCGTCCAACAGCCTGGTTGATCAGTCCAGCAACCAGGAGGCCTGGTCGATAACCGGGCCGCGGGGATGCTAAGCCCCGGAAGCACCTCAAGGTAACCTCCCCCATGCCTGCCTGCCAGCCAGCCAGTTAGTTATCCACCTGTTCATCCAGCCCATGTATCTGTTCACCCACTTGCCCCACCCACCTACCAGCCAGCCAGCCAGCCAGCCAGCTGACCACCCAGCCAGCCAGCTGACCACCCAGCCAGCCACACACTAATTATAGTGTGGGGAAATTTATATTATGTTGGTTGTGGTACATAAACTTACAAATATGTTCACTTTTTTACTTCCCCAGTTAAAATTCTGCTTATCAACATGTCGGCCTTATATGGCAGGGGCCTTCCCATATAACTCGGATAAGCGAACTTATAAAGTAGTAACAAAATATATGATAATGATATTAGTGAGCAATTTGCATAAACAAAGCTGAAAGAACAGTTATTAAAATTAACAGATTTCATATCCAAAAAATTAACTTTGCACTCTCAGGGGTAGTGACCATGCATGTTATCTTGAGAGTAACAATGTGCTTACCTCCTTGAACCTCTTGGTGAGATGGGCTACAGCAGCAGTGGTTGAGCTAGAGAATTGGTGGACCCTGGATCGAGGCCGCAGGTCACTGGTAATGTGACGGATGTAAGCAATTGGTGGGACTCTGTAATAGAGCTCATATTCTACCTCTGTCAACTTCAGTGCCACTTCCTCGGGGAAGTGGAGGAGCTTCTGCAGGCCCTCAAGCTCATCCGAGTACAGCATTCCCATCCCTGTTCCATGTCGTACCAGCTCCGAACCTGTGGGAACCATTAGAGTTGTACATCGTAGCTTACAGGAAGCAAAGAAACTGCTTTTTATTGGATTGGAAAGTACTTGCCTAGATATTCTGCCCTAAATTTGACAATGGTTAAGCATTAGCTTCCTAGCTTTGCCTTTCAAATACAAATATTTATTCAGGTAAAGTACATACATACAAGGTGAGATACAAAAAGTTGTTGGATTTATAGATAGAGTTAGTACATACAATGCCTAAAGCCACTATTACGCGAAGCGTTTCGGGCAGGAAAAACACCAAGACTAAAACTTAATACTAATTGAGATTAAAGTATAAATTGTGTTGAGGAGGAGAAGAAAAAAAAAATAAAAGAAAGGGCCAGTCCTTGTTCAATACCAGTAATTATTATTACATTCACATTTTTCTCTTTTCCCGTGTTATAATTCAGCAGGAAGAGAAACGAACGAGTGATCTACATGGCGTTTATTTACCGTAGACCATGACATCACCAGGTTATTGGTTACACGACTTACTATTTACAATGCTTATAAAACGAAAAAGTATCCGCTTGAAACATTATGGTTCAGTTAGTACTACCTAACCTAAGTAGTACTTAAGTTTCATAGCATCAGGAAAAGATTTTAATAAATGTTTCGGTAACAAATTTATTCTTGGAAGACTGGTCTGATTTTAAAGTTTTCTTGAACATGTGGAGCTTTATTAGTTAACTAATAAGGCTTTATTAAAAGTACCATGCTTCCAGTAAAGTTTTAAATTAATTTATTTCTTTATTAAAATCCAGAAATGTGCACCACTTTCGTTTTATGTCAAAATAATATGGATATTTTTCTTCACAGCTCCTGAAATACAAATGGGAAAGCCAAGACCAATATGTGATATAAGTAATTTTGTCCAAAAATATTGGTCTCAATGGAGTAATCTGTCTGCAAATGTAGTTTATTTCAGTGATAAGGAGAAACACTGTACACCCAACATGTAAAGCCCTACACAGGATACCACGAGCATAGCTCTCATCCTGTAACTACACTTGGGTAATTACAGTAAATTAAGTCATTAGAGTATTTATTCACTATATTTTTAACCCCTTAATCCTACAACATACCTTAATCCTAACACTTGTTTACAAGAGCTGTGTCCCTTTTAACCTATTTTGTCCCAGAGATGATCTTGTCCCTGTTCCAATCCTTGCAATTGGACTACAGTGTTGAAGAATAGCTATCATCATTCTAACCAATGCAGCAGCAAGTTCAGATCTTTCTGAAGCCTCTCAAAATCATCTTATCAGCATTTCATCATCTGCTAACAGGAATATAAATTATCCTATTCACTTTGCCAGGTCATTTACATACATAAGTCATATAATGTACCCCAGTAATTACCTAAGTGTAGCTAAAAGATGAGAGTTACGCTCGTAGTTTTCCATCTTCCCGGTACTTTTTATCATATGATGCTTTGAAACTACTGAAGGTTTTGGCCTTAACCACTACCTCACTTGGTCCATCTACCACTGTTTGCAACAGTGATCTTTTCTAATGTTTTTTGGGGTAATTTTTTTTTTTTTTTTTTTTTTTAGTTTGAACCTATGTCCTCTTGTTCTTGAAGTTCCAGTTTTCAAAAATTCTTTGGCAATTTTGTAGATTCCCATTACTATTTTGTATGTAGTGATCATATAAGCTTTTTCCTTCTGCTGTCATGTTTCGGTATATTTACAGTCTCCGTGATGTAGTGGTAAGGGTTCGTATCCTGGCCGGGGAGGATTTACTGGGCGCAATTCCTTAACTGTAGCCTCTGTTTAACTCAACAGTAAAATGTGTACTTGGTTGTAACAAGGATTCTTCGCGGCGGGGATCGTATTCCAGGGACCTGCCCGAAACGCTACGCATACTAGTGGCTCTACAAGAATGTAACAACTCTTGTATATATCTCAAAAAAAAAAAAAAAAATTACCACCTCTGACCACTCTCGTCATAGCTCTTGTTTTTCAGTTCTGGAAGCCAATTAGTTGAATGTCTCCACTTTTCCAGTTTATTAATGTGTTTGAGATATGGGCATCATACAACTGTTGTATATTCAAATTTTGGTCTTGCCAAGGTCATCAACAATTTCTTTATTATTTCACCATTTAAAAGAGATTCAAGTCTGGTCTTCATTACTGTACTTGCAAAATGAAGACACCCGAGGAGTATCTGAAACATGTCTCGAGACATATATTTCCCGAACAAAGGTGTTGGAACAGAGTGGTCTTTGCTCCAATTATCCGAGATGACGTGTTTTACACAATGTTTCATCAACATACATAGTGTAAGAATACATACATTTCACCTACATTAGTGTTTTTCCAACATTGTAATTGTGAAAAATCTGTTAACTCATGTTCAATGAGATCAGCCACATAAGTGTTAGCTTCCTAAACAATATGTTTTATGAGCGATTCATCAAAATATGCAGTAAAAAAAAGTCCATTTCCCACATGTCCTCACCTGTATCAGGAAAAAGGTCTGTAATCCCAACATCTATATTGTCAAAGGCAGGAATTAGTGGAACAAAATCTTCCTCACTCCACACAAGTACACCTGGTGTCTTGCGAGACATAACAGCAGTACCACAGCAAGGAATCCTTGCACACTGTAGACCAGGAGCTGAAGCCCATCTATGCACAGTACGGGCGTGAAAATAAATCACGTGAACATAAGGGCCTTTGTTCTTCATTGTCTCCATGTGGTGCCATGCGGCAGTATTTGGTTGGGCAAAACGCTGCTGATGTGACAAAGCATCGCTTGGTAACACCACACTCAACTGGCACGATAATACTCCTTTCTGCTTCAACTTCACTAGAACCAGAAAGAGAGTCACCTTCTGACTCTTCACCAAAAACATCCTCATACTGCACATAACCACATGAACTGTGTGATCGGGAGCAAACTGGTGTAGAGAGTGAGTGAGGAGGCAGTGGTGAACGTGTAGGCCTCACTCTCGGAGCAGGCACAACATTATTTTCCCTCTCCGTTTTATTCCCATTGGACTTCTGTGTATAGTCTTTATCGATGTCAGAGTCATCAATATCAGTTTCCTCATCATCAGAAAATAATTCAGTATGAATTTCATCCTCAGTCAACGAATGGGTGCTGCAGAGCGTTGAACGGGGTTGGGCGTTGGAATGTGATGCTCTCGCCATCATGTCTGCTGAGTAACTGAGGCTCCCAAACAATAGCGGCCTATGCTAGATTTTTTCCAAGATGGTGTCCGTTTACTATAGCCCCTAGGCAGCGTATGGGTGCCCGTCTAACCCGCAGGCCGTTTAAATCTTGAACGGTACTCCAACACATCAATAGCTGTGGTGTGCAATTCCACATCAGTTACTCAACCACAGCTATTGACGTGTTGCGCAGTTTAAGGGTTATGGAACTCACTAACAAATTAAAAAGCTGTCCAACCTATGCCTTATTTAAAAGTAAAACCAAAAAGTACCTAATTTCATCCTCAGTTTCCTACCGAGTGCTTCAAACTCGCACTGTATCTTGCGCTACGCAGTTCCCCATTATATGTGCACAAGCCATGCAACTTCACCATTGTAATCACTGCTATCAACTTATATCATGTTATGTCGAGTGCATATTTTACTACAATACTGTATACCTATTAACAATTCTCCAATTTTGCTACAATATACCTGTTGATAATCCTAAAATTTTACTACAATGTACCCATTAATTTTGCTACAAATTACTTACTTAAAATTATCTGCTAGATTAAGGACCTGCCCGAAATGCTATTCGTGTTAGTAGCCTTGCAAGAATGTAAAAAACACCAATGCTATGTACTCTCTCAAACCCAATGTACCTTCTTGCGTTTAAATAAATAAATAAATAAAAAGAACGGATTGATGTGATCCTTAATGAAGTGTTTGGTACCAGGCATATGAGTGAGAAGGTAGGAAGGCAGGACTACTAGATTACCCGTGTTGCCACCTGGTGGTGCACTTGGGTACAAGTTCATAGTTTATTGACATTAGGTAAACTAGCATGTCTCTTGTTTCCATCCTCTCCCTCCCCCCCCCTCTCCCTCCCTCCCTCCCTCATCCCCCTCTCCCTCCCTCTCGCAAAGAGTAATCACACTAATGTGACTGCATCAATGAGGAAAATCCAGAGCCGTGATGAGGGTTCGAACCTATGTGGTGATTGTTCCCATGTACATCCTCTCTAGATAGTTAGACCATGACATAGTGGTCTACCATGTCGTGATCTAGGCATCTAGAGGGTGTGCGTGGGAACACCTTCCCCTCCCCACATAGGTTTGAACCCTCATCACAGCTCCTATGGATTTTCTCTTCTCTCGATTAAAGATACAATTTGTTTTGCTCACCAAATACATACTGGGTTGTTTTTCTCACTTTAGAACCAAGTTCAGATCTCCACGTTTCCCTCAGCTCTCTGAGCACCGCAGTTTTGGTTTTAGAGGTCAATAAGTCTGTGCAAGTCCAGAGGCCAGGTAGTTTTGGTAATGTGTCTGATACAAGTGCCAATGCATTGAGGAGTTACTGAGAATCAGCCCATAAAGTATATACTGTAGTATGATATGTACAATAGTAAATAATCCTAATTTTGTGCTTCAGTGAACCAATGTATAACCCTGAAATGTTATCCTAATGTACCTAGTAATCCTTGCTCATTATTGGGTATTGTTATTACTGGGTATTTTTCTGATTTGCTTTTGTGTCAAAATTTCTTGTAATGTACCTGTAAACATTTTTTGTCAATTTTACTGTGAATTATCTAAAAATTATCTGTTAGTTTAAGGACTTGCCTGAAACACTATGCATGCTAGTGGCTTATAAGAATGTAAACTCAACTTCATTTCCATGTTCTCTGTTAACCCCCAATGTACCTTCTTGTATATAAATAAATAAATAAATAAATAAATAAATAAATACAGTACACAATAATATATTCTGAAGTCATGCTTGAGCAAAACAGCTAAGAACTTAAACTTATTTCCAAGTTTAACAAAAATTTATATTGTTTTTGCATGAAACTGAAAATAGAGAACTTTCAGGATAAAGAAAAAAAAAGTGTTAAGTGAGTCTTCACCTGTCCTGTGGGAGGCAAGTTGTGCCTGGTCTGGGGTGGCAAAGGGAAGTGGGTCCTCAGTCTGCAGGATAGACCAGAGAGCCCGTCCCAGGTCAGTCATACTGTTGCTGGAGACCACACTGAATATCCAGTTGGTACCACGAAACTCCAGCACCAGTCGGTCATGGGATCTCCCGCCACCAGTTCGCCACTGTTGAGGAAAGATATGCAAAATATATTCAATCTCTGTGCCATCTTCTCTACATTTTTTTTTTAATAAAAATAAAAAAAATATTAATACAGTATTAAGAACATCCATGATGAGGATTCAAACCTATGCACTGGGAATACCCGGACATATATACTCTAGACAACTAGGCCACGACATGGTAAAAGGATTGCAACCTGGGGTTCTACTGAAGCAACGAGGATTCCCGAGGATTCCACTGAAGCCCAACTAGGGTTTCGCACAACCTCCCTTGCCCCCATGCCCTCTGACATCACGGTGTAGGAATTTTGCTGCTGACGCCCCTCTTTCAATCAAACCTAGTGTATAGATTTGAATCCTCATCACGGCTCCTATAGATTTTCTCTTTGATACATCAGGTTACTCTGATTTCTCTGTGTATTAAAAAAAGGGGAATCAGGTGGAATTCCTAGATGACAGACCCAGAGTACATAGGGGGATTATACCTACCATTACTGCAGATGTCGTTGTAGCCACTACATTCATTTTTAATAAAACACATTAAAAGTGAAGTGAATTTTTTTTTTTCTAAAAAGGTGATTGGGTCACCTTTGTTATCAAGCTTTCATCACTTGATAACCATCATCACCCAACAGATGGGTGATAATGGGCTTGAGGTAATTTGCAGTGGTTGAACCCCCATGCCCAGATACCATGTGTAAGATAGGGATAGATTAGCAAGTAATATAGTGAGGAGAGCAGAGTTTGGAACATAATATATCTGATTTTAGAGAGTATACCAACCGTTGTTGAGACTTTCTTGGTTATGTGTTGTATGTGGATGCTGAAGTCGAGTCTGCTGTCTAAGTATAGACCAAGGAACTTTCCATCATTTTTACATATTACTGACGCCAAAACCGTCAGTAATTTCAAAGCGTTATATGACAGTGCTGGGAAGATGGGACACCACGAGCGTAGCTCATCTTGTAACTACACTTAGATAATTACACAGCCAATGGCACCCCTAATACTCCTAATGTGTGTGTTAGGGGCTTTGCGAGAATGTAAAAACACCAATATTATGTTCTCTATCGAATGTGCCTTCTTTTAATATATAAATAAATAAATATTACAAGAGAAATTGTTGATACAGTATAGCTAATAGAAACACATGGTGGTGAAGGTGGTACTCACCTGCAGAAGGTCATGGGTGCTCTGGGGCTGGAGAGTACATGGCGGTGAAGGTGGTACTCACCTGCAGAAGGTCATGGTACTCTGGGCCTGGAGAGTACATGGCGGTGAAGGTGGTACTCACCTGTAGAAGGTCATGGTACTCTGGGCCTGGAGAGTACATGGTGGTGAAGGTGGTACTCACCTGCAGAAGGTCATGGGTGCTCTGGGCCTGGAGAGTACATGGTGGTGAAGGTGGTACTCACCTGCAGAAGGTCATGGGTGCTCTGGGCCTTGGCGAGTATTTTGGTCTTGGTGTCCAGCAAGACGATATTGTTGGCGCCAATTCCCAGCAGCCGCGATGCCTGCCGGAGTGGACGGTGGTCAGTTTTACTATGGTAATGGGGTCTGTGAATGGCGATGGGGGTCTGTGAATGGCGATGGGGGTCTGTGAATGGTGATGGGGGCCTGTGTATGGTGATGGTGGCCTGTGTACAGTGATGGAGGTCTGTGTATGGTGATGAGGATCTGTGAATGGTGATAGGGGCCTGCGTATGGTGATGGTGGCCTGTGTCCTCACCTAGTTGTGCTTGTAGGAGCCGAGTTCTGGCTCTTTGGTCCCGCCTCTCAACTGTCAATCAACAGGTAATTACCTAAGTGTAATTACCTAAGTGTAGTTACAGGATGAGAGCTACGCTCGTGGTGTCCCGTCTTCCCAGCACTCTTTGTCATATAACGCTTTGAAACTACTGACGGTCTTGGCCTCCACCACCTTCTCACTTAACTTGTTCCAACCGTCTACCACTCTATTTGCGAAGGTGAATTTTCTTATATTTCTTCGGCATCTGTGTTTAGCTAGTTTAAATCTATGACCTCTTGTTCTTGAAATTCCAGGTCTCAGGAAGTCTTCCCTGTCGATTTTATCAATTCCTGTTACTATTTTGTATGTAGTGATCATATCACCTCTTTTTCTTCTGTCTTCTAGTTTTGGCATATTTAATGCTTCTAACCTCTCCTCGTAGCTCTTGCCCTTCTGTTCTGGGAGCCACTTAGTAGCATGTCTTTGCACCTTTTCCAGTTTGTTGATGTGCTTCTTAAGATATGGGCACCACACAACAGCTGCATATTCTAGCTTTGGCCTAACAAAAGTCATGAACAATTTCTTTAGTATATCGCCATCCATGTATTTAAATGCAATTCTGAAGTTAGAAAGCATAGCATAGGCTCCTTGCACAATATTTTTTATGTGGTCCTCAGGTGATAGTTTTCTATCTAGAACCACCCCTAGATCTCTTTCTTTATCAGAATTCTTTAAAGATTTCTCACATAATATATAGGTTGTGTGGGGTCTATGTTCTCCTATTCCACATTCCATAACATGACATTTATTAACATTAAATTCCATTTGCCAAGTGGTGCTCCATATACTTATTTTGTCCAGGTCTTCTTGAAGGGCATGACAGTCATCTAAATTTCTTATCCTTCCTATTATCTTAGCATCATCAGCAAACATGTTCATATAATTCTGTATACCAACTGGTAGATCATTTATGTACACAATAAACATCACTGGTGCAAGAACTGAACCCTGTGGTACTCCACTTGTGACATTTCTCCATTCTGATACATTGCCTCTGATTACTGCCCTCATTTTTCTATCAGTCAGAAAATTTTTCATCCATGATAGAAGCTTACCTGTCACCCCTCCAATATTTTCCAGTTTCCAGAACAACCTCTTATGTGGAACTCTGTCGAAAGCCTTTTTTAGGTCAAGATAGATGCAGTCAACCCAACCATCTCTTTCCTGTAATATCTCTGTGGCTCGATCATAGAAACTGAGTAAATTCGATACACAGGATCTTCCAGATCGAAAACCATACTGTCTGTCTGATATTATATCATTTCTCTCTAGGTGTTCTACCCATTTAGTTTTGATTAGTTTTTCCAATACTTTCACTATTACACTTGTCAATGATACAGGTCTATAATTGAGGGGGTCTTCCCTGCTGCCACTTTTGTAGATTGGAACTATGTTAGCCTGTTTCCACCCGTCTGCTACGATTCCTGTACACAGGGATGCCTGAAAGATCAGGTGAAGTGGAATGCTGAGCTCAGATGCACATTCTCTCAGAACCCATGGTGAAACGCCATCTGGGCCAGCTGCTTTGTTCTTACCGAGCTCCTTGAGCATTTTTTCCACTTCGTCTCTAGACACCTCTATGTGTTCTATGTTGTTCTCTGGAATTCTTATTGTATCTGGTTCCCTAAAGATTTCATTTTGTACAAACACACTTTGGAACTTTACGTTCAGTGTTTCACACATTTCCTTTTCATCTTCCGTGAATCTATTTCCCATTTTCAACCTCTGAATATTATCCTTTACCTGCAATTTGTTGTTTATGAATTTATAGAATAGACCTGGTTCTGTTTTACATTTGTCCGCAATCCCTTTTTCAAAATTTCTTTCTGCCTCTCTCCTCACTGCCGTGTAGTTGTTTCTCGCATCTTTGTATCGCTGGTATGTTTGGGGGTTCGGCCTCTTCCTGTATTGATTCCATTTTTGTGTCTTTCGGTCTCTAGCCCTCTCGCAATTTCTATTGAACCAATCCTGTTTCCTAGTTCTGCATCTCTGTTTTGGTATAAATTTTTTTGTGCCTTTATCATATATTTCACAAAACTTGCCATACATCTCATTCACTTCCTTGCCTAGCATCAAGTCTGTCCAATTATACTCACTAAAAAAATTTCTAAGGTCACCATAATGTCCTCTCCTGAAGTCTGGTTTTTCAACTGCTTCAACCTCCTTATTTTCTTCCAGCTTATAACACATTGCATACTTTATTCCCAAAAAGACATGGTCACTTTTACCCAAGGGAGGAAGGTACTGAATGTCAAATATCTCTTCCTCCTTCCTGGTAAATATCAAATCTAGCATGGAGGGAACGTCCCCTTCCCTCATCCTCGTAGCTTGTTTAACATGTTGATACAAGAATGTTTCCAGGATGAGGTCTACAAATTTACAGGTCCAAAAATCTTCTGTTTTAGCTTCATATGCTTCCCAGTCTATGGATTTCAAGTTGAAGTCACCGACTATCAACAGTCGTGATCTATCGTTATCCGCTCTCGCTATAATCTCTCTCATTATTGTTATAAGACCTTCACGTTTACTATCTAGCTCCTCCTTTGACCATGTGCTGCTTGGCGGTGGACTATATGCATTTATCATCATTAGTTTATCATCCTCATAGCAGATCTCTAGTGCTATTATGTCAACTTCTTGTGGATTGGCAGTCATTATTTCCTTCACCTTTAGGTGTTCTTTTACCAGCACAGCAACGCCACCGCCTTTCCTAATTTTTCTGTCCCGTCTCCAAATTGAGTAGCCCCTTGGGAATATGACCTCATTTAAAATTACATCTTCAAGTTTTGTCTCCGTGAGTGCAACAATGTCTGGTGTCTGCAGCTGTATTACATCACTTAACTCCAGTATCTTCGATCTCACTCCATCTATGTTGGTGTATGCAATCTTCAGGAACTTGTTCCCCCTCTCCTTATTCTTCACTCCCCCTTTCTCTATTGATTTTGTTGGTTTGCCTTTATGTACCACTTTACTGGTTTGCCTACCCCTATCACTTTGTAGAAAAAAGAATTTATTTCTTCTTCATTCCTGCTCTCATTTAAATGTTTTGCCTCGGCGAGGTTCAGTTTCAGCTTCTCTCTATCTTCTTTTGAAAGATCTCGTCTTAACGACCACCCTTTCCCATCCTCATCCCTTTGCAATTTTCTAGCATTCCTTAGTACTTCTTCCATCTGTTTGGCACCGTTTAGGGTGATCCTCAAAGGTCGATCTTTCCCTTTTACGTACCTGCCTATTCTCCTGTAGTCGCACACATTCTCTCTGTTTGTAAGACCTTCCACGAGGCCAACAATTTTATCTACTACTTTAGCTTCTTCTACAGCTCTTTCTGACCTAGATGTTATCGCCTTTTCTTTGCAGCCAAAAATTATCAGGGACTTACTCCGATCAACTGTGTTTTGCACCAACTTCGGGTTAGATGCCAATTCTTTCCTCACTTCTAGCCTAATGTTTGTTTTATCTTGGTTGCTGCAGTGTTTGACTTCCTTTACTGCTTCTTCTATTTTTTCCTTCTCCTTGGCCACTTGTGCATAAGTGAGTTGCATATCTTTCTTGCACTGTTCTATTCCCTGTGTAACTTCCTCCATCTGTGCTGACAAAAGCTGTTTCTCCTGTTGAATTTCCTTGCCTAACCTATTGTAGTCATTTATGTTTAAATTTACTTTAACTTCTTCCAAAGCTATTTTTAAGAGTTTATTTTCTTCTTCCATGGCTTTGCAATTTGTTTCCAATTGATTCTTATCCTTGCGCAAGTCTTTCACTAAACCCTCAAGACATAAAACTTTGCTATTCAAATGGTCATTACTTTCTTTCAATTTACTAATTATTTCTACATGAGAGTTCACTATAGTATCTAAATTTACCAACTGGTTATGTAGACTACTAATATCAATGCTTTCTTCATTGAATCCCTCAAAATCAAGCTCTGTTTTGTTTTTCCCCTTGCCAGTGGCCATCTTGAATGTTCTTCTCTGCACTGTAAACACTAGGGGCAACTTTTTCTCATCCGATTTTTCACTTCCCTTAGCACTTTCCTGTTATCTCACCTATTTTTCAAGAGCACTATACCTTTATGTTCTCTGGGACACCACTCACTACCATCAACCTGTACTACAATACTTAGGATTGTTGAAATATGCTGGAGCTCCTCTGCTGCAAGTGTTGACCCTAGGGGTGTCACCTTTTGAATCTCAATTTGAAGGTGTACAGGTTCCTGAGCCTACTGGGCTCTATCATATCTACACTTGAAACTGTGTATGGAGTCAGCCTCCACCACATCACTGCCTAATGCATTCCACCTGTTAACTACTCCCACACTGAAATAGTTCCTTCTAACGTCCCTGTGGCTCATGTGGGTACTCTGTTTCCATCTGTGTCACCTTGTTCGCGTGCCGCCCATCTTGTAATGGCGATGTTCGCGTGCCGCCCATCTTACAATGGCGATGTTCGCGTGCCGCCCATCTTACAATGGCGATGTTCGCGTGCCGCCCATCTTAACACTTTCACGCTTTCGATTAGAGATAACTCGTCACTGGTTTTTCTTACGATTCCGCATAACTGCCTACTTTTCTCGTCAATCGAAAAAATATTTCTATAAATTCCATTTTTTAACCGAAATGGATGGGGATACTTTTGTTTTGTAGAGAGTTTATTTGCGAATTTTTTGGTACCAGAATGAATATTATATCACATAAACTTCTATGAGTAAAAAAAAAATACACAAAGTATGTTTGGGGGTGTGGCGAGCGTGTGGCAGTGGGTTCCTTTTAGCCGTTGATATATCCAACACGTGGGAAATATTTGTATGTGTTATGTATATGTCTGTGTAGGGAATTTTACTGTGATCACTGTCATACAAATTATAAAATGTTTCAACAAGTATAAACATGCCAAACATCAAACGAACGAAAACAATGCGTTCGTTTCTGCCGCGAACGCAGACTGAGCGACGTGGTTCTATATTTGGCGCTTCTCTTACACATGCTTTGTACAAATGTTATACAGTTCATCTTATAGAAAATTTTATTGCGAACACATTGGTATAAAAAAGAAATACGTACATAGAAAAGTAGGGTCAGGAAACGTATAAACTTTCCAAGCATGATTTCCCCCCCTGTGTTTTCGCCAGTGCGCTCGCGGCTAACTACTCTCCACTTCACACACTCTTGCGGGTGGGCAATTACCTATATTAAACATTCATATGCATATGTCCGTGTAGAGAATTTTATTGCGATTCCAATGATACCAAAATTAGCGATGTAGGACAACTGTAGGCTTCGCAACCATTAAGAGAGTGGAAACATTTTGTTGCTGTTTGGCGCTCTCGGCGAGTGATCTGCATAGTTTTTTATTTGGTGTTGATACTCCTTATGCTTGGGCGGCATTTTATACGTATGCTCTTATAGACAATTTCATTGCGAACACAGTGATACCAAATTTAAATACGTGCGCCTTCAATTATTGTCAGGACAGTCAAAAGAGTGTACACTTTTTCGGTTTTACCGCATAGGCGCGCGAAGTGCCGAAAGCATCTGGGGTATTTTTTTTTTTGAGCGCCGAGAGCGCGAAAGTGTTAAATTGGCGATGTTCGCGTGCCGCCCATCTTACAATGGCGATGTTCGCGTGCCGCCCATCTTACATTGGCGATGTTCGCGTGCCGCCCATCTTACAATGGCGATGTTCGCGTGCCGCCCATCTTACAATGGCGATGTTCGCGTGCCGCCCATCTTACAATGGCGATGTTCGCGTACCGCCCATCTTACAATGGCGATGTTCGCGTACCGCCCATCTTACAATGGCGATGTTCGCGTACCGCCCATCTTACAATGGCGATGTTCGCGTACCGCCCATCTTACAATGGCGATGTTCGCGTACCGCCCATCTTACAATGGCGATGTTCGCGTACCGCCCATCTTACAATGGCGATGTTCGCGTACCGCCCATCTTACAATGGCGATGTTCGCGTACCGCCCATCTTACAATGGCGATGTTCGCGTACCGCCCATCTTACAATGGCGATGTTCGCGTACCGCCCATCTTACAATGGCGATGTTCGCGTGCCGCCCATCTTACAATGGCGATGTTCGCGTACCGCCATCTTACAATGGTGATGTTCAAGTACCACCCGTCTTATAATGGCGATGTTCGCGTACCGCCCATGTTATAACGGCGATGTTCGTGTATCACCCATGTTATAATTGCGATGTTCACATACAACCCGTCTATGGCGATGTTCATGTGCCACCCGTCTATAGCGATAGTGATGCGACCTATGTATGACAATGGTATGGTTGTGGTGGTGTCTGTCCATGGTGTCTAATGGTAATGATATGATGATAGTAATGTGTTCTTTAGTGATGGTGATTGTAAGAATATGAATATTTCTCTGTTAAAATGCACACCACAGATGTTGGAGTGATTATACGCACTTATATGCAGGGTGATTATACGCACTAATATGCAGGATGATTATAAGCACTTATATTCGGGGTGATTATACACTTATATGCAGGATGGTTATCTGCCCGAAACGCTATGCGTGTTACTGGCTCACAAATCCATTATACCTTCTTGTAAATAATCCAGCCACTTGGGCTGGACGGTAGAGCGACGGTCTCGCATCATGCAGGTCGGCGTTCAATCCCCGACCTTCCAAGTGGTTGGGTACCATTCCTTCCCCCAATCCAATCCCAAATCCTTATCCCGATTCCTTCCCAGTGCTATATAGTCGTAATGGCTTGGCACTTTCCCCTGATAATTCCTTTCCTTTCCTTGTAAATTATTACTACTACTACTTAGATAGATTAGATAGATTTTTTATTCAGGCGAATGTACATACATTTTAAAACTTAATAGTAATTGAGCTTAAAGTATAAATTGTGTGGAAAAAATATATAAAAGGGGGGAACATGGCAGAAAATAGCAATTATACAAGTTGGTCAAAAACAGCATTGTAAAAAAATAGTAAGACATGGGTTGACATTTGTTGGTAAGGTAGGTTACATGGAGTTTATTAAGTAGTATTTAGTTTTTATCTTAAACTGGTTGAGAGGGGTACAGCCTTTGACATGACTGGGGAGGTCATTCCACATTCTGGGTCCCTTGATTTGTGGAGCATTTCTAGTTTGACTAAGTCGTACTCTTGGAATATCAAATAGGTATTTGTTTCTGGTGTGGTGCTCATGGGTTCTGTTACAACCTTCTAAGAAGCTTTTAAGGTCATGATTGGCATTACAGTTAAGAGTTTTAAATATACAGAGTACACATGAGAGGATGTGCAGTGACTTAATATCCAACATATTCAGAGATTTGAAAAGGGTACCGAGTGATGTCAGGGGCCAGAGTTAGATATTGTTATAATTCAAATTAAAAAAATTAAAAAATTCAAATGCTTATTCAGGTAAAGTACTAGCAGCTTTGTGTTGAGTAATTAGAGGACGTAAATGATTTTGGGTAGTAGAACCCCAAGCACAAATACCATAGTTGAGATATGGATAGATGAGAGAGTAATAGAGCGTCACCAGGGCAGGGCGAGAACTAATTTCATCGAACTAATGAACTAATTTCATTTGAGGATTTATTACCAAACAAAATATAGAAAGTTTTGTCAATGTTAAGGGTGAGTTTGTTAGCAGTTAGCCAAAGATGGACTTTATTTAGTTCAATATTCACTGACATTTAGAGCAAGAGGGTCAGGACTGGAGTAAATGAAGGTTATGTCATCAACAAATAAGATTGGTTTGAGGTGTTGGGAGGCATTTGGAAGGTCATTAATGTAGATGAGAAAGAGGAGAGGGCCAAGTATGCTGCCCTGAGGAACACCAATGTTGATGGGTAGGGTGGGAGAAATTTAATTATTCACAGAAACATACTAGAGCCTGTCAGTAAGGTAAGACTGAAGGTATTGCAGGGAGTGTCCTCTGACTCCATAATGATGTAATTTAAGAAGAATGTTGTGGTGGTTGACAGTGTCAAAAGCCTTTTGTAGGTCCACAAATAACCAAACAGGGAACTCATTTTTATCAAGAGCTGTATGTATCAAGTAAATCATATTAATCAGTACATCGTTAGTGCTTTTATTGGGTCTGAAACCATATTGGGAAGAGCTAAGTATATTGTGTTTGCCTAGATAAGAGTAAAGCTGCTTGTAGATTAGCTTTTCAAAGCTAATTTCTCAGTAAAATTCAAAGTTCTCAGTTCTCTAATTTCAAAGCTCATTAGCTACTTCTACTTAAGGTGCACAGGGGGTACAAACTGCGATAATTCAGGTCAGACCCTCGCCCATCAGGTTGGGTTCTACAGAGCACTCTGTACTAGTTTAAATGTTGTAGAATGGTCATTGTGCAATATGGGGCCACATTCAAGTCGGGGAGACCTTATCGAGCTTGTACATGTGTACCTGCAGCTGCCTGGCACAGTGGAGAATGTTGCTGTGGGGGACAAAATGGATCAAGAAGATCAGAATTTGACCTCAGTATCAATGCTTGGCTGCAATTACTGGTCAACTTGCCTCCAATGATGTCATACAACATCTGGGAAAGAACTAATCAAGGGATAGGCCTATGCAGAGGCTGTCCTCTGTTTGGTGTGTGGTGCCTATAATAATATATTTGCTCCTTACTCTCATAGGTTTATGGCAATGTTATGGTTCTGTTAATTCTATTTAACCTATCTAAGTGTTCCACATTCCAAGTAGTCTAACACTAATTTTAGGACCACTAATTACAATTCCAAAGTGTACAACTAATTACAATTAATCTCTCTTCCCAATGGTACAGGATCAACCAGGCCAGCCAATAGGTAACCTACCAGATGTTGGTCAGTTTAGCCAAGGTGAGAAGTTTGTAATACAAGTCTTCTTCAGCGAATCATCATCATTATTCTAACTCGAAGAGTGGTTCAGTATAGAGGCTGGGAGAGATACTGCAGAGGTCACCCACACAAATGTTTGAAGGACAGGAGGAGAATGAATTTAACCACAACTTGGTTATAAGAACATTGACCAACTAAAAGACTCAAAAGCCCCAGGTGTGGATGGCATTCATTCCAAGGTCTTCAACAAACTAGCAGAAGAACTAGCAGAAGGGACCCAGAATGTGGAATGACCTTCCCAATCATGTAAAAGGCTCTGTCTCTCTCTCAACCAGTTTAAGATGAAAACAAAGCACTACCTAATTAACTCCATGTAACCTACCTTACCCCTAAATGTCAACCAATGTCTTACTATTTTTAAACAATGCTGTTTCTTGACCAAATTGTATATTGACTATTTTCTACCATGTTCCCCCCTTTTTTAACTTATTTTTTTTCAACGCATTTTATACTTTAAGCTCAATTACTATTAAGTTTTAGTCCAAGTGTTTTTTCCTCACCTCACCTTGTCTGAAACGATATGTGTACTATTGGCTTTAGGTATTGTATGTACTAGCTCTATCTATAAATCCAACATTATGTTTATAAATCAACTATGTATGTACTTTCCTGAATAAAATTTACTTTACTAACAATGCTTGCCATTGAAACTACTTTCCACAAAATCTCTGGAACAAAGGTAGTACCCCTAGATTGGAAATATGCAAATGTCACCCCTATTTTCAAAAAAGGTAGAAAGAGCTCGGCAGAAAACTACCGACCGATCAGCTTGACATTACACATTTGCAAGCTCATGGAGAGAATCTTCAGGGAGGAAATCATTCACCATCTTCCAGTGAACAATCTTCTACAATTGACACAACATGGGTTTGTTAAAAACAGACCCTACCTAACAAACCTGCTCACATTTTTAGAAACGGTAACAAGCTACTCAGACAAATGCTTTCCAGTGGATGTAGAATACATGGATTTTGCTAAAGCCTTTGATACGGGACCACATGAAAGACTTATAAAGAACTTAAAGGCCCATGGAACAAGTGGTAAAATATTAGAATGGATAAAACAATGGTTGAAAGAAAGAAAACAAGGGGTACGTGGGTGAAGCATTTACAGCGTTGTGGTTCGAACATGAGTCGTCAGCGAAGCACTTGATCCGGTAATGTTCGGACGTCATTAGTTGCGAGTCGAGTGTAAACGTTTTTTGTTCATAAAAAGCTGGGGTTTGGCTGGTGCATGGAATAGAGTTTGGCCTTTGTTTACGAGGATGGGCAGCTGCATGGTAAAATTTATGAATGTGCTTTCATCCATCGGGGTTAACCGCTGGATGGAATTAACAGATTGAGGGGGTTGGTATAAAGTGTGTTTCATTCATAAACTGGATAAGGGGGGAAGTGGTTGGAAGCTTCATGGAATAAACATTCGAGCTTGGCTGGCGGGGATGGTAAACCTGTTCGGCTGACAAAGATGGTACGTCTGCTTTGTGGAGAATGGGCTGCTTTGGTGACGAGGATGGGCTGCATTAGCTTTGTTTAATTAAAATCCAGAGCAGAGCCACAAGTCTGCCAGCAGACTAAGATTATAGCTCTTGAAGGGAAAAAGAACCAGACCAATCCTCATCTGCTACGTAATATTGCACAGATGCATATAGAAGCAAACTTGGCATCCGACAGTTTCACATACTTCACAGATGGATCAGTAGACCAGCAGAGATAAGAAACTGGAGCTGCAGTTAAAGCAGGAAACTCTGTAAATAGTTGGAGACTCAAATGGGTGTTCAACTTTACAGAGATGCTAGCCATTCAAAAGGCTTTGGAACATGCTCTTGCTGAACACCGACAACATGTTAGCATACATACAGATCCGAGAACTGCCATTAAAACCTTGCAACAAGAACACATTCGTGACAACATCCATCTGATCACAAATGGCATATCATTAACACTTTCGCGCTTTCGATTAGAGATAACTCGTCACTGGTTTTTCTTACGATTCCGCATAACTGCCTACTTTTCTCGTCAATCGAAAAAATATTTCTATAAATTCCATTTTTTAACCGAAATGGATGGGGATACTTTTGTTTTGTAGAGAATTTATTTGCGAATTTTTTGGTACCAGAATGAATATTATATCACATAAACTTCTATGAGTAAAAAAAAAATACACAAAGTATGTTTGGGGGTGTGGCGAGCGTGTGGCAGTGGGTTCCCTTTAGCCGTTGATATATCCAACACGTGGGAAATATTTGTATGTGTTATGTATATGTCTGTGTAGGGAATTTTACTGCGATCACTGTCATACAAATTATAAAATGTTTCAACAAGTATAAACATGACAAACATCAAACGAACGAAAACAATGCGTTCGTTTCTGCCGCGAACGCATACTGAGCGACGTGGTTCTATATTTGGCGCTTCTCTTACACATGCTTTGTACAAATGTTATACAGTTCATCTTATAGAAAATTTTATTGCGAACACATTGGTATAAAAAAGAAATACGTACATAGAAAAGTAGGGTCAGGAAACGTATAAACTTTCCAAGCATGATTTCCCCCGTGTTTTCGCCAGTGCGCTCGCGGCTAACTACTCTCAACTTCACACACTCTTGCGGGTGGGCAATTACCTATATTAAACATTCATATGCATATGTCCGTGTAGAGAATTTTATTGCAATTCCAATGATACCAAAATTAGCGATGTAGGACAACTGTAGGCTTCGCAACCATTAAGAGAGTGGAAACATTTTGTTGCTGTTTGGCGCTCTCGGCGAGTGATCTGCATAGTTTTTTATTTGGTGTTGATACTCCTTATGCTTGGGCGGCATTTTATATGTATGCTCTTATAGACAATTTCATTGCGAACACAGTGATACCAAATTTAAATACGTGCGCCTTCAATTATTGTCAGGACAGTCAAAAGAGTGTACACTTTTTCGGTTTTACCGCGTAGGCGCGCGAAGTGCCAAAAGCATCTGGGGTATTGTTTTTTTTTGAGCGCCGAGAGCGCGAAAGTGTTAATGCAAACACTCAAACGTCAAGGCCGTTGGGTACTTATCAACTGGGTGCCGAGTCATGTGGGACTAATAGGAAATGACATTGCAGATGAAGCTGCAAAACTTGCAACTAGGAGAAGAAATGTACACATTTATATACCACAGTCTATCACAGATTAAGAAAGTAATTAGAAACAGAGCAATGCAAAAGATGTACAGTGACCAGAACACAGCAGTTGCAACATCAGGATCTGCGGGTCGGTATAAAAATTCAACCAACTACAAACCACTTAATTTGATGAAAGGGAGCAGTAGAGCAACAGAAGTACACTTACATCTCATCAGGCTTGGATACCCATGTGCATGGGAAATAGACTTACAGGTTTGAGAAGATGAGAGAAAATGTCAGCACTGTGGAGAAATGCCAGACCATTATCTACTGGAACATTATCTAACACAGTGCACAGTTACAAACCCATTAAGATTTCATCTTGGATTCAACAGAGCAGAAGTTGTTAAACACATGGGACAAAATCTTACTAAAGTGACCATACAAGTCATAAATACTCATACTCCGCCCAAGTAAAACACAAACAAGCCACACTTAGTGGGCCAGCGAAAGGCTTAGAGGTTGCACAGGAATATTCCTGGAGAAAAAAAAAGCCACAGGAACAAGCACTGCGACCAGGCACTTGCAGACTGCACTCTATATGGAACCTTCCTGGAAGTGCGTGGCACTGCACCTTGGTGTGACAATATGGAGGAAGTCCCTCACCTTCTTCTTGGTCTTGCCCCGGAGGAGCTCCTTGACGTGGTGGAGGTTGCAGGCGAAGGAAGGGAGACGCCGCACCGTCTGGATGTACAGCTTCTTCAACGCCACCTCAGAGTCGTACAGCGGCGTGTGGAACAACTTCCTCTTCTGCTCCTGTAGGAGAGAGGGAAACATTGCAGTCGTTAGTGTATGTAATTACCTTAGTTACAGGATGTGGGAAGTTCCACATTAAATATATAAACTAATAGAACTGCCGTAAGATGTATTTACTTCACATTAGTCATGGTAAAGTTAAATAAAACGGGGTTAAACATTTTAGGGGTACATAGGTTAGTTACCATCGTTCTCGACTCTTTTATGATTAATTTAATATAAAATAAACATGTCTTAGGGCTGGTTACACAATGAAGTAAATCTACTAAATTATGTACTAAGGCAAGGTACTAAATTAAATAAATGGTAAATAGTTAGATTTGACCTCGAACCCATTCCTGCTCCCGAATGTGTAAAGTAAGCAACCTCTGGAGAGGGAGAAGCTGCTACAGTCAATAGAGGCCCAGCCAGTGGTCATTGTGGTGAGACCTGCAGCCTACAACAGGGTCTCCCACAACACAAATTTCCTCCCGCCATTAATAGAAAGAAACATGACTTAAACAAAGAATTATATAGTCACTATTTGCTGCCACAAGTTGCAAGAATTAGTGAAAGTGCCAGTTCGGGTCATCTATTAGCTCAGATTATATTGACCAATTATTTTCTGTGTCTAGAATTGCTGGTAAGAAGTTAGGAAGACACTAATAACACTGGTGTGTCTAACTACCCATAGTCAAGTGCTACATAGTTAATATATCTGTTCTTGGTAAATGTTATGTTGTATCGTTTTCTTTCTTTCTTTCTTTATTTTCTATCTTTATTTTCTTTCTATATTCTGTTTGGCAATAAAGCCTCTAATCAAATAAATCTCAAAATAAATAATACCCAAATTTGTAACAAATTAGATGGCAAATTCCTTGGCATTCTCATCGACCACATGCTGAATTTCCAGGGACACATTCTAAATATATCTAAAAAAGTTTCAAAAACTGTTGGCATTCTTTCTAAGATCAGATATTATGTACCACGCCCTGCCCTGGTGACTCTCTATTACTCCCTTATCTATCCATATCTCAACTATGGTATTTGTGCTTGGGGCTCTACTACCCAAAATCACTTACGTCCTCTAATTACTCAACACAAAGCTGCTATTAGGACAATATCCAACTCTGGCCCCAGACATCACTCGGTACCCCTGCTCAAATCTCTGAATATGTTAGACATTAAGTCACTGCACATTCTCTCATGTGTATTATACATATATAAAACACTAAACTATAATGCCAATCCTGATCTCAAAAGCTTCATAGAAGGTTGTAACAGAACCCATGAGCACCACACCAGAAATAAACACAGTTTTGATATTCCTAGAGTACGACTTAAACTAGAAATTCACTACAAATCAAGGGGCCCAGAATGTGGAATGACCTTCCCAACCATGTTAAAGACTGTACCTCTCTCAACCAGTTTAAGTTAAAAACGAAGCTATACCTAATAAATTCCCTGTAACCTACCATACCCTTCTATTGTCAACCAATGTCTTTTTTTTTTTTTTTTTTCAAAAGAGCACTGTTTGACGACATAATTGTATTTGTGCTGCTTTTTCATCTGTGTTTTCATTTCTTGTTTTCATTCTACTCATTATGCTCAATTAGTCTTAAGCTTGTCATTTAAGTTTATCATGCCCGAAACGCTTTGCGTAATAGTGGCTTTAGGCATTGTATGTACTAGCTCTACCTATAAGTCAACCAATCTTTGTAAAAATTTACTTTATGTATGTACCTTACCTAAATAAAAATTTTATTTTTTTTTATTTTTATTATGGGTATGCACCCCATACCCATCCCGTGGGCTGTGGTGTAAAGGATTAGAGGAACATAATCGGCTCAGGAACTGAACCCTCTAGTTCGTTTAGCTAAGCAAATAATCTTTTGACGCTAGTTACACAATTATTAATGTTACATTTACATGTACACACTCATGCATACATGTACATATACATATTAGTGCTGGGAAGACGGGACACCACGAGCGTAGCTCTCATCCTGTAACTACACTTGGGTAATCACATACGTATACATATATACATACACATACTGTATGTATGTAGACAATATGAAGGTTGATGCAATTGAAAAACCTGACTTTATGAGAGGACATTATGGGAACCTTAGAAATTTTTTTAGTGAGTATAATTGGACAGACTTGTTGCTAGGCAAGGAAGTGAATGAGATGTATGTCAAGTTTTGTGAAATATATGATAAAAGCACAAAAATTTATACAAAAACAGAGAAGCAGAACTAGGAAACAGGATTGGTTCAACAGAAAGTGCGAGAGGGCCAGAGACCAAAAGACAGAAAAATGGAATCAATACAGGAAGAGGCCAAACCCCCAAACATACCAGCGATACAAAGATGCGAGAAACAACTACACGGCAGTGAGGAGAGAGGCAGAAAGAAATTTTGAAAAAGGGATTGCCGACAAATGTAAAACAGAACCAGGTCTATTCTATAAATTCATAAACAACAAATTGCAGGTAAAGGATGATATACAGAGGTTGAAAATGGGAAATAGATTCACGGAAAATGAAAAGGAAATGTGTGAAACATTAAACGAAAAGTTCCAAAGTGTGTTTGTACAAAATGGAATCTTCAGGGAACCAGATACAATAAGAATTCCAGAGAACAACATAGAGCACATAGAGGTGTCTAGAGACGAAGTGGAAAAAATGCTCAAGGAGCTAAATAAGAACAAAGCAGTTGGTCGAGATGGAGTTTCACCAAGGGTTCTGAGAGAATGTGCACCTGAGCTCAGCATTCCTTTTCAACTGATTTTTCAGGCATCCCTGTTTACAGGAGTTGTAGCTGATGTGTGGAAAAAGGCTAACATAGTTCCAATCTACAAAAGTGGAAGCAGGGAAGACCCCCTTAATTATAGACCGGTATCATTGACAAGTGTAATAGTCAAAATATTGGAAAAAATAATTAAAACTAAATGGGTAGAACACCTGGAGAGAAATGATATAATATCAGACAGACAGTATGGTTTTCGATCTGGAAGATCCTGTGTATCGAATTTACTCAGTTTCTATGATCAAGCAACAGAGATATTACAGGAAAGAGATGGTTGGGTTGACTGCATCTATCTGGACCTAAAAAAGGCTTTCGACAGAGTTCCACATAAGAGGTTGTTCTGGAAACTGGAAAATATTGGAGGGGTGACAGGTAAGCTTCTAACATGGATGAAAAATTTTCTGACTGATAGAAAAATGAGGGCTGTGATCAGAGGCAATGTATCGGACTGGAGAAATGTCAAGTGTAGTACCACAGGGTTTAGTTCTTGCACCAGTGATGTTTTTTGTCTACATAAATGATCTACCAGTTGGTATACAGAATTATATGAACATGTTTGCTGATGATGCTAAGATAATAGGAAGGATAAAAAACTTAGATGATTGTCATGCCCTTCAAGATGACCTGGACAAAATAAGTATATGGAGCACCACTTGGCAAATAGAATTTAATGTTAATAAATGCCATGTTATGGAATGTGGAATAGAACATAGACCCCACACAACCTATATATTATGTGAGAAATCTTTAAAGAATTCTGATAAAGAAAGAGATCTAGGGGTGGTTCTAGATAGAAAACTATCACCTGAGGACCACATAAAGAATATTGTGCGAGGAGCCTATACCACGCTTTCTAACTTCAGAATTGCTTTTAAATACATGGATGGCGATATACTAAAGAAATTGTTCACAACTTTTGTTAGGCCAAAGCTAGAATATGCAGCAGTTGTGTGGTGTCCATATTTTAAGAAGCACATCAACAAACTGGAAAAGGTGCAAAGACATGCTACTAAGTGGCTCCCAGAACTGAAGGGCAAGAGCTACGAGGAGAGGTTAGAGGCGTTAAATATGCCAAAACTAGAAGACAGAAGAAAAAGAGGTGATATGATCACTACATACAAAATAGTAACAGGAATTGATAAAATCGATAGGGAAGATTTCCTGAGACCTGAAACTTTAAGAACAAGAGGTCATAGATTTAAACTAGCTAAACACAGATGCCGAAGAAATAAGAAAATTCACTTTTGCAAACAGAGTGGTAGATGGTTGGAACAAGTTAGGGGAGAAGGTGGTGGAGGCCAAGACCGTCAGTAGTTTCAAAGTGTTATATGACAAAGAGTGCTGGGAAGACGGGACACCACGAGCGTAGCTCTCATCCTATAACTACACTTAGGTAATTACACACATCAATAATCTTTTGTATCACAAGTGATTCAACAAGAGGCTCACAACAGTCACTATACAAGGCACTTTACATCTATGGTGAGTCACACAGTTACTAGTCTTGCTCCACACCCACCCAACTGGGCGGGAGCTTTACAGTCATGTGCTCCACACCCACCCAACTGGGCGGGAGCTTTACAGTCACGTGCTCCACACCCACCCAACTGGGCGGCAGCTTTACAGTCGCGTGCTCCACACCCACCCAACTGGGCGGGAGCTTTACAGTCACGTGCTCCACACCCACCCAACTGGGCGGCAGCTTTACAGTCGCGTGCTCCACACCCACCCAACTGGGCGGCAGCTTTACAGTCATGTGCTCCACACCCACCCAACTGGGCGGCAGCTTTACAGTCGCGTGCTCCACACCCACCCAACTGGGCGGCAGCTTTACAGTCGCGTGCTCCACACCCACCCAACTGGGCGGCAGCTTTACAGTCGCGTGCTCCACACCCACCCAACTGGGCGGCAGCTTTACAGTCGCGTGCTCCACACCCACCCAACTGGGCGGCAGCTTTACAGTCACGTGCTCCACACCCACCCAACTGGGCGGCAGCTATACAGTCACGTGCTCCACACATTATATAATGAGGCCACCCAACTGGGCGGCAGCTTTACAGTCGCGTGCTCCACACCCACCCAACTGGGCGGGAGCTTTACAGTCGCGTGCTCCACACCCACCCAACTGCCGGCTACAGCTCCACAGACGCGTGCTCCACACCCACCCAACTGGGCGGCAGCTTTACAGTCATGTGCTCCACACCCACCCAACTGGGCGGCAGCTTTACAGTCGCGTGCTCCACACCTGTAACGGTTCTATTGTTACGTAAAGTATGGTGACAAATAAACACAGACACTAAGATGCTATATATATATTTGGTCGAATATACAGAAGTACACAGGTGATACGTTGGTGTGAGTTGAGCGCACAGAGCGTTGGTAGAGTATCTCGCAAGTGTCTGCTCTAGACCACACTTGAAAGTAGACTAGTTAATGTTCGCTACACCGCTGCTTATATTGCTCGGGCATCTCACCGTGTTGCCCGGTTAACGCCTCACCTCATTCATCTCCAAAGGTTGACAGGAACATTAACACTATATTTGGAGCGAGTATATTATTGGGATAATCTACTCGCTACAGAACTCCCCCTCCCAGGGGATGAAAGGAAAAATACTTGATCAAGGAACTTAGCTGGTCGGCGAATTGTACGCCCTGCTCGCGTTACATAACCATCAAAGTTAACTTCCTCCTCTTCGCTGATGTCATCTAACTGGGGTCGTAGGGTGGGAGGTCGCACAGGATCGTCCGTCGTCGTAGGATCAGGTTGTGGTGCGGCTGGTAACTGCATGGGGTCGTAGGGTGGGAGGTCGCACAGGATCGTCCGTCGTCGTAGGATCAGGTTGTGGTGCGGCTGGTAACTGGGGTCGAAAAGTGAACTGCGTAGTCGGCGGATGTGTCTCTGGATTTAGCAGTGTCGCAGACGTTGAGACGAAGCCTGGAGCAGAGCAGAGAGCTGAGTGAGGCCGGAGTCGTGGAGCTCTATGTGGGAGAGCGTGGCGGCTCGATTGAGAATTGTGAGTGTCTAAACTCGGGGAGCGAGAGCGTGGCGGCTCGATGCGGTCGTAGTCTGCTGTCTGCTCTGTGTCGAAGCTGTAGCGTCTTGGGTTGATTAGGACTGTACACGCCGAGTACTACATTGTTGACTGTGGAAATTGTAGTCTGGTACCAAAAGATGTAGGCAGTGTGTGGACAAGCTCGGTGTAGCAGGAGAGAAGAATGTGCATAATTGTTGCGTCCTTGGGTCGCTGGTGGAGCATTTAGATCCGGGGCGGATGGGCTCGGGCACCAGGACATTAGGAGGTAATGTAGGCACGTAGTTAGGACAACGAGGTAATCACATCTAGAGCTGAATTGTCCTGAAGGCGACGAAGTGTCGGAAACGCAAGCTGTAAGTCCCGTACTGCGCAAAGTGCTTGAGTCGGCAGAGTATCAGAATGCAGTGAACGTGTAGATGAATCTGACGAAAGAGCAGCTTTCGTGGGCGCCCCAGTAGAACAAGCAGTGCCCTGGCAGCGACGGAGAGTCGGCAGGGCAGGCTGTAGATCCCACATTATGTAGTTACTGATGAAGCTGCCAGATGAGTGAGTAGTGATCGTGGAGCAGCAAGCCGTAGTAGATGAAAATGCAGAGATGATCGCGATGAAAATCATAGCTGTCGCAAGGGTGTTGGCAACGTTCCACGACAGGTGGCTGCGGTCCACAGCAAGCAGCAGCAGTGGAGGACCAGTGAGAGTCCATGTTGTAGTCCATCGTGGCTGGGTATCGGCGAAACTCTCTGGGGTCACCAATGTAACGGTTCTATTGTTACGTAAAGTATGGTGACAAATAAACACAGACACTAAGATGCTATATATATATTTGGTCGAATATACAGAAGTACACAGGTGATACGTTGGTGTGAGTTGAGCGCACAGAGCGTTGGTAGAGTATCTCGCAAGTGTCTGCTCTAGACCACACTTGAAAGTAGACTAGTTAATGTTCGCTACACCGCTGCTTATATTGCTCGGGCATCTCACCGTGTTGCCCGGTTAACGCCTCACCTCATTCATCTCCAAAGGTTGACAGGAACATTAACACTATATTTGGAGCGAGTATATTATTGGGATAATCTACTCGCTACACACCCACCCAACTGGGCGGCAGCTTTACAGTCGCGTGCTCCACACCCACCCAACTGGGCGGCAGCTTTACAGTCGCGTGCTCCACACCCACCCAACTGGGCGGCAGCTTTACAGTCGCGTGCTCCACACCCACCCAACTGAGCGGCAGCTTTACAGTCACGTGCTCCACACCCACCCAACTGGGCGGCAGCTTTACAGTCACGTGCTCCACACCCACCCAACTGGGCGGCAGCTTTACAGTCATCTGCATGCATTACCTACAATAAGCAAATTTAGGATACTTTGCTAAGATTCCTGGCAGTATATCATTACGAATGAAGTACTTACACATTTCTTGGACACTATTGATGGTGTTATCTCTGAATTCCGCGATTTTGTCACATTCCATTATATAATGAGGCAAAGTATGCGAATAGTTCTGCTGACTGAGTTAACATTTAGTCAGATCTACATCAGCAGATGTTACACACTGCTAGAGGTACTTGTAGCCGAGCCTAAGCCTAGTTAGTGCCAGGTGATTGTGACCACACGAGGCAGAGTTCAGCGCCACAAAACAAGGACCAACAGCCGCCATTACTACAGGTCCAGGACGGACCTGTGTCTGGACCATGTGGTGGACCATGTAGTGGACCATGTAGTGGACCGTCTGGTGGTCCGTGTGGTGGACCATGTAATGGACCATGTAGTGGATCGTGTGGTGGTCCGTGTGGTGGACCATGTAATGGACCATGTAGTGGATCGTGTGGTGGACCATGTAGTGGACCATGTGGTGGTCCGTGTGGTGGACCGTGTAGTGGACCGTGTGGTGGACCGTGTAGTGGACCATGTAGTGGACCGTGTGGTGGACCATGTGGTGGACCGTGTAGTGGACCATGTGCTGGACCGTGTAGTGGACCGTGTAGTGGACCATGTAGTGGACCGTGTAGTGGGCCGTGTGGTGGTCCATGTAGTGGACCGTGTGGTGGACCGTGTAGTGGACCATGTGGTGGACCGTGTAGTGGACCATGTGGTGGACCGTGTAGTGGACCATGTGGTGGACCGTGTGGTGGTCCATGTAGTGGTCCATGTAGTGGACCGTGTGGTGGAACATGTAGTGGACCATGTGGTGGTGCGTGTAGTGGACCATGTGGTGGTGCATGTAGTGGACCATGTGGTGGTCCATGTAGTGGACCATGTGGTGGTCCATGTAGTGGACCATGTGGTGGTCCATGTGGTGGACCATGTAGTGGGTGGTCCATGTGGTGGACCATGTAGTGGGTGGTCCATGTGGTGGACCATGTAGTGGGTGGTCCATGTGGTGGTGCGTGTAGTGGACCATGTGGTGGTGCATGTAGTGGACCATGTGGTGGACCATGTAGTGGGTGGTCCATGTGGTGGACCATGTAGTGGGTGGTCCATGTGGTGGACCATGTAGTGGGTGGTCCATGTGGTGGACCATGTAGTGGGTGGTCCATGTGGTGGACCATGTAGTGGGTGGTCCATGTGGTGGACCATGTAGTGGGTGGTCCATGTGGTGGACCATGTAGTGGGTGGTCCATGTGGTGGACCATGTAGTGGGTGGTCCATGTGGTGGACCATGTAGTGGGTGGTTCATGTGGTGGACCATGTAGTGGGTGGTCCATGTGGTGGACCATGTAGTGGGTGGTCCATGTGGTGGACCATGTAGTGGGTGGTCCATGTGGTGGACCATGTAGTGGGTGGTCCATGTGGTGGACCATGTGGTGGTCCATGTGGTGGTCCATGTGGTGGTCCATGTAGTGGACCATGTGGTGGATCATGTAGTTTTAAAAAAGAGGAGAGCGGAGAGGCAGGGGAGTAGGGGGGCGGTGCTGGCCACCACCCTACACTGGCCACCACCACCCCACACTGGCCACCACCCCCCCACACTGGCCGCCACCGCCCCACACTGGCCGCCACCGCCCCACACTGGCCGCCACCGCCCCACACTGGCCGCCACCGCCCCACACTGGCCGCCACCGCCCCACACTGGCCGCCACCGCCCCACACTGGCCGCCACCGCCCCACACTGGCCGCCACCGCCCCACACTGGCCGCCACCGCCCCACACTGGCCGCCACCGCCCCACACTGGCCGCCACCGCCCCACACTGGCCGCCACCGCCCCACACTGGCCACCACCGCCCCACACTGGCCACCACCGCCCCACACTGGCCACCACCACCCCACACTGGCCACCACTGGCCACCACCACCCCCCACTGGCCACCACCACCCCACACTGGCCACCACCACCCCACACTGGCCACCACCACCCCACACTGGCCACCACCACCCCACACTGGCCACCACCACCCCACACTGGCCACCACCACCCCACACTGGCCACCACCACCCCACACTGGCCACCACCACCCCACACTGGCCACCACCACCCCACACTGGCCACCACCACCCCACACTGGCCACCACCACCCCACACTGGCCACCACCACCCCACACTGGCCACCACCACCCCACACTGGCCACCACCACCCCCACCACCACCCCACACTGGCCACCACCACCCCACACTGGCCACCACCACCCCACACTGGCCACCACCACCCCACACTGGCCACCACCACCCCACACTGGCCACCACCACCCCACACACCACCCCACACTGGCCACCACCACCCCACACTGGCCACCACCCCACACTGGCCACCACCACCCTACACTGGCCACCACCACCCCACACTGGCCACCACCACCCTACACTGGCCACCACCCTACACTGGCCACCACCACCCCACACTGGCCACCACCACCCTACACTGGCCACCACCACCCCACACTGGCCACCACCACCCCACACTGGCCACCACCCTACACTGGCCACCACCACCCTACACTGGCCTACACCCTACACTGGCCACCACCCCACACTGGCCACCACCACCCCACACTGGCCACCACCACCCCACACTGGCCACCACCCTACACTGGCCACCACCACCCTACACTGGCCACCACCACCCCACACTGGCCACCACCACCCCACACTGGCCACCACCACCACCACCACCCCACACTGGCCACCACCACCCCACACTGGCCACCACCACCCCACACTGGCCACCACCACCCCACACAGGCCACCACCACCCCACACTGGCCACCACCACCCTACACTGGCCCCCACCACCCCACACAGGCCACCACCACCCCACACTGGCCACCACCACCCCACACTGGCCACCACCACCCCACACTGGCCACCACCACCCCACACTGGCCACCACCACCCCACACTGGCCACCACCCTACACCCCACACAAAGGAACACTACAACATAACTGCTAATGGTGTAATTATCTTAAACACAACTGAACAATTACTTTCACGACGTCTGTTAGCACATTGTTATGGTAAGTTATGTGGTCCATGTTCTTGTGTTCTACTGGTCCAGCATGTTATGTGGTCCATGTTCTTGTGTTCTACTGGTCTAGCATGTTATGTGGTCCATGTTCTTGTGTTCTACTGGTCCAGCATGTTATGTGGTCCATGTTCTTGTGTTCTACTGGTCTAGCATGTTATGTGGTCCATGTTCTTGTGTTCTACTGGTCCAGCATGTTATGTGGTCCATGTTCTTGTGTTCTACTGGTCCAGCATGTTATGTGGTCCATGTTCTTGTGTTCTACTGGTCCAGCATGTTATGTGGTCCATGTTCTTGTGTTCTACTGGTCCAGCATGTTATGTGGTTCATGTTCTTGTGTTCTACTGGTCTAGCATGTTATGTGGTCCATGTTCTTGTGTTCTATCATGTTATGCGAGGCCAGCACAGTAACAGTGAGGCCCAGCACAGTAACAGTGACGCCAGCACAGTAACAGTGACGCCAGCACAGTAACAGTGACTCCCAGCACAGTAACAGTGACGGCATTTATATACAGAATATAAGAAAAATTGGCGGGGAAAAAAGTAAACAAACTGAGAGCGACTCAGGGGGGACTCTTCTAATGGCGTCGGAAATGCTCGATTTCGGTTTTGCAATTACCTAGATGTCCAGGCTGTTAGGGTAGGGGGGGGGGCTGGGTTGGGGGGAGGGGATCTTAGTGGGGGAAGGCTGGTTAGGGGGAGGTTATCTTGGGAGGAGGGGAAGGAGTAAATTTGTCACAGAAAGTAGTTATCTAACCTGTCCATGGTTATTTACTTTTATTGATTGGTGATTATTTAGTCTTGATGGAGAATGTAGGACTGAGGCACCACGCTAAAGACCTACATATACACCAAGGAATACTCGTAGAGAACATGTTTCTAAAAGAACCACTGAAGAACAAAAGATTTGACAAGTCATGTCCATCAGGCTACAATAAGGAGCACAAGCCTAAGATAACTATTAGATGCTGTTTGAAGCACTTTCACATGTGGTTGCTGTAGGGTTGTGTAGAGGAGTAGGCCGAGTGCGCACATCATCAGCGCATCATCTGCAGGTTACGGCTACACGAGGCCCAATTGGCCTGATTGAACATAGGCCTATTTCCTTCTGAATAACTATAACTTAAATTTTTTTGAAAACGACAAGGCAGCCTCCGATGACGTATTCTGGTACTATAGCCTGGCCTACACCACTACAGCCTGGCCTACACCACTATGGTACTATAGCCTGGCCTACACCAATATAGCCTGGCCCACACCACTACAGCCTGGCCCACACCACTATAGCCTGGCCCACACCACTATAGCCTGGCCCACACCACTATAGCCTGGCCCACACCACTATAGCCTGGCCCACACCACTACAGCCTGGCCCACACCACTACAGCCTGGCCCACACCACTACAGCTTGGCCCACACCACTACAGCCTGGCCCACACCACTATAGCCTGGCCTACACCACTACAGCCTGGCCTACACCACTACAGCCTGGCCCACACCACTATAGCCTGGCCCACACCACTATAGCCTGGCCTACACCACTACAGCCTGGCCTACACCACTACATTTATTAATATCAATAACTTCTCTTCATCTTTAGTAAACCACTTATACAAACGTGTTCGGAACACGACACTGACGCCACAACCCCCAACTGGCCACAACCCCCAACCGGCCACAACCCCCAACTGGCCACAACCCCCAACTGGCCACAACCCCCAACCGGCCACAACCCCCAACTGGCCACAACCCCCAACCGGCCACAACCCCCAACCGGCCACAACCCCCAACTGGCCACAACCCCCAACTGGCCACAACCCCCAACTGGCCACAACCCCCAACCGGCCACAACCCCCAACCGGCCACAACCCCCAACCGGCCACAACCCCCAACCGGCCACAACCCCCAACCGGCCACAACCCCCAACTGGCCACAACCCCAACTGGCCACAACCCCAACCGGCCACAACCCCAACCGGCCACAACCCCAACCGGCCACAACCCCCAACTGGCCACAACCCCCAACTGGCCACAACCCCCAACTGGCCACAACCCCAACCGGCCACAACCCCCAACCGGCCACAACCCCCAACCGGCCACAACCCAAACTGGCCACAACCCCCCAACTGGCCACAACCCCCAACCGGCCACAACCCCCAACTGGCCACAACCCACAACTGGCCACAACCCACAACTGGCCACAACCCACAACTGGCCACAACCCACAACTGGCCACAACCCCCAACCGGCCACAACCCCAACACACTTGACACTAACCATCACAGGCTGGAGGCCTATAGTCTCGCCCACAACATGTCCACAACCAGTTCCCGTCTTGTTTACACTGTCCCCGGGAAGTGATGACTGATAGTTTAATGGTGTTTAAGAATCTAAGGAGAACCCTGTTACGAAACACTCATTAACTACAGTGAACTACCATAACGAGGCGTGGTAGTTTACGGTGTACTCTACGGCAGTTTACCTTAAACGCCAGACTTGTACACTTCACAATGCTCTCCAACAATAATTTATTTTTGGAGTGTTCCATATTTGGAATCTATATCTATACAGTATCTATATTTGTCAAATATAGATACTGTTAAAAGATTCCCCCATTTTGCACCCGCAAGATAACGTAAGCTTTTAAGGGTTGACAGATGTTAATCTTCTTGTTTAAGGAGCTGTTCACTTGAGGCAGTTAAGCAAGTCCCAGCTGTGTCTGGGTACAAGTGACAGGATGAACAACCCAGCGGGTTTTCTTCCTATTGGGGAGTGTTGTACATGCTGCTATGGCCCTGTGTCCACTTTTTTTGAGATATATACAAGAGTTGTTACATTCTTGTACAGCCACTAGTACGCGTAGCGTTTCGGGCAGGTCTCTGGAATACGATCCCCGCCGCGAAGAATCGTTGTTACAACCAAGTACACATTTTACTGTTGAGTTAAACAGAGGCTACAGTTAAGGATTTGCGCCCAGTAAATCCTCCCCGGCCAGGATACGAACCCATGACAAAGCGCTCACGGAACGCCAGGCGAGTGTCTTACCACTGCACCACGAGACTGGTCTACTGAGTGTGAGTGGCCACTCATTCTGTGAGCGCCACTCACAGGATGAGTGACGCTGCCCAATAAACTCGCCCCTCGGGCCAAAATTTAAACATTTAAAAACTGCCATAAGATGTTGTTAATTTACTTTAATTAGACAGTAAAGGATTACAGAAAATGGATTTTTTGTAACGTCACATGAAAACAAACATTTAATACCACAAATACACATTTAAACTACCAGTCTAAGCATTAGAATTAATAGAAAACTGTTTTCTGTGTTTTAACTTAATGAAATATACCATAAACATAAAGACTCCTTCCTATTGTCAAATAAAAACAAAATTGGAACCAATTTTCGAGAGACGCGGCTCCCGGGGGGGGGGGGGGGGTTGGCCAGAATGTAAACAAAGGCAGCATGAAAGGTTAGCATGCATCGTCGTCGCCCATATATCAACAACAACAACAACATAGGTTATCATGCAACCTGCACCTACTATCAAGCAGCAGCAGCATGCAAGGTTTAGCAAAGTGAGGCACTGCAAAGATCTCAATATAGATCACCCAATAGTGATCCAGCGCCAACGACCTTATCATCAAGAAGTGCTGAAGATCCGACTAACCCCCAAGTGTCTTAGTGATAGCCACTAACTATTAGATAGGTTAGTTGGTTAAGACGCTTAACAAGGGGGTAGGCTTTGCTTACTAATTGTAACAGCCCAAATATCACGTGTCACACACCTGTACTTTACAGGTTATTGTCAGTTGTTAAGGTTTGACGTTTTGGCGGGTAAATCGTCGTCCCCCCCGAGACCTGTAACCAACTGAAGACATTCCAGAGTTTTTGAACACCTACATTATCTGTACATACGCTTCCTTGCTCTTGGGGTCACCAGCAGGCAGCCTGGGGTCACCAGAAGGCAGGAGGTGCTGGACCAATTACAACACCTGATGTGACTTACCTTCTTGGGAGGTCGGGGTGTGACGGCCTGTGTTGATGGTGAGAGGCGCCAGCCTGGTGGCGACAGCCTCCACCTCTCACTGTCTCTAACACTGTCGCCTTCACTACCCTCAGTCACCATCTTCACAGTACGATGGTCACTGTCGCCTTCACTACAGTCCGTCACCACCACATTGACCATCTTCACAGCAGAATGTTCACGACAATACATAGTTTCTTCTGTCATATTACCGCGAGTATTTTGGTGCCTTTCAGCAGGCCCGGACTTTCAGCAGGCCCGGACTTTTAGTGGGCCCGGACTTTCAGTGGGCCCGGACTTTCAGTGGACCCGGACTTTCAGTGGACCCGGACTTTCAGTGGACCCGGACTTTCAGTGGACCCGGACTTTAATTTTGCCTTCAGAATGTAGTCCAAAGCAAATCAAGATCGCAAAGTAAAAGCAGAAAACATTTGCTTATGCTTGAGTGGTTAAGTTTATTGTGGTTTGAACCGGCTGCTTGATTACCTGTGACGCGAGTCATGACAAGCTGGATTACCTGTGACGCGAGTCATGACAAGCTGGATTACCTGTGACGCGAGTCATGGCAAGCAGGATTACCTGTGACGCGAGTCATGGCAAGCAGGATTACCTGTGACGCGAGTCATGACAAGCAGGATTACCTGTGATGTAACACTGTAAAAGTGTTTGGTTTAGTTTAATACATACATAGAGTACATGAGTCACAGACAAGGATCTGAGAGGCGCCAGTTTGTCGGCCTGAGATCTCACACCTCAAAGCGTTAATGACCTCAAGTGACCTGAGGTCAGATCATGAGAATTTCACCTTGCTTCCGCTAAGCTGATAATTGTAGTCTGGTAGCCTTCAAGCATGCCGACGTTTAAGGAGTGGCTTGGTAGTGCCGGAGGCTATCTATTTGTGGGCGGAGTTAGCTACTAGGTTCCCCAATAAATACTCGGAGAACTATCGATTCGAGAGCATTAACAGACAGAACGGCAGTCAGCAGAGCAGAGGAGATGGCCCTAGCAGGGAGGCTGTCGGCCGGCAGGGCGGGAGTCTCTGTCAACTACAGACCCCCCCCCCCTCTCTATCCAGCTGTAGGCAGAATAGTTGGCTAACTGGGGACGGGATAACGGACTAGAGAGCTGTTTCCCCGGCCTTGTTAGTTAACTGGGGGTGGAATAATGGACAAGATAGAGCTATTTCCCCAACCCCCCGTTACAGTGACGCGAGTCATGGCAAGCAGGATTACCTGTGACGCGAGTCATGACAAGCAGGATTACCTGTGACACGAGTCATGACAAGCAGGATTACCTGTGACGCGAGTCATGACAAGCAGGATTACCTGTGACGCGAGTCATGACAAGCAGGATTACCTGTGACACAAGTCATGACAAGCAGGATTACCTGTGATGCGAGTCATGACAAGCTGGATTACCTGTGACACGAGTCATGACAAGCAGGATTACCTGTGACGCGAGTCATGACAAGCAGGATTACCTGTGACGCGAGTCATGACAAGCTGGATTACCTGTGACGCGAGTCATGACAGCATCTTCGCCGACTTTTGAATATGGCGCCATATTCAAAGTTCAAAACACGAAAAACAAATTAATGTATTTTCTTGCTAGCCTTATACGCCAAGATGTTGCTATTTAAAGTTGTTTAATGTTTACATATCTGTAAGTGTCCAACTCTCATCCCAGGAATGGTCAAGGGGTGACCAGACCACACACTAGAAAGTGAAGAGACGACGACGTTTCGGTCCGTCCTGGACCATTCTCAAGTCCATTGTGATGAGAGGAAGGAGGCGAAGGACAATAAATAGGCAAGAGAGAGGTGAGGAGAAAGAAATCTTAGAGGAAGAAAAAGAAAGACAAAAGGTACGGAAAGTAAAGTGTAATAAAGGGGGTTAATAATGGGAATAAGAAAGGGATCGTACGAGAAAACAAGGGAAAGAAAAAGAAAGATAAAAAGAAGGGGTAGGCTTATGTTATATCGAGATGATTTCGGGGCTTTAGTGTCCCCGCGGCCCGGTCCTCTACCAGGCCTCCACCCCCAGGAAGCAGCCCGTGACAGCTGACTAACACCCAGGTACCTATTTTACCGCTAGGTAACAGGGGCACAGGGTGAAAAACTCTGCCCATTGTTTCTCGCCGGCGCCTGGGATCGAACCCAGGACCACAGGATCACAAGTCCAGCGTGCTGTCCGCTCGGCCGACCGGCTCCCCTGTTAGGGGACACGTGTTAGGTCACGTTTGTTAAGAGAGGTTACAACATTTGAGTATATACTGTGAAAGGGAAGAGTCCACAGCAACAAAGCCAGGACTCAAGTTCATGTTGGGTACATTGTGTATAAGAGCCGATTCTGCAAGACGGCGTCTGTGTAGCGTAGAGGCAGGAAAGATTATTTTGGAGGAAGACCAATCAATGGGATGATTAGAATCCCTCACATGGCAGAAGAGAGCATTGATAGTGTCTGCAGACTTAACACTTCCCTTGTGTTCTTTAAGTCTGTCATTCAGTGTACGGCCAGTTTCGCCAAAGTATTGGAGAGGACAAGACGAACAGGAAATAGAGTAGACACCAGCAGCAGGAGGAGCAGTGTGAACTAGATTGCTACGAAGTGTGTTGGTTTGTCGAAAGGCGAGTTTAATGTCAAGAGGACGAAAGGTATTGGTAAAAGTTTTGAGTTCAGATATGAAGGGAAGGCTTAGTACAGTGCTACTAGTGTTGGAAGCAGGTTTAGGATGAAAGAAATTTCGTTTAGCTTGAGAGTAGGCACAGTTTATGAAATGCAAAGGTAACCAAGGCGAGAGAATGATTTGTAGATAAAGGCAATTTCGGAATCAAGGAACTGAGGGTCGCTGATGCGTAGAGCACGGAGGAAGAGAGAGACGAGGACACTTTTCTTAACAGAAGGAGGATGGTAGGAAAAGTGAATATACATGCCACTATGCATGGGTTTACGGTAGACAGAGAGAGAGAACCCGGACACAGCTGTGAACGTCAAGAAAAGGAAGGAGAGAATTAGATTCCCACTCAACTTTGAAGTGGATGGAAGGAGCCAGAGTGTTAAGAGAGGCGAGGAAAGGCTGGGAAAGACTAAGGTCATGAGGCCATAAAGGAAAAATGTTATCAACATAGCGAAGCCAGAGAGAGGGACGAGTATCAATAGAAGGAAGACCAACAGGTTCGAAGTATTCCATGAAGAGATTGGCAAGAACAGGGAAGAGATTGGCAAGAACAGGGAAGAGATTGGCAAGAACAGGGAAGAGATTGGCAAGAACAGGGAAGAGATTGGCAAGAACAGGGAAGAGATTGGAACCCCTAGCGACACCGAAGGTTTGAGTGTAATATTTACCGTTGAAAGAGAAAGTCAACACGGAGTCTGACGAGGTGGAGGACAACGTCAGTGGGAAGCGGGAGAGGAAGAAGGACCTCAGTCGCCTACTGTCTAAGGAAAGATATACCGTTATCTTGGGGAACATTAGTAAACACAGTCGACCTCAAGACTAAGCCTCTTACAGGAGGGTATTTATCACCTGGGCGCCAAGTCATGTAGGAACACCAGGGAACAACAATGCAGACGAAGCTGCACAACTAAAATGAGGAATGTAGACATTTACATGCCACAAACTAACACAGATTAAGGGAATAATTAGATATCTTGAGGTTATCTTGAGCTGATTTCGGGGCTTTTTAGTGTCCCCGCGGCCCGGTCCTCGACCAGGCTTCCACCCCCAGGAAGCAGCCCGTGACAGCTGACTAAACACCCAGGTACCTATTTTTACTGCTAGGTAACAGGGTTTTAAAAGAAACTCTGCCCATTGTTTCTCTCCGGCGCCTGGGATCGAACCCAGGATCACAAGTCCAGCGTGCTGTCCGCTCGGCCGACCGGCTCCCCATATAGATCATGGCAGATGTACATTGACCATAACACAGCAAGTGCTGTGTTATGGTAATTTTTCACGAAGACGAGGAAATGTTAGCATCGTGGAGAAGTGCCCGACACACCACTCCAACGTTCTCCTAGAGTTACTACCCATAATAAGAGGAGAGAGAGTTACTGCCAGGCCTGTACAGCGCCACACAGCTTGTGACCTCAGGTATAAACGCTCTAATGACTAATCATTCAATAATATGGTGCTCAGTACTGGCCCCCCACCTGCCACAGGTAATGCTCCAGTGCTCAGTACTGGCCCCCACCTGCCCCAGGTAATGCTCTAGTGCTCAAGACTGGCCCCCACCTGCCACAGGTAATGTCCCAGTGCTCAGTACTGGCCCCCCACCTGCCACAGGTAATGTCCCAGTGCTCAGTACTGGCCCCCCACCTGCCACAGGTAATGTCCCAGTGCTCAGTACTGGCCCCCACCTGCCACAGGTAATGCTCCAGTGCTCAGTACTGGCCCCCCACCTGCCCCAGGTAATGCTCTAGTGCTCAAGACTGGCCCCACCTGCCACAGGTAATGTCCCAGTGCTCAGTACTGGCCCCCATCTGTCACAAGTAATGTCCAGTGCTCAGGACTGGCCCCCCACCTGCCACAGGTTATGCTCCAATGCCTCAGTACTGGCCCTCACCTGCCACAGGTAATGCTCCAGTGCTCAGTACTGGCCCCCCACCTGCCACAGGTAATGCTCCAGTGCTCAGTACTGGCCCCCCCACCTGCCACAGGTAATGCTCCAGTGCTCAGTACTAGCCCCCACCTGCCCCAGGTAATGCTCAAGCATGATCCAGTGCTCAGTACTGGTCCCCACCTGCCACAGGTAATGTTCAAGCATGCTCCAGTGCTCAGTACTGGTCCCCACCTGCCACAGGTAATGTTCAAGCATGCTCCAGTGCTCAGTACTGGCCCCCACCTGCCACAGGTAATGCTCAAGCATGCTCCAGTGCTCAGTACTGGCCCCCCACCTGCCACAGGTAATGCTCAAGCATGATCCAGTGCTCAGTACTGGTCCCCACCTGCCACAGGTAATGTTCAAGCATGCTCCAGTGCTCAGTACTGGTCCCCCACCTGCCACAGGTAATGTTCAAGCATGCTCTAGTGCTCAGTACTGGTCCCCAACCTGCCACAGGTAATGCTCAAGCATGCCCCAGTGCTCAGTACTGGTCCCCACCTGCCACAGGTAATGCTCAAGCATGCTCCAGTGCTCAGTACTGGTCCCCAACCTGCCACAGGTAATGCTCAAGCATGATCCAGTGCTCAGTACTGGCCCCCACCTGCCACAGGTAATGTTCAAGCATGCTCCAGTGCTCAGTACTGGCCCCTACCTGCCACAGGTAATGTTCAAGCATGCTCCAGTGCTCAGTACTGGCCCCCACCTGCTCCAGTGCTCAGTACTGGCCCCCAACCTGCCACAGGTAATGCTCAAGCATGATCCAGTGCTCAGTACTGCCCCCCAACCTGCCACAGGTAATACTCAAGTATGCTCCAGTGCTCAATACTGGTCCCCACCTGCCACAGGTAATGCTCAAGCATGATCCAGTGCTCAGTACTGCCCCCCAACCTGCCACAGGTAATGCTCAAGCATGCTCCAGTGCTCAATTCTGGTCCCCACCTGCCACAGGTAATGCTCAAGCATGCTCCAGTGCTCAGTACTGTTCCCCACCTGCCACAGGTAATGCTCAAGCATGCTCCAGTGCTCAGCACTGGCCCCCACCTGCCACAGGTAATGCCCCAGTGCTAGTGAGCTCCAGGTATGTGAGCTAGTTAAGTATGTCTACTGGTCGTCACCTGGTATACTCAAGGTATACCATGTCACGGGGGGGGGGACACAGTCCACCAGCCATGGTGGTCACGGGGGGGGGGGGGGACACTGTCCACCAGCCATGGTGGTCACGGGGGGGGGGGACACTGTCCACCAGCCATGGTGGTCACGGGGGGGGACACTGTCCACCAGCCATGGTGGTCACGGGGGGGGGACACTGTCCACCAGCCATGGTGGTCACGGGGGGGGGGGGACACTGTCCACCAGCCATGGTGGTCACGGGGGGGGGGACACTGTCCACCAGCCATGGTGGTCACGGGGGGGGGGACACTGTCCACCAGCCATGGTGGTCACGGGGGGGGGGGGGACACTGTCCACCAGCCATGGTGGTCACGGGGGGGGGACACTGTCCACCAGCCATGGTGGTCACGGGGGGGGGACACTGTCCACCAGCCATGGTGGTCACGGGGGGGGGACACTGTCCACCAGCCATGGTGGTCACGGGGGGGGGGGACACTGTCCACCAGCCATGGTGGTCACGGGGGGGGGGAAACACTGTCCACCAGCCATGGTGGTCACGGGGGGGGAGACACTGTCCACCAGCCATGGTGGTCACGGGGGGGAGGACACTGTCCACCAGCCATGGTGGTCACGGGGGGGGGACACTGTTCACCAGCCATGGTGGTCACGGGGGGGGGACACTGTCCACCAGCCATGGTGGTCACGGGGGGGGGGGGGACAGTCTGTCCACCAGCCATGGTGGTCACGGGGGGGGGACACTGTCCACCAGCCATGGTGGTCACGGGGGGGGGACACTGTCCACCAGCCATGGTGGTCACGGGGGGGGGACACTGTCCACCAGCCATGGTGGTCACATGGTGGGGGGGGGGGACACTGTCCACCAGCCATGGTGGTCACGGGGGGGGGACACTGTCCACCAGCCATGGTGGTCACGGGGGGGGGGGACACTGTCCACCAGCCATGGTGGTCACGGGGGGGGGACACTGTCCACCAGCCATGGTGGTCACGGGGGGGGGACACTGTCCACCAGCCATGGTGGTCACGGGGGGGGGACACTGTCCACCAGCCATGGTGGTCACGTCCGGGGGGGGGGGACACTGTCCACCAGCCATGGTGGTCACGGGGGGGGACACTGTCCACCAGCCATGGTGGTCACGGGGGGGGACACTGTCCACCAGCCATGGTGGTCACGGGGGGGGACACTGTCCACCAGCCATGGTGGTCGGGGGGGGGGACACTGTCCACCAGCCATGGTGGTCACGGGGGGGGGACACTGTCCACCAGCCATGGTGGTCACGGGGGGGGGGACACTGTCCACCAGCCATGGTGGTCACGGGGGGGGGACACTGTCCACCAGCCATGGTGGTCACGTGTCAACAACAATGGCGCGTCTCACAACAGTGCTGTTGCCAGATATTACCACGTCAGGTGTGAACTCTTGCGCCACACCTGTAGCCCCGACCACACTGCCGCGCCACACTTGAGACCACAATGTTCCGCGCCACACACCTGGAAGCTCACTGTGCCGCGCGCCACACAGCTACCACAGTGACACAGGGGCGCATGTGTCCCCCGTGGCCGGGGCCTCCACCACTCCTCGCCCCCGACACACACACACAGAGGGGCGGCAGTACATGGAGGAGACAGGAGGGGGCGCAGGCCGTAGGGGGGTGGGGGACGCTTACCGTAAGGGGGGGGGGGCGCTGGCTGTAGGGGGGGGGGCGCTGGCCGTAAGGGGGGGGGGGCGCTGGCCGTAAGGGGGGGGGCGCTGGCCGTAAGGGGGGGGCACAGAACTGCTAGGCTCAGTATCGGCAGCTACTTGGGTGACGTAATAGATCTGAAAAGTGGAGTACCACAAGGAAGCTGCCTCTCCCCTACTCTATTCAACATATATACAGCTGACCTACCCCAACATGGAGAATACATCACATACAGCTGACCTACCCCAACATGGAGAATACATCACATACAGCTGACCTACCCCAACATGGAGAATACATCACATACAGCTGACGATGTCACCCAAATAATATGCCAACCGGGCCCATCAAAGCCGCTACTAGCCTACAAGACCAAGGCGGCAATTGAACTCAAACAACTTTGAGAAGCAATGGAAAATTAGCACCAACAACAGTTCCAGATCACACACATTGCAAAATGAAACCCGGACCCCATCATCCTGGACAACCATCCGATCCAATATGGGGAGGTAGGCAGAATACTGGGACTTATACTGGGGAATACTGGGAATACTAGGCTTACAAAACAAGTCACAAGCAAAAGGCTTAACAATCCTTGGCTTACAAAGGGAATACTGAAATCCATTAACAAAAAACACGACCTTGAGAAGAAGTATAGGTTAGGAATTGTCTCCAAAGAATTCTCAAAGAATTACTCATTATTGCTATCTAAGATAATTAGACGAGCCAAAACTAATTACTACGAAGATAAATTTACTCAAATAAAGAGCAACATTAAACAAACTTGGAGCACAATTTCACAAATATTAGGATCAAAGAAATCTTTAAATAACAAACCGACTCTCCTGTCTAATAACGATGGTCAGCTTTCAGCCTCTGATTCTGCTATTGAGTTTAATAGGTTCTTCTCTTCCATTGGTTCATCCCTTGCAAATGATATTCCATCTTCCATTACTGACATTAAGGACTATCTTACAGGTAACTATCCACAGTCTCTGTACCTAAAGCCTATTAACTCCACTGACGTCAATGAGATAATCCTTTCCCTTAAAACCAAGTCTGGTGCCCTTGAGGAGATACCAACTTTAATTTACAAAAAAGCCTCCAGATCTTTAGCCCCTGCTATTGCTTTGCTCTTCAACAAGTCACTTGAACTCCAAACCTTTCCAGATATTCTAAAAAAAGCGAGAGTAACGCCTGTCCACAAATGTGGTGACCCCACAGATGTTAACAACTACAGACCTATATCAATCCTGCCAAACTTGTCAAAATTTTTTGAAAAACTTATATACAAGCAGCTTTACTCATATCTAGCCAAACTCAATATACTTAGCCCTTGCCAATATGGCTTCAGACCCAAAAAAAGCACTAACGATGCACTTATTAGTATGCTTAACTCGATTCATACAGCTCTTGATAAAAAGGAGTTCCCTGTTGGGTTATTTGTGGACCTGCGTAAAGCTTTTGATACTGTCAACCACCATAACCTTCTTCTTAAATTACATCATTATGGAGTCAGAGGACACTCCCTACAATACCTCGAGTCCTACCTTACTGACAGGCTCCAATATGTTTCTGTGAATAATACAATTTCTCCCACCCTACCCATCAACATTGGTGTTCCTCAGGGCAGCATACTTGGCCCTCTCCTCTTTCTCATCTACATTAATGACCTTCCAAATGCCTCCCAACACCTCAAACCAATTCTATTTGCTGACGACACAACCTTCATTTACTCCAGTCCTGACCCCCTTGCTCTAAATGCCACAGTAAATACTGAGCTAAATAAAGTCCATCTTTGGCTAACTGCCAACAAACTCACCCTTAACATTGACAAAACCTTCTATATTCTGTTTGGCAATAAATCCTCTAGTCTTATAAATCTCAAAATAAACAATACCCAAATTTGTAACAAATTAGATGGCAAATTCCTTGGCATTCTCATTGACCACAAGCTGAATTTCCAGGGACACATTCTAAATATATCTAAAAAAGTTTCAAAAACTGTGGGCATTCTTTCTAAGATCAGATATTATGTACCACGCCCTGCCCTGGTGACTCTCTATTACTCCCTTATCTATCCTTATCTCAACTATGGTATTTGTGCTTGGGGTTCTACTACCCAAAATCACTTACGTCCTCTAATTACCCAACACAACTTATGATAAATAGAACAGGGATACGAACTCATGTATGGGACCGACTAAACAAAGCCAAAGCAGCATTAGGAAAACCGAGAAGATTCCGCAGCCTCAGTACAAACATTCAGATCCACTTATATAAGGCTCTAGTTCGGCCGCATCTAGAGTATCCCCCAGTACCACTACACACCAAGAAAACTAACATGCAGAAACTGCAAGCTGTACAAAATAAGGAGCTAAGGAGAGCAGCCAAACACCGGGCCAACCTGTCCTCTTAAAAATAACGTCGCTTTTGCCCGTTTGTTCCTATGGTCGAAAGTGGACGTAATTTGTAAATGAAATAAAAAAATGAAAATAAATTTGGTATTTTTTTTAACAATAGTTACTTAAGGGTCCTCTGGTAGGTTAAGTGGGCAGGAAATTGTCAAAGTTTCAAAACGTCACGAAAACGGTTAATTGAAAGTTTCCTCTCCTAACCTTTCCGAGTACCACTACTATTGGGATCGTCTCAAAGCTCTCCAAATGTACTCACTGGAAAGGAGACGAGAGAGAGACCAAATAATATACACCTGGAAAATATTGGAGGGCCAGGTCCCTAATCTACACAGTAAAATAACAACGTACTGGAGTGAACGATATGGAAGAAAATGCAGAATAGATCCAGTGAAGAGCAGAGGTGCCATAGACACAATCAGAGAACACTGTATGAACATCAGAGGTCCAGTGAAGAGCAGAGGTGCCATAGGCACAATCAGAGAACACTGTATGAACATCAGAGGTCCAGTGACGAGCAGAGGTGCCATAGGCACAATCAGAGAACACTGTATAAACATCAGAGGTCCAGTGAAGAGCAGAGGTGCCATAGGCACAATCAGAGAACACTGTATAAACATCAGAGGTCCAGTGAAGAGCAGAGGTGCCATAGGCACAATCAGAGAACACTGTATAAACATCAGAGGTCCAGTGAAGAGCAGGTGCGCCATAGGCACAATCAGAGAACACTGTATAAACATCAGAGGTCCGCGGTTGTTCAACGTCCTCCCAGCGACTATAAGAAATATTGCCGGAACAACCGTGGACATCTTCACGGGGAAACTGGAGAAAACTGGACTGTTTTCTAAGAGAAGTTCCGGACCAACCGTGGACATCTTCAAGAGAAAACTAGATTGTTTCCTTCAAGGATTGATGATTTGATTGTTGCCGCCGAAGGCGGCTAGTTTATTGTGCACCCCATACTCATCCTGTGAGCGGTAGCGCAAAAGCATTACAGAGGGCACAAAAGGTCTTTATGAGACCTCATCTTAGATTATTACATAAACAATTTCATCTATCCTTCACACCTTATAGATACAATGTCAGTTAGTTACAGAGAAAGTGCTATTACAAGAGCTACATATTTACAGTAAGTCATCATACATTAATGGTAGGTCTTATCGCTAATACATAATAGTTTGACCAATGGGGATATTACAGAGTCATAGGGGAGCTTCTTTTTATTATTAGTCCTCACAATACACTACTTGTTTCTGAATCTCATACGTCGTTCATCTACTGGAAGCGAAATGGGATACAGTGCAAGGATTTCAGGTAATTTATCCATGGTAATAAGATAGGTTGCCATATCATACAGAGTGAGCTTAGATTTATCTCTAAATGGCTCAATTTTACTCGAACTCGAACACTATATCGAAGATATAGTGTTCGAGTGTGTGTCCCTGTCTTTGTCCACACACTTTACTTCATCTAGCTCCCTATACAAGCCGAACTGCCAGAGATACTTGTAGCCGAGTCTTATACGAGCAGTGACAACATCTGTTAGTCTACTGACTTTATTACTTGCCCCATACACATGTTTTACTTCACACATTTCATTGTGATGAACAATGGACCTGCTAGTTCCAGTTTGCCCAGTAGTGCCGGACCAACCGGGCTGTGGTGGGCCTGCGGGCCGCTCCAAGCAACAGCCTGGTGGACCAAACTCTCACAAGTCAAGCCTGGCCTCGGGCCGGGCTTGGGCAGTAGAACAACTCCCAGAACCCCATCAACCAGGTATATGTGGGCCTGCGGGCCGCTCCAAGCAACAGCCTGGTGGACCAAACTCTCACAAGTCAAGCCTGGCCTCAGGCCGGGCTTGGGCAGTAGAACAACTCCCAGAACCCCATCAACCAGGTATATGTGGGCCTGCGGGCCGCTCCAAGCAACAGCCTGGTGGACCAAACTCTCACAAGTCAAGCCTGGCCTCGGGCCGGGCTTGGGCAGTAGAACAACTCCCAGAACCCCATCAACCAGGTATATGTGGGCCTGCGGGCCGCTCCAAGCAACAGCCTGGTGGACCAAACTCTCACAAGTCAAGCCTGGCCTCGGGCCGGGCTTGGGCAGTAGAACAACTCCCAGAACCCCATCAACCAGGTATATGTGGGTCTGCGGGCCGCTCCAAGCAACAGCCTGGTGGACCAAACTCTCACAAGTCAAGCCTGGCCTCGGGCCGGGCTTGGGCAGTAGAACAACTCCCAGAACCCCATCAACCAGGTATATGTGGGCCTGCGGGCCGCTCCAAGCAACAGCCTGGTGGACCAACCTCTCACAAGTCAAGCCTGGCCTCGGGCCGGGCTTGGGCAGTAGAACAACTCCCAGAACCCCATCAACCAGGTATATGTGGGCCTGCGGGCCGCTCCAAGCAACAGCCTGGTGGACCAAACTCTCACAAGTCAAGCCTGGCCTCGGGCCGGGCTTGGGCAGTAGAACAACTCCCAGAACCCCACAACCAGGTAACCTTTCCGAGTAAGCCGGACGACTCAAACAGAAAACGGGACAGTACGTCACTTTAGTGAGCCGATTTCATTTCAAATTACGTCCACTTTTGGCCATAGCGCCGCGCATACCAGCCAAAAGTGACGTTATTTTTAAGAGGACGGGTTGGGAACCATATGATCAGACAATCCAGGAGCTCAATGAACTCCTGAACATACAGCCACTAAACATCAGACTACAGCACCAAGCCATCAGGGTGTGGAACACCATCCTAATGTTAGAGGACCCAATGTTAGACAGGTTACTCCAAGATGAGACGCCCCGCTCCCACAGCTGGTGGCCCAAGATGAGACGCCCCACTCCCATAGCTGGTGGTCCAAGATGAGACGCCCCACTCCCATAGCTGGTGGCCCAAGATGAGACGCCCCACTCCCACAGCTGGTGGCCCAAGATGAGACGCCCCACTCCCACAGCTGGTGGTCCAAGATGAGACGCCCCACTCCCACAGCTGGTGGCCCAAGATGAGACGCCCCACTCCCACAGCTGGTGGCCCAATATGAGACGCCCCACTCCCACAGCTGGTGGCCCAATATGAGACGCCCCACTCCCACAGCTGGTGGCCCAAGATGAGACGCCCCACTCCCACAGCTGGTAGCCCAAGATGAGACGCCCCACTCCCACAGCTGGTGGCCCAAGATGAGACGCCCCACTCCCACAGCTGGTGGCCCAAGATGAGACGCCCCACTCCCACAGCTGGTGGCCCAAGATGAGACGCCCCACTCCCACAGCTGGTGGCCCAAGATGAGACGCCCCACTCCCACAGCTGGTGGCCCAAGATGAGACGCCCCACTCCCACAGCTGGTGGCCCAAGATGAGACGCCCCGCTCCCACAGCTGGTGGCCCAAGATGAGACGCCCCGCTCCCACAGCTGGTGGCCCAAGAGCCTCGATTTACTAGATGAAAACCCCGCCCCACAGTACATAATTCCCAGATGAAATACTGACCAGAAATTCCCCTCCCCCCCCCCAAAAAAAAAAAAAAAACATGAAAAACTGCTTATATATTATATATATAAATATGAATATATATACGTATACATACATAAATCAATAAGTAATACTAAAATAAAAAGCCGCTTAGTAAATCCTACCACCACTGACCACAGATTACAACTCCTCCAAGCTCTACTTATTAGAGAACTAAGACGCAGCCTAACTATAGAGAATAAGGACTTAGCTGCCTTCACGCCGCCTCACTGATACACACACCACCTGACCCCACCAGTACCAGTGTTCTTCCTCTCCCAGTACCAGAGTCTCACGCTGCTCCTTACCCCAGTACTGGCCCCCCAGTACCCCCTTTTTCCCTGTTCCTTTTTCGCTTCTGTTTTAGCGCACTGGTTTTAGTCTTGTGTTAATAACATTATCTTGGTGGCTCTAGATGCAAAATGCTCACTAATGAGTCCCATTCCTCAACAGCTTTTCTAATCATTGTAGTCGCTGTAGAATTTGCATATAATGCAGCTGTTGTCGTTGGATTAATGTTGAGTTTGATGGTCAGGGGTTCAGTAGCTTCACATTCCATTTGCTTCTGTAGCGCACTGGTTTTAGTATCTTGGTGGCTCTAGATATGTGAGCAGCTAATCTCTGCTTGCAGCTGTTCCAGGGGTTCAGCTTCACATTCCATGTGTACAATAGTGGCGCCTCTGCTCTCCACAGATTGACACTCTTTAACTACTGGGTTCATTACCTCCCAGCAGCACTTGTACCCAAGTCTGAGTCTGTGTATGGCTACTGCAATGTCTCTGGATATCTTTTTGCCAGCCTTGGAGGAGTAGTACCCAGTGGCTTGTTCGTACCATATCACAGCGGATCTTCCTTCCGCTACTTTGGTTCTGTGGCGACTTTTGATAGTTGAGAATATTTTCTTCTTGATTTGCTCCTTAATCTGAGAAACTTGGAGGTATTTGAACCTGTACAACAGGTAGAGCAGTGGCAGACTTTGCTAGCGAGTCTGCCTTGTCATTACCATCTATTCCATTGTGACTTGGTATCCAATTTAGGGTTATTGACAGCCCTAGATTATAGGCTTCTTTTCCTATATGTTAGATATCTGTGAGGCGTTTTATATTATCTCTGTGTTGACTGGATAACAATGCCTGAAGCGAAGATTTAGCAGTCTCCGTGGTGTAGTGGTAAGACACTCGCCTGGCGTTCCGCGAGCGCTATGTCATGGGTTCGTATCCTGGCCGGGGAGGATTTACTGGGCGCAATTCCTTAACTGTAGCCTCTGTTTAACGCAACAGTAAAATGTGTACTTGAATGAAAAAACGATTCTTCGCGGCAGGGGATCGTATTCCAGGGACCATAGGATTAAGGACTTGCCCGAAACGCTACGCGTACTAGTGGCTGTACAAGAATGTAACAACTCTTGTATATATCTCAAAAAAAATTAGAGTCTGTATGAATGATGACATCATGTAAATTACTCCCAATTGTATAGTTTATTGCCTCCTTCAGGGCATATAATTCTGTTTACAATGTTGAGCACCCACTATTCATGCTCCAGTAAGCTTCATGGTTGGTAGTGTAAACTGCTGCCCCAGCAGAACCTTTTTCTTGATCAACTGATCCGTCTGTGAAGATGCGAGTCGTTGTAGGTCTTGAGATGGTTTCCAGTTGTTCTACGACTGTTTTGAGCCTCTGCGAGTCACATGCTGATTTTTTTAACTGATAATCCTTCAATGGTTATCTTTAGACTCCAGTCTTCCCATGGAGGAGGCTGCCGAAAGTGTTGATATAGTCTATCTTCCCCTTTGTTTTTAATGGTCCATTTTAAGTCCACTTTCTCTAGATGGACGCGTCGACAGAATCTAAGAATTTAAACCAACTTGCCAGCATGTGAAGTCCATTCCAGGAGATCCTGTTCCGGTCATCAGAGATACTTAGTGTTGTAACACCGGGAGATTTCCTGATTTAGGATATTGTGGAGTGTTGCCACTGTGTGTGTTTATTACAAGTGTATTGTGTGTTCCTAGGCTGTGACAAGTGTAATTTATATATATATATGCGTAGCTGACCTGTTTAGCGTAACTTTGTGGAGGAGTGAGTAACAGCTGTCAGGAGTGACAGCTCTGTCGAGTAGCGTAAACTCATAGGAGTAATTATCGATCCGGGGGATCACTAATTACTTGCCTAAGTTGATTAGGAGAGTGAGCATCTCCTTAGTGTTGCACATAGCGTTTAATAGCAGAGAGCTACAGGTGAGGTCAGCAGGTACGAGAATTATAGTGTCACGAAGCCAATTGTATTATTACTGTGTTTTCAGTAATTGTCATTTGCAAGTGAGTTGCAATAGGTTGGGCCATGTTCCAACTCGTTCTTGCAAATTTAATAAGTCAATATTGACTTATTAAATATGTGCATAGGTAACATACTTAACATAATAGTTTCCCTTAAAAAGCTTCATAGAAAACACCGACCTTACGTAACCTACTTAGTATGTTAAGATAAGCATCTTATTGCTTCGTAATTACAATTATTACCTAACCTATACCTAAAATGGGTTAAGTAACAATTGTAATTACGAAGCAATAAGATGCTTATCTTAACATACTAAGAAGGTTAGGTAAGGTCGTGTTTTCTATGAAGCTTTTCAAGGTAAACTAGTATGTTAAGTTTGTCACATATGCACATATTTAATAAGTCAATATTGACTATACGAAAGTGCGAGAACGGGTTGACTAGTTTGATTGCATTGCAACAGCCTTGCAGGACAGGCTGCGAAGAGCGTAAAGTAACTACTAGGAGGTTCCTCGTAGCCTGGTGGATAGCGCGCAGGACTCGTAATTCTGTAGCGCGGGTTCGATTCCCGCACCAGGCAGAAACAAATGGGCAAAGTTTCTTTCACCCTGAATGCCCCTGTTACCTAGCAGTAAATAGGTATTTGGGAGTTAGTAAGCTGTCACGGGCTGCTTCCTGGGTGTGGAGGCCTGGTCGAGGACCGGGCCGCGGGGACACTAAAAAAAAAAGCCCCGAAATCATCTCAAGATAACCTCAAGATAACCAAGGTTATCGGAGACTTGTCTCCTAACCTAACCTAACCTACCTACCTACCTACCTTGTTGGAATTTGTAATTACAGACTTAGTATCTTATTGCATGATTGCTTCGTCTATGAACACTCGGCACTGTTCAAGTTGGTTCATATTCCGCCCAACGCGATAGCAGGAAGGATCCTGTAGTCATACTCGGGCTGGTGTCCAGCTGTCCTATAGGTGTCACAGGAAGGATTTAGAGTAATGTCAGTGATACTTTTATTGTAGTAGCAGTTATTACTTGAATAAACTGTGTTGTTTAGTTAAATGTTGTCTTTCGTCACACTCTGCACTATTAATGATTGACATATATGCTGCCATGTTACCTGAAGTTATTGTTAGTAATCTGAGACTGCTTCTTGAGCCTCGAGGTGAAGTGATAGCGCCACACAACAAGTCTAAATATTGTTGAGAGATCCCGCGACCTGCCCGTTAGTCTGCCTCTCAGCCAATGGCAGAGGTCGACGGCTCACTGATAAGGGATGTCAACTGTTGAGGTCTCGGCGTTAGCCTGCGCCTTTATAATTTGTCTATGGTTTCTAGAGTGGGGAATGAACTGCTTACTACACTTAGCTTGTTAGCTCAGCAGTCCCTTCCTCAGGAGCCCATCTAGACTTTCAGTTGAAAGTTAATGGATGTATTAGAATTCATTCAATTTTATCGCATGGCTCCTCTTGCATTCTTTAAGCACCCTGACAAACACTTCATCCGGCCCTGGGGATTTGTTTGGTTTGAGTTTTATTATTTGTTTAAGAACATCCTCCCTGGTAACTGTTAAACTCGTCAACCTGTCCTCGTCCCCACCCACATAGACTTGTTCGGCTGAAGGCATATTGTTAACTTCCTCTTTAGTAAATACAGATACAAAATATTTATTAAAAGCACTACTCATCTCTTAGTCATTATCCGTTATTTGACCTGTCTCAGATTTTAATGGACCTATCCTTTCCCTAATCTTAGTTCTTATAACTGAAAAAAACCTTTAGGATTTGTCTTTGCTTGCTCTGCTATACGAACTTCATAGTTACTTTTTGCTCTCCTTATATCTTTTTTTAACATTTCTAACCAGTTGGAGGAATTCCTGTTCTAAACCGACTTCCCCACTTTTAAACATGGGTACAGGTGTGTGTGTGTGTGTGTGTGTGTGTGTGTGTGTGTGTGTGTGTGTGTGTGTGTGTGTGTGTGTGTGTGTGTGTGTGTGTGTGTGTGTGTGAGGTACCAGAGGTCACTCATACAGGGTCATGCATCACCACAACTTCTGTAGCTCCGTTGCCCAACCTGTTTCATCACAGACCTCGTCTGGGCCTTGTATCCAAGACCAATTCTCTATAACCATCTCTCTCTGCACTTAATGAGATCAGATGAACCTTCAGTGTAGATTGAATCCAATTTATTTCCAGCTTCCTTATCAATTCCTGCCGATACTTTTGCTTCCCTGTGACCATGGCAGCCTTTAGCGTTGTCATCGCGTTAATAATATTACAGGATTCCTCCTCCCTACAGGCCGGAGCTCGGCCAGGCCGGAGCTCGCGGGCTCGGCCTGGCCCAGGTCGCGGGCTTGGCCAGGCAGGAGGTGGTCTAGCTGTAACAAGCACAAAATTGTGTTGCCTTGTCTGTCATTATAGTGCAGGTGTGTGGCTCTTAATTGTTGGTTTGGTACTGGCTTCCCCAACCCTGGTTTAACACAGGGGGGCGAGAGGAGGTCCTCTCGTATACACCAAGTATTGGGCGCCAAGAATGATTGTCACGGCGTCATTCTGTCCGCCGTCAAGCCGTCATGTGTCGCTTTGGGAGTGTGTATGTCGGCCATGACGGAGTGCTGTGTCAGCCCATACCCAGCACGAACCTCAGGGTTCATGAGGTTCAGTGCCCCTGTACCCACCTGTGGGAGTAACAGTGCCCCTGTACCCACCTGTGTGGGTAAACAATGCTCCTGTACCCACCTGTGGGAGTAACAGTCCCCCTGTACCCACCTGTGGGAGTAACAGTGCCCCTGTACCCACCTGTGTGGGTAAACAGTGCCCCTGTACCCACCTGTGGGAGTAACAATGCTCCTGTACCCACCTGTGTGGGTAAACAATGCTCCTGTACCCACCTGTGTGGGTAACAGTGCTCCTGTACCCACCTGTGGGAGTAACAGTGCCCCTGTACCGACGTGTGAGAGGTAACAGTGCCCCTGTACCCACCTGTGGGAGTAACAGTGCTCCTGTACCCACCTGTGAGAGGTAACAGTGCCCCCTGTACCCACCTGTGTGGGTAACAGTGCTCCTGTACCCACCTGTGGGAGTAACAGTGCCCCTGTACCGACGTGTGAGAGGTAACAGTGCCCCTGTACCCACCTGTGGGAGTAACAGTGCTCCTGTACCCACCTGTGGGAGTAACAGTGCTCCTGTACCCACCTGTGAGAGGTAACAGTGCCCCCTGTACCCACCTGTGGGAGTAACAGTGCCCCTGTACCCACCTGTGGGAGTAACAGTGCTCCTGTACCCACCTGTGTGAGTAACAGTCCCCCTGTACCCACCTGTGGGAGTAACAATGCCCCTGTACCCACCTGTGGGAGTAAACAATGCCCCTGTACCCACCTGTGGGAGTAAACAATGCCCCTGTACCCACCTGTGGGAGCAAACAATGCCCCTGTACCCACCTGTGGGAGCAAACAATGCCCCTGTACCCACCTGTGGGAGTAAACAATGCCCCTGTACCCACCTGTGGGAGTAAACAATGCCCCTGTACCCACCTGTGGGAGTAACAATGCCCCTGTACCCACCTGTGGGAGTAACAATGCCCCTGTACCCACCTGTGGGAGTAAACAATGCCCCTGTACCCACCTGTGGGAGTAAACAATACCCCTGTACCCACCTGTGGGGGGTAAACAATGCTCCTGTACCCACCTGTGAGAGGTAACAGTGCTCCTGTACCCACCTGTGAGAGTAACAATGCCCCTGTACCCACCTGTGGGAGGTAACAGTGCCCCTGTACCCACCTGTGGGAGGTAACAGTGCCCCTGTACCCACCTGTGGGAGGTAACAGTGCCCCTGTACCCACCTGTGGGAGGTAACAGTGCTCCTGTACCCACCTGTGAGAGTAACAATGCCCCTGTACCCACCTGTGGGAGGTAACAATGCTCCTGTACCCACCTGTGGGAGGTAACAGTGCCCCTGTACCCACCTGTGAGAGTAACAATGCTCCTGTACCCACCTGTGAGAGGTAACAGTGCTCCTGTACCCACCTGTGAGAGTAACAATGCCCCTGTACCCACCTGTGGGAGGTAACAGTGCCCCTGTACCCACCTGTGGGAGGTAACAGTGCCCCTGTACCCACCTGTGTGGGTACACAATGCCCCTGTACCCACCTGTGGGAGGTAACAGTGCTCCTATACCCACCTGTGGGAGTAACAGTGCCCCTGTACCCACCTGTGTGGGTAAACAGTGCCCCTGTACCCACCTGTAAGGGTAAACAAAGGGAAGCGACTTACCTTGATGAGTCTGGCCATATTCTTGCCTCGCCAATATGGCGGCGGGAGACACCGCTGGAGAGCGAGGGCGGGCTGGCCGCCCTTCTTGTGGGGGTCGAGGGCGCCGTAACACCCACGAAACAGGTGGCCGGGGACGCCCATGAAGCTCTCCGAGGCGGGTATGGCCTGGGGCCGCTTACCCGAGGAGCCGCCCACACTGGCCGCCCACAGCCCACCTGCGCCGCCCGTGGTGCTGGTAGTGGTGGAGAAGTCGTCGTCGTCGTCATCCTGGTGGTGCTGGTGGAGGAAGGAGTGGCGGCGGTGGGCGTCGAGCGACGGCACAGTCAGCTCCACCCCGTCCTGTGGGAGAGGGAGAGGGCGGTGAGCAGGTGGCGAGGCAACAAGAGAGAACACATGTAATTGGAGTCATGGAAACAAAACTATCACGAATCATAACGAATGCGGTGTTTTCCCAGGACTACACTGCAATGAGGAAAGAAAGGGGAGGAGGCAGAGTGCCCCTACTAATGAGAGAGGAATGGAGTTCAAAGGAGATGGTTATCCCGGGCTGCGAGGGATTCAGAGACTACATAACAGGTACCGTGACCACGGAGGGACCAAGAGTAGTAGCAGTGATATACAACCCTCCGCCAAACGACAGAAGACCAAGATAAAAGTATGACAAAACATGGCAGGCAACACTATAATTGAGAGAGCAGCCTCTGCTGCCTGTAGAAATAGATCCCACCTGCTCATCATGGGGGACTTCAATTATGGAAGGATAGACTGGGAGAACAAGGAACCGCATGGAGGAGAGGAAACATGGAGAGCTAAACTACTGGAGGTGGCGACAAGAAATTTTTTAAGCCACCATGTTAGGGAACCTACAAGGATGAGAGGCAACGCTGAACCAGCGAGACTCGACCTAGTCTTCACTCTGAATGATTCCGACATAAGGGAAATCGGTTTCGAGGCCCCAGTAGGAATGAGCGACCACAGTGTGCTGACGTTTGAGTATTTGGTCGAACAAGGGTTAATGAACTCGAGGAGGGGTACTGAAAACAAAAGGCTGGTATTCCGAAAGGACAGCTATGAGGAGATAAGAAAATTTCTAACTGATATAACATGGGAAACTGAACTAAGAGGAAAGACGGGCCAAGACATGATGGACTTTATCATGCAGAAGTGTAAGGACGCAGCAGACAGGTTTGCCCCAGTCCAAAAGGAAAAAAACGGGAATGCAGATGAGAAACCCATGGTTTAATCAGAGATGTAGGCTAGAAAATTAACTAAGTACAAGGGCATGAAGGAGCCGGTCGGCCGAGGGGACAGCACGCGGGACTTGTGATCCTGTGGTCCTGGGTTCGTTCCCAGGCGCCGGCAAGAAACAATGGGCAAAGTTTCTTTCATCCTATGCCCCTGTTACCTAGCAGTAAAATAGGTACCTGGGTGTTAGTCAGCTGTCACGGGCTGCTTCCTGGGGGTGGAGGCCTGGTCGAGGACCGGGCCGTGGGGACACTAAAGCCCCGAAATCATCTCAAGATAACATCAAGATGGGGAAACTTTTGGAAATAACAGGACACTTGAGAGCAGAGAAGAATGCCAGTGTGCCAGGAATGAATGTGTCAGGGTGAGAAGAGAGGCAGAAGGGCAATATGAAAATGAGAGAGGGAGCAAGGCAAAGACTAAACCTAAATTGGTGCACAGTCGCATCAGGAGAAAAATAACAGTGAAGGAACAGGTAATGAAACTGAGGAAAAGGGCAGATCACAGTTCACAATAAACGGTAAGTGTACGAGGACCAGTTCACCTGTTATTAGTGATTTGTTATACACCATGGAGAGTAGCAGGCACTGGTATGTAAGACCAGTCCTGGAGTATGCGGCCCCAGCATGGAGTCGGCACCTTGTCAAGCACAAGACGACGCTAGAAAGATTTCAGAGGTATGCCAATAGGCTAGTCCCAGAACTAAGAGGCATGAGCTACGAGAAAAGGTTATGTGAACTGCACCTCACGTCGCTGGAGGACAGGAGAGCGTAGGAAGACATGATCACTACCTACTAAAATCTCGGAGCAGCGTGTGAGGCGTGTTAGTTGACGATGGCAGGTCCCGCAGGTGCCTCGGCCAGGTGGAGCAAACTGACTGACTTAGCCGCGAGAGGGTCTCACTCCCGCCGTTTACCCGCAAGACCTGCTCATGGCTCCCTTCAGTACCTGGGGCGCGGCTGGGGCCTGGCCGCCACGGGGGCGCGGCCGGGGCCTGGCCGCCACGGGGGCGCGGCCGGGGCCTGGCCGCCACGGGGGCGCGGCCGGGGCCTGGCCGCCACGGGGGCGCGGCCGGGGCCTGGCCGCCACGGGGGCGCGGCCGGGGCCTGGCCGCCACGGGGGCGCGGCCGGGGCCTGGCCGCCACGGGGGCGCGGCCGGGGCCTGGCCGCCACGGGGGCGCGGCCGGGGCCACCACCTATATAGGCTAATGTCGTTCTCAATGATCCAATCTCCCGCCTCTCAAAAAAATGGAGCCAAACGAGTCTTTTTATACCGTCTGTACCTGGGGTGCGGCCCCCCCAGCTGTATCTTGGGTGCGGCCCCCCCCAGCTGTACCTGGGGTGCGGCCCCCCATCCCCCAGCTGGTTGGAAATCTGCAGACTGACAGTTCCAGACGAGACCACGAGACATGGCAGGAAGTGCAAAATAGACCGTTAAAAACGAGTTACAACAGTCATGCCAGGAGAATTTTATCAACCTGAAGGTACCTGGATCATACCTGTGGAGGGTTTTGAGAGTTACACTTCCTCTACACACCAGACCACAGTGTGGTAGACCAGACCACAGTTGGTAGTGGTCACAACAAGTAGGTGTGAGGGGTCGTACACTGTCACTGGAGGGGGTCGTACACTGTCACTGGAGGGGGTCGTACACTGTCACTGGAGGGGGTCGTACATTGTCACTGGAGGGGGTCGTACACTGGAGGGGTCGTACACTGTCACCGGAGGGGGTCGTACACTGTCACTGTAGGGGTCGTACACTGTCACCGGAGGGGGTTGTACACTGTCACCGGGGGGGTCGTACACTGGAGGGGTCGTACACTGTCACCGGAGGGTATCGTACACTGTCACTGGAGGGGGTCGTACACTGGAGGGGTCGTACATTGTCACTGGAGGGGGTCGTACACTGGAGGGGTCGTACACTGTCACCGGAGGGTGTCGTACACTGTCACTGGAGGGGGTCGTACACTGGAGGGGTCGTACACTGTCACCGGAGGGGGTCGTACACTGTCACTGGAGGGGGTCGTACACTGTCACTGGAGGGGGTCGTACACTGGAGGGGTCGTACATTGTCACTGGAGGGGGTCGTACACTGTCACCGGAGGGGATCGTACACTGTCACTGGAGGGGGTCGTACACTGGAGGGGTCGTACATTGTCACTGGATGGGGTCGTACATTGTCACTGGAGGGGGTCGTACACTGGAGGGGTCGTACATTGTCACTGGAGGGGGTCGCACACTGTCACTGGAGGGGGTCGTACACTGACCGGGAGGGGTCGTACACTGTCACGGGAGGGGTGGTACACTGACCGGGTGGTGACAACAAGCCGCCGGCCTCCAGGCCCCACTACCCCACCCAGCTGTGGCTGGCGGCGGCCCGCATGCGCTCTCATACTAACAAACGGTAAGTTTCCCAAATACAAATTATTATTATTACTGTATATCATGGGTTTGTATACTGTTAGGCCTAGGTGAGGCAGTGACGTGTGTTCTGCCCGTGAATTATTTTGTTTTTTACAGTGCGTGGTGTTCTATGAAGCACGTTTCGAACACCGACTGAGTGAAGCACGTTTCGAACACCGACTGAGTGAAGCACGTTTCGAACACCGACTGGATGAAGCACGTTTCGAACTCCGACTGAGTAAAAGCACGTTTCGAACACCGACTGGGTGAAGCACGTTTCGAACACCGACTGGGTGAAGCACGTTTCGATGCCTCCAGTATTTACGCCAGCCCGACCTAAAGACCATTCCATCCACCCGCCAACCCCAGCTGTTTAGGAATGATTACTGTTACACACGACTCAACTGCTGACGTCCGAACACTTCCGGAACAAGTGCTTCACTGACGACTGGTGTTCGAACCACAACGCTGTAAATGCTTCACCCACCTACTACAAATACAAATAATCGCCAACAGAACCTAAACACCTAACCTAACCTATGCCTATATGAACAATATGCCAATATATTATAATACTAATTTATATTTGAGAATATTCCTGTTTTGAATGAATAGCAAGTTAATGTTTATGAATGTGTCTGTGGGGTCGACCGCTGGATGGAATGGACTCAGAGTCTAGGACAGTTGCCAGTGTTTATGTTGAGGCTTTGTGCCGGGTACGTTGGAAACTGCACAATGCTCTCATGCACAAGCGGCGCCCGAGCACTTAAGTTACGCCTATGAAACCCATGTTATATGATGACATTTGCTTGACAAAATAAAACATTTTACGACGCAGAAATAAAGGAATACTTCATGAGGAACGACTGGATGGACGAGTTACTTACCTCCGGGATTGGTCAACATAATATTAGCCAAAAGTGTTTCATACTTGCAGCCGGCATCATTTAAATCATAAATAAATCAGTCAATACAATATGTGTACTAAGAGCAATAACAGGCCTTAGGCTATTGCACATTACGGCCCAATATTCACGCATTTTACAGTTTTTCCACCCACGACTGGCAACTAAGTTCACCTCTTTCTCAAGTGTTTAACTCCGTGTTAGGAATTAAGTACTTGAAGAATGGCCATTAGGCCCTTCAGAAGTGGTTACCTGGACCTAGATCATGTAGCCTAGCCTAGCCAAGCCAAGCATAGCCAAGCCAAGCCTAGCCCAGCCAAGCCTAGCCCAGCCAAGCCTAGCCCAGCCAAGCCTACAGTAAAACCTTTAAACATAATAATGTTTTATCATAGACAGCGGCCGGTACCCGCCCCCATCAACACCACCAATGTGTTCGGTAACCCAGCAGCTGTACTGTAAACACAGACCCAAAGTCCATGCCATGCACTGATGACGTCCGAACACTTCCGGAACAAGTGCTTCACTGACAACATTTGTTCCACCACAACAGTGTGAACACCACTCCGTGTTCCTACTAGGACCCAGGAGTACATGTACTAGGACCCAGGAGTACATGTACAGGGACCCCAGGAGTACATCCTTGGTAGAGGAACAAGACATCACACTGATGGATGATGCATGATAGCTATGATTGATGGGTTGAAGAGACTGGTAAACGGCCTTCAGGGATCAAGAGCAATCATCAGGGTATCCTGCAATTGGTCAAAGGCTTGCAGGATTGCAGGCTTGGAGTCCAAAGGTGCCGGCCTTGTATCAAAAGGTGTTCTGAAGCAGCGTATTAGTGGTGCTGGGAATAGTTCCTGTTTGTCCCCAGACTGTCGTAATGCTGCCTACACGTGGAGCCTAGCTCAGCCACACCTGCCCACACGTGGAGCCCAGCTCAGCCACACCTGCCCACACGTGGAGCCCAGCTCGGCCACACCTGCCCACACGTGGAGCCCAGCTCAGCCACACCTGCCCACACGTGGAGCCCAGCTCGGCCACACCTGCCCACACGTGGAGCCCAGCTCGACCACACCTGCCCACACGTGGAGCCCAGCTCAGCCACACCTGCCCACACGTGGAGCCCAGCTCGGCCACACCTGCCCACACGTGGAGCCCAGCTCGGCCACACCTGCCCACACGTGGAGCCCAGCTCTGCCACACCTGCCTACACGTGGAGCCCAGCTCGGCCACACCTGCCCACACGTGGAGCCCAGCTCGGCCACACCTGCCCACACGTGGAGCCCAGCTCGGCCACACCTGCCCACACGTGGAGCCCAGCTCGGCCACACCTGCCCACACGTTGGGTACAGGAGCAGACGACTGCTGACTCCTGTTAACAAACTGAGAGCTTTCCCTTCCCGTAGCTCTACATACACGTGTACAAGCAGGAGAGACTGCTAGAGGGAATACACAGAACACATACGACACACACACACACACACACACACACACACACACACACACACACACACACACACACACACACACACACACACACACACACAACATCTACATTATTGGGATCGTCTCAAAACTCTTAAAATGTATTCTCTGGTAAGGAGACGAGAGAGAGATCAAATAATATACACATACAAAATAGTGAAGTGCCAGGTCCCATATTTACACAATAAATTAACGACAAGAGGAGCAAACAATGCCCTTAGGGTGGTTCCGTCTAATTACCCAAAGCTTCCTAGAATTACGCAATTAATAAAGAAATGTGACATTTATTCACTATAATGTTAGTGGTGAATGTAAAACATGGAAAAAAACATATTTTAATTCTGAATTAATATAATTTTATAACGAAATTTGACAATATATCGTGGATAAGTCGCCCCACAACATTGTCGCTCGGATCGGCGACTTCCTGTGGCGTCATCTATCAGTTAGTTCCGTATAATTTTGTTTATAAATTTTTATTATTTCAGAGTAAAAATATTTTTTTTTCCTGTTAAACATTCAGCACAAACATTACTCCTTCGGGTTATCGGGCACAACTACGCTTGAGTTTCTTACAGGCGATGAATAGAACCATTTTGGCCACATGAATAGTACTTCCAACGATCATTAGATGCTCTATCACCCACCGCCCCGCCACCACCCACCGTACACTGCTGCCCCGCCACCACCCACCGTACACTGCTGCCCCGCCACCACCCACCGTACACTGCTGACCCACCGCCCCGCCACCACCCACCGTACACTGCTGACCCACCGCCCCGCCACCACCCACCGAGTACACTGCTGACCCACCGCCCCGCCACCACCCACCGTACACTGCTGACCCACCGCCCCGCCACCACCCACCGTACCCTGCTGACCCACCGCACCGCCACCACCCACCGTACACTGCTGACCCACCGCCCCGCCACCACCCATCGTACACTGCTGACCCACCGCCCCGCCACCACCCACCGTTCACTGCTGACCCACCGCCCCGCCACCACCCACCGTACACTGCTGACCCACCGCCCCGCCCACCACCCACCGTACACTGCTGACCCACCGCCCCGCCACCACCCACTGCGTACACTGCTGACCCACCGCCCCGCCACCACCCACCGTACACTGCTGACCCACCGCCCCGCCACCCCCCACCGTACACTGCTGACCCACCGCCCCGCCACCACCCACCGCCCCGCCACCACCCACCGTACCCTGCTGACCCACCACACCGCCACCACCCACCGTACACTGCTGACCCACCGCCCCGCCACCACCCACCGTACACTGCTGACCCACCGCCCCGCCACCACCCACCGTACACTGTTGACCCACCGCCCCGCCACCACCCACCGCGTACACTGCTGACCCACCGACCCGCCACCACCCACCGTACACTGTTGACCCACCGCCCCACCACCACCCACCGTACCCTGTTGACCCACCACCACCCACCGTACACTGTTGACCCACCGCCCCGCCACCACCCACCGCGTACACTGCTGACCCACCGACCCGCCACCACCCACCGTACACTGTTGACCCACCGCCCCGCCACCACCCACCGTACCCTGTTGACCCACCGCCCCGCCACCACCACCCACCGCCCCGCCACCACCCACCGTACACTGCTGACCCACCGCCCCGCCACCACCCACCGCGTACACTGCTGACCCACCGACCCGCCACCACCCACCGTACACTGCTGACCCACCGCCCCGCCACCACCCACCGTACACTGCTGACCCACCGCCCCGCCACCACCCACCGCGTACACTGCTGACCCACCGACCCGCCACCACCCACCGTACACTGTTGACCCACCGCCCCACCACCACCCACCGTACCCTGTTGACCCACCACCACCCACCGTACACTGTTGACCCACCGCCCCGCCACCACCCACCGCGTACACTGCTGACCCACCGACCCGCCACCACCCACCGTACACTGTTGACCCACCGCCCCGCCACCACCCACCGTACCCTGTTGACCCACCGCCCCGCCACCACCACCCACCGCCCCGCCACCACCCACCGTACCCTGCTAACCCACCCCGCCACCACCACCCACCGCCCCGCCACCACCCACCGTACCCTGCTAACCCACCCCGCCACCACCACCCACCGCCCCGCCACCACCACCCACCGCCCCGCCACCACCACCCACCGTACCCTGTTGACCCACCACCACCCACCGTACACTGTTGACCCACCGCCCCGCCACCACCCACCGTACCCTGCTAACCCACCCCGCCACCACCACCCACCGTACACTGTTGACCCACCGCCCCGCCACCACCACCCACCGCCCCGCCACCACCACCCACCGCCCCGCCACCACCCACCACCCACCCCGCCACCACCACCCACCGCCCCGCCACCACCACCCACCGCCCCGCCACCACCACCACCGCCCCGCCACCACCACCCACCGCCCCGCCACCACCACCCACCGCCCCGCCACCACCACCCACCGCCCCCCCACCACCCACCGCCCCGCCACCACCACCCACCGCCCCGCCACCACCACCCACCGCCCCGCCACCACCACCCACCGCCCCGCCACCACCACCCACCACTATTACACTCTCGCTTATGTTCGTTAAATAATTAAGTATTCATCTCCCTACTTTACCAGTAATTTATTTTGTACCTCCTTTGTGAACAATAGTAAATTGTCACCAGTGTAGGGGGGACTACAGTGTAGGGGGGACTACAGTGTAGGGGGGGACTACAGTGTAGGGGGGGACTACAGTGTAGGGGGGACTACAGTGTAGGGGGGGACTACAGTGTAGGGGGGACTACAGTGGGGGACTACAGTGTAGGGGGGACTACAGTGTAGGGGGGGACTACAGTGTAGGGGGGGACTACAGTGTAGGGGGGACTACAGTGTAGGGGGGGACTACAGTGTAGGGGGGACAGTGTAGGGGGACTACAGTGTAGGGGGGACTACAGTGACTACAGTGTAGGGGGGACTACAGTAGGGGGGGGGGGGACTACAGTGTAGGGGGGGGGTAGGGGGACTACAGTGTAGGGGGGACTACAGTGTAGGGGGACTACAGTGTAGGGGGGACTACAGTGTAGGGGGGGACTACAGGGTAGTGGGGGGGACTACAGTGTAGTGTAGGGGGGACTACAGTGGGGGGACTACAGTGTAGGGGGGACTACAGTGTAGTGGGGGGACTACAGTGTAGTGTAGGGGGGGACTACAGTGTAGGGGGGACTACAGTGTAGGGGGACTACAGTGTAGGGGGGACTACAGTGTAGGGGGGGACTACAGTGTAGGGGGGACTACAGTGTAGGGGGGACTACAGTGGGGGGGACTACAGTGTAGGGGGGGACTACAGTGTAGGGGGGGACTACAGTGTAGGGGGGGACTACAGTGTAGGGGGGACTACAGTGTAGGGGGGGACTACAGTGTAGGGGGGACTACAGTGTAGGGGGGACTACAGTGTAGGGGGGACTACAGTGTAGTGTAGGGGGGACTACAGTGGGGGGACTACAGTGTAGGGGGGACTACAGTGTAGGGGGGACTACAGTGTAGTGTAGGGGGGACTACAGTGTAGGGGGGACTACAGTGTAGGGGGGACTACAGGGGGGACTACAGTGTAGGGGGGGACTACAGTGTAGGGGGGACTAGTGTAGGGGGGACTACAGTGTAGTGTAGGGGGGACTACAGTGTAGGGGGGACTACAGTGTAGGGGGGACTACAGTGTAGGGGGGACTACAGTGTAGGGGGGACTACAGTGTAGGGGGGACTACAGTGTAGGGGGGGGTAGGGGGGACTACAGTGTAGGGGGGACTACAGTGGGGGGACTACAGTGTAGGGGGGACTACAGTGTAGGGGGGACTACAGTGTAGGGGGGGACTACAGTGTAGGGGGGACTACAGTGTAGGGGGACTACAGTGTAGGGGGGACTACAGTGTAGGGGGGACTACAGTGTAGGGGGGACTACAGTGTAGGGGGGACTACAGTGTAGGGGGGACTACAGTGTAGGGGGGACTACAGTGTAGGGGGGGACTACAGTGTAGGGGGGACTACAGTGTAGTAGGGGGGACTACAGTGTAGGGGGGACTACAGTGTAGTGTAGGGGGGACTACAGTGTAGGGGGGACTACAGTGTAGGGGGGACTACAGTGTAGGGGGGACTACAGTGTAGGGGGGACTACAGTGTAGTGGGGGGGACTACAGTGTAGGGGGGACTACAGTAGGGGGGTACAGTGGGGGGACTACAGTGTAGGGGGGACTACAGTGGGGGGACTACAGTGTAGGGGGGACTACAGTGTAGTGTAGGGGGGGGACTACAGTGTAGGGGGGACTACAGTGTAGTGGGGGGACTACAGTGTAGGGGGGACTACAGTGTAGGGGGGACTACAGTGGGGGGACTACAGTGTAGGGGGGACTACAGTGTAGGGGGGACTACAGTGTAGGGGGGGACTACAGTGTAGGGGGGGACTACAGTGTAGGGGGGACTACAGTGTAGGGGGGACTACAGTGTAGGGGGGACTACAGGGGGGGACTACAGTGGGGGGGACTACAGTGTAGGGGGGACTACAGTGTAGGGGGGACTACAGTGTAGGGGGGGACTACAGTGTAGGGGGGGACTACAGTGTAGGGGGGACTACAGTGTAGGGGGGACTACAGTGTAGGGGGGACTACAGTGTAGGGGGGACTACAGTGTAGGGGGGACTACAGTGTAGGGGGGACTACAGTGTAGGGGGGGTAGTGGGGGGACTACAGTGTAGGGGGGGACTACAGTGTAGGGGGGACTACAGTGTAGGGGGGACTACAGTGTAGGGGGGACTACAGTGTAGGGGGGACTACAGTGTAGGGGGGACTACAGTGTAGGGGGGGACTACAGTGTAGGGGGGACTACAGTGTAGGGGGGACTACAGTGTAGGGGGGACTACAGTGTAGGGGGGACTACAGTGTAGGGGGGACTACAGTGTAGTGTAGGGGGGGACTACAGTGTACAGTGTAGGGGGGACTACAGTGTAGGGGGGGACTACAGTGTAGGGGGGGACTACAGTGTAGGGGGGACTACAGTGTAGGGGGGACTACAGTACAGTGTAGGGGGGACTACAGTGTAGGGGGACTACAGTGTAGTGGGGGGGACTACAGTGTAGGGGGGACTACAGTGTAGTGGGGGGGACTACAGTGTAGGGGGGACTACAGTGTAGGGGGGACTACAGTGTAGGGGGGGACTACAGTGTAGTAGGGGGGGGACTACAGTGGGGGGACTACAGTGTAGGGGGGGGACTACAGTGTAGGGGGGACTACAGTGTAGGGGGGACTACAGTGTAGGGGGGACTACAGTGTAGGGGGGACTACAGTGTAGGGGGGGACTACAGTGTAGGGGGGGACTACAGTGTAGGGGGGACTACAGTGTAGGGGGGACTACAGTGTAGGGGGGACTACAGTGTAGGGGGGACTACAGTGTAGGGGGGACTACAGTGTAGGGGGGACTACAGTGTAGGGGGGGACTACAGTGTAGGGGGGACTACAGTGTAGGGGGGGACTACAGTGTAGGGGGGGACTACAGTGTAGGGGGGACTACAGTGTAGGGGGGACTACAGTGTAGGGGGGACTACAGTGTAGTGGGGGGACTACAGTGTAGGGGGGACTACAGTGTAGGGGGGGACTACAGTGTAGGGGGGGACTACAGTGTAGGGGGGACTACAGTGGGGGGGACTACAGTGTAGGGGGGGGACTACAGTGTAGTGGGGGGGACTACAGTGTAGGGGGGGACTACAGTGTAGGGGGGACTACAGTGTAGGGGGGACTACAGTGTAGGGGGGACTACAGTGTAGGGGGGGACTACAGTGTAGGGGGGGACTACAGTGTAGGGGGGACTACAGTGTAGGGGGGGACTACAGTGGGGGGGACTACAGTGTAGGGGGGGGACTACAGTGTAGGGGGGGACTACAGTGTAGGGGGGGACTACAGTGTAGGGGGGACTACAGTGTAGGGGGGGACTACAGTGTGTAGTGTAGGGGGGACTACAGTGTAGGGGGGGACTACAGTGTAGGGGGGACTACAGTGTAGGGGGGGACTACAGTGTAGGGGGGGACTACAGTAGGGGGGTAGTGTAGGGGGGGACTACAGTGTAGGGGGGGACTACAGTGTAGGGGGGGACTACAGTGTAGTGGGGGGGGACTACAGTGTAGGGGGGGACTACAGTGTAGGGGGGGACTACAGTGTAGGGGGGACTACAGTGTGTAGTGTAGGGGGGGACTACAGTGTAGGGGGGGACTACAGTGTAGGGGGGGACTACAGTGTAGGGGGGACTACAGTGTAGGGGGGGACTACAGTGTAGGGGGGGACTACAGTGTAGGGGGGGACTACAGTGTAGGGGGGACTACAGTACAGTGTAGGGGGGACTACAGTGTAGGGGGGGACTACAGTGTAGGGGGGGACTACAGTGTAGGGGGGACTACAGTGTAGGGGGGGACTACAGTGTAGGGGGGGACTACAGTGTAGGGGGGACTACAGTGGGGGGACTACAGTGTAGGGGGGGACTACAGTGTAGGGGGGACTACAGTGTAGGGGGGGGGGGGACTACAGTGTAGGGGGGACTACAGTGTAGGGGGGGGGGGGACTACAGTGTAGGGGGGGGACTACAGTGTAGGGGGGGACTACAGTGTAGGGGGGACTACAGTAGGGGGGGGGGGGACTACAGTGGGGGGGACTACAGTGTAGGGGGGGACTACAGTGTAGGGGGGGACTACAGTGTAGGGGGGGACTACAGTGTAGGGGGGACTACAGTGTAGGGGGGGACTACAGTGTAGGGGGGGACTACAGTGTAGGGGGGGACTACAGTGTAGGGGGGGACTACAGTGTAGGGGGGGACTACAGTGTAGGGGGGGACTACAGTGTAGGGGGGGACTACAGTGTAGGGGGGGACTACAGGGGGGGACTACAGTGTAGGGGGGACTACAGTGTAGGGGGGGACTACAGTGTAGGGGGGGACTACAGTGTAGGGGGGACTACAGTGTAGGGGGGGACTACAGTGTAGGGGGGACTACAGTGTAGGGGGGACTACAGTGTAGGGGGGGGACTGTAGGGGGGGACAGTGTAGGGGGGGGGACTACAGTGTAGGGGGGACTACAGTGTAGGGGGGACTACAGTGTAGGGGGGACTACAGTGTAGGGGGGACTACAGTGTAGGGGGGACTACAGTGTAGGGGGGACTACAGTGTAGGGGGGACTACAGTGTAGGGGGGACTACAGTGTAGGGGGGACTACAGTGTAGGGGGGACTACAGTGTAGGGGGGGACTACAGTGTAGGGGGGGACTACAGTGTAGGGGGGGACTACAGTGTAGGGGGGGACTACAGTGTAGGGGGGGACTACAGTGTAGGGGGGGACTACAGTGTAGAGGGACTACAGTGTAGCCAAAAACGATAATAGTTGCCAGAAAAGTGAGGCCATATATGTGAAGACAGACAAAGCTTCAATGTGGTCACGTGACGCCGTCAAAAGACATTACCATTTTGCCACCGCAGAGCTGCAGAAATGTGGCCATATTGTTAGTGTCCGGACAAGTGTGGCCATAACATTAACGTCCGGACAAGTGTGGCCATAACATTAACGTCCGGACAAGTGTGGCCATAACATTAACGTCCGGACAAGTGTGGCCATAACATTAACGTCCGGACAAGTGTGGCCATAACATTAACGTCCGGACAAGTGTGGCCATAACATTAACGTCCGGACAAGTGTGGCCATAACATTAATGTCCGGACAAGTGTGGCCATAACATTAATGTCCGGACAAGTGTGGACACATGCTGCTTCGTGCGGACACATAAGAATGCATTTGATGTTACCTGGAAGGACTCGCTACGGGTTAAGGAACAGGAACTGTGCGACACACAGCAATGTTGATCATACCAAGGCATAGCTTGTGACCAGTGCATGTGTGTCCATACTGACCAATACCTGTAATGGTAGAGTTTGTGTGGTACCATTACTGACCTCTCCATTCCTCTCCCACTTATTGGGCTGGCTGGAACCTAAAGTCCCCAATGGTGACTACCTTTGGTGGTTGTCATCCCTTGTTGTGACAACTGTGTATCGCCTCATTCACTGGGTTCCTGGCGACCTCACTCCGAACGCGTCTGACTCCTCCTAACACTACTACGTTAAAGGAAGTCGTTGGCTCCACTCTGTAGCCTAAGCCATTTGATCTTTGTCACCATGAACCTCCCGGCCTGCTGATGGACGTCCATAAGCACCTGGTTGACTGTGTTCCCACATTACTTGTAACTCCACCCTGAGTGGCTCATGTACCTGCAACCCTTCCTTCAGTCATCCTAAAGTAGCAAGGCTGCAGGCCCACATATACCTGGTTGATGGGGTTCTGGGAGTTGTTCTACTCCCCAAGCCCGGCCCGAGGCCAGGCTTGACTTGTGAGAGTTTGGTCCACCAGGCTGTTGCTTGGAGCGGCCCGCAGGCCCACATACCCACCACAGCCCGGTTGGTCCGGCACTCCTTGGAGAAAAGTCTAGTTTCCTCTTGAAGATGTCCACGGTTGTTCCGGCAATATTTCTTATGCTCGCTGGGAGGACGTTGAACAACCGCGGACCTCTGATGTTTATACAGTGTTCTCTGATTGTGCCTATGGCACCCCTGCTCTTCACTGGACCTCTGATGTATATACAGTGTTCTCTGATGGACCTCTGATGTTTATACAGTGTTCTCTGATTGTGCCTATGGCACCTCTGCTCTTCACTGGTTCTATTCTGCATTTTCTTCCATATCGTTCACTCCAGTACGTTGTTATTTTACTGTGTAGATTTGGGACCTGGCCCTCCAGTATTTTCCATGTGTATATTATTTGATATCTCTCTCGTCTCCTTTCTAGTGAGTACATTTGGAGAGCTTTGAGACGATCCCAATAATTTAGGTGCTTTATTGCGTCTATGCGTGCCGTATATGTTCTCTGTATTCCCTCTATTTCAGCAATCTCTCCTGCTCTGAAGGGGGAAGTGAGTATTGAGCAGTACTCAAAACGGAACAACACAAGTGACTTGAAGAGTACAACCATTGTGATGGGATCCCTGGATTTTGAAAGTTCTCGTAATCCATCCTATCATTTTTCTGTCTGACGCAATATTTGCTTGGTTATGCTCCCTAAACGTTACGTCGTCAGACATCATTATTCCCCAATCCTCTACATGCTGTTGTCTTACTATGAGCAGATTTGATTGTGTTTTGTACCCTGTATTATGTTTAAGGTCCTCATTTACCTGGAATTTATCACTGTTAAACATCACGTTATTTTCTGCTGCCCAGTCGAAAACTTTGTTAATATCTGCTTGTAGTTTTTCAATGTCTTCAGCAGAGGTAATTTTCATACTGAATTTTTGTCATCTGCAAAGGATGATACGAAGCTGTGACTTGTATTTTTGTCTATATCTGATATGAGAATAAGGAAAAACATTGGTGCAAGGACTGTACCCTGAGGTACAGAGCTTTTAACTGCGCTTGGACTAGATTTTATATGGTTGACTGTTACTCGCTGAGTTCTGTTCGACAGAAAATTGAGTATCCAGCATCCTACTTTACCGGTTATTCCCATTGACCTCATTTTGTGTGCTATCATTCCATGGTCACATTTATCGAATGCCTTTGCGAAGTCCGTGTATATCACATCAGCATTCTGTTTTTCATCTAATGCCTCAGTGACTTTGTCGTATCTGCATCAAGTCTAGCTGTGAGAGGCAAGTATCTGTCCCGCTCGAAATCCATGTTGGCCTGGGTTGTGAAGGTCATTGGTCTCCATGAAACTGGTGACCTGACTCCTGATCACTCTCTCAAATACTTTTATTATGTGGAATGTTAGTGCAACTGGTCTATAATTCTTTGCCAATGCTTTGCTCCCTCCCTTGTGTAGAGGGGCTATGTCTGCTGATTTAAGTGCATCTGGTATCTCCCCCGTGTCCAAGCTCTTCCTCCACACTATACTGAGTGCCTGTGCTATTGGCACTTTGCATTTCTTTATAAATATTGAATTCCATGAGTCTGGACCTGGGGCTGAGTGCATGGGCATGTTTTCAATTTCTCTTTCAAAATTTGCCACGCTCGTGTTGATATCAGTTATATTTACAGGGGTTTGGATATCACGCATAAAGAAATTGTCCGGATCTTCCACTTTTATGCTGTTTTTGGAGTGCTAAACATGTCCTCATACTGCTTTTTTAGGATTTCACTAATTTCTGTCATCCTCCGTGTATGAACCTTCACTTGTCGAATAGGTCCTACTGGCAGTGGTTGCTTTTGATTTCGCATATGAGAAGAAATAATTTTTCTTTATTTCTGAATTGCTTGTTCTAACTGCCTTTCTTCAGTTTCATATGAGTGTTTATTTCCGCTCGATTTCTTCAAGTGGTAAATTATTGCTTTTGACGGGAAATTTCTGCATAAGCATCCGTTATTTTTTTCCTATTTTATAGTGTCGTCTGCGTTCTCTTTCTACGTTGGATCTCTTTCTGGCTTTCCTCAAAGGAACATGTTTCAGACAGACTTGATATGCTTCCGAAGTCAGTTTTTCTATTCCTTCTGTATTTTTATTACTTAGAACAGTTTCCCATTGAATGTTTGTAAGTTCCCTGTTTATTTTCTCCCAGTCTATCCTTTTATTATTAAAATTGAATTTACTGAATAACCCCTCTCGCTTGATCATTGTTTTAGGTCTATTATGAGTATTGATGTTAGTTTGCACTTCAATGAGCTTGTGATCTGAGTATGTGGTATCTGAGATCATAATGTCGCTGATTAGTCTTCATTGTTTGTGAAGACCAAATCTAGAATATTTTTGTTCCTAGTTGACTCTGTTATCTGCTGATTGAGTGAAAATTTGTCACAGAAGTACAGTAGTTCTCTAATCTGTGGTTGGTTATGTCCAGATAGATTTCCTAGTATAATATTATTGTTTACTATTCTTCCATCTTAGACTAGGCAGATTGAAGTCACCTTTAGGAAGATAATATTGGGTATTGATTTGCTCATTGTGAGTACAGGCTCTTCTCTATTATGTTTATCTGTTGTGTGTATTCCTCAGAGCATCAAGTAAGTAAGTAAGTAATTATCAAAAGAAGGCACCAAACCGGGAAGGCTATGTAGCACCATCAAATACGCAAAATAATCAGAGGGCGCTAAATATCACCAAGGATGCCAATACGAGAACAAAAACGCATAAGGCGAACGATATCAAAAGTATCCGAGTCACCAAGAATTCTATCGAGGGACAGGTGACCGCGAGGGGCGGTCGGAAAGCAAGACACACGCTCGTCCTGGAAGTCAGGACATTCAAGAAGGACATGCACGACCGTAAGAGGGACAATGCAACTAGGACAATAAGGAGCAGGGCGGCGCTCCATCAAGTGACCATGGGTTAAGCGAGTATGGCCAATACGCAACCTCGCCAGAGCTGTTTCCCACCGCCGGTTACGGTGGAAGGAGGACGGCCACGAGGAAACACAACATTTAAGAGTACGTAGCTTGTTACCAGTAACAGACAACCAAGAAGCCTGCCAACGGGTAAGGACTGAGGAATGGATAACCGGGTAAAAGTCGGAATACGGAATGCCTTTACGAGAGATGGGACAAGAGCGGACAGCTTCCCGAGCGGCAGCATCCGCACGCTCATTTAAAGACACACCAATATGGCTGGGAACCCAACAAAACTCAACCGACTTAAATTTACTGTGAACGAGAAACAGCCAATGCTGGATCTCGACAACTACTGGATGAACCGGATTAAAGGACCCGAGAGCCATGAGGGCACTACGAGAGTCAACAACAACCACAAAGGAAGACTGACAACGAGAAAGCAGGAGACGAAGAGCATAGAGAATAGCATAAAGTTCCGCTGTAAAGATGCTAGTCTCCGGAGGCAAGCGACACATATAAGTGCGATCAGGAAAAACAACAGAGTAGCCAACACCGTCCGCTGACTTAGACCCATCGGTGAAGACAGAAACGGAGCGGGAGTGAGAAGAAAAGTGCTCGAGGAAAAGGCGTTTTAGAACCGTAGGAGGGGTAAAAGCTTTAGTGATACGGGTCAAGGAAGTACAAAACCGCGGAAGAGGGACCCTCCACGGGGGCAAAGAAGGAACAACACGAGGAGAAACATCAGAAATACGAACGTTAAGAGAATCCTGTAGGCGAGATAACCGGACAGAAAGAGGGAGGTGGTGAAGAGGAACAGGAACCGCAGGAGGGGTAAAAGTTAAAGCACGACAGAGGCGAGAGGAAGGATGTTGCAAGGACCGCGCAAGATAGCGAAGACAGTAGCGATCACGGCGGTCCTGGAGAGACAGGAAGCCAGTGTCAACATACAAGCTAAGGATGGGAGTCGAACGAAAGGCACCAGAACTGAGGCGCAACCCAGTATGGTGCAAAGCATCAAGACGGCGAAGAGTAGAAGGAGAAGCAGACGAGTAAGCAGGGCAACCATAATCGAGCTTAGACAGGACGAGAGAGGAATGTAAAGCAAGGAGAGTGCGCCTATCTGCCCCCAAGAAGTATGGGACAAGACCCGAAGGAGGGTAAGGGCCTTAGAGCACTCAACACGGAGGTAAGAGATATGGGGAGACCAAGACAAACGAGTGTCAAGGAATAACCCCAAAAGCTTCGCGGAATCTTTGTATTCAAGGGGATGACCATAAAGTGACAAAGAGGGACGAAGAACAACCCGTTTCCGCGTAAAAGTCATGGCACAAGTCTTAGAAGTAGAGAACTTGAAGCCATGACCTGTGGCCCAAGACGACACGGCATCAATTGCAAGTTGAAGCCGGCGTTGAAGGAGAGGCGAATCATCACCCTGACAACAAAGGGTAAGATCATCGACATAGAGAGCGGAGAAGACACCAGAAGGAAGAGAGGAAAGAAGACCATTGAGGGCAACAAGAAAAAGAGTAGTGCTCAGAACACTACCCTGGGGCACACCTTCGTATTGCTGAAAAGAGGGAGAGAGAGCGGTACCAAGGCGCACCCGAAAGGAACGACGAGAGAGGAAGCTGCGGAGAAAGAGAGGGAGATGACCACGAAGGCCAAAAGAATGAAGTTGAGATAGGATATGATAACGCCAAGTGGTGTCGTAAGCCTTTTCTAGGTCAAAAAGGACGGCAACAACGGAGGTCTTCGCAGCAAAAGCAGTACGAATATAGACCTCCAAGTTCACCAGGACATCTGTCGTGCTGCGGCACTTGCGGAAACCAAATTGAGAAGGGGAGAGGAGGTGATGGTGTTCCAGGAACCACATCAGACGAACGTTAACCATACGTTCAAAGAGTTTGCAGACACAACTTGTGAGAGCAATAGGGCGAAAGTCCTTAGGGGAAGTACCCAGAGACCCCGGTTTGCGAACAGGGAGGACAACGGCATCGAGCCAGTCCTCAGGGACTGACGACGACTCCCAGATCCGATTATACAGACTCAGTAAATACTGAGACGTGCTCGGAGGGAGATGGCGAAGCATCTCATAATGAATACCATCGGAGCCCGCCGCCGTAGAACCGCAGAGGGCCAGGGCAGAACGAAGTTCAGAGAGAGAGAAGGGATCATTATAGGGAAGCTGAAGATGAGTGCAGAAATCTAAAGGACGAGACTCAAGGACAGGTTTACGAAGAAGGAAAGATTGGGGAAGATGAAGACCAGAGCTAACAGAAGAAAAGTGGGAACCCAGTTCGGAAGCGACCTGCAACGGGTCCGCCACAAGAGTATCATGGAGGTGAAGGACCGGTGAAACATCGGGAACGAACTTACCCGCTATCTTGCGGATACGCTTCCAGATCTGGGCCAGAGGGGTCTCGGACGTAATTGTTGAGACATAAGATGCCCAACATTCACGTTTAGCCGTACGGATGGCCCTACGGGCCACCGCACTCGCTTTCCGAAAGAAAAGAAAAGAATCGGTCGTCTGCCTACGGCGGTGCCTCTTCCAGGCTGCACGCTTACAGCGGACAGCCCGAGCACAGTCCGCATTCCACCAGGGAACGCACTTCCGTGGACCCCGAGAGGAAGAGCGAGGAATAGAGCGGAGGGCAGCGTTGAAGACAGTGTCATGAAAAAGGAGGAGAGCGCGAGAGAGAGGCAGAAGGGAGAGGTCAGGGAGAGCAGCACTGAGGGTAAATAGGGTCCAGTCTGCCTTAGCAAACTGCCACCTAGGGAAAGAGAGGGAAGGGCGAAAAGAGAAAAAGGAAACAAGGATGGGGAAATGATCACTTCCATGGAGGTCATCAAGAACCTGCCACGTGAAATCTAAGTAAAGAGAAGAAGAGCAGAGAGAAAGATCAAGACAAGAAAGGGTGCGAGTCCGAGAGTCCAAATGAGTGGGCTCACCAGAATTCAGAAGAGACAGGGAAGAAGAGAGGAGAAACGGCTCAAGGAGGCGACCCCGGGTATTCGTCAGAACGTCACCCCAAAGAGAATGACGACAATTGAAGTCACCCAGCAGGAGCACAGGCTCCGGCAAGGAGTCCAGGAGGTGTTTCAAATCAGGAAGAGAGAGCGGGACACTCGGGGGGAGATAAATGGAACAAACTGTGTACCATTTCCCCACAAAGATACGAGCAGCAGAACAATGGAGAGGCGAAGGAAAAAGTAAAGGAACAAAGGGAACATCAGCCCGAATCAAAAGAGCAGAAGAATTAGAAGCCCCAGCAATGGCTGGGGGGGGGAGAGAAAGGAATAGCCACGAAAACGACCAGGACGAGCACCAAGCACTGGCTCCTGGAGACAGACACAAAGGGGCGAAAACCGCGAAATCAGAAGGTGGAGTTCGAGGAAATTAGCGTAATAACCTCGAACGTTCCATTGAAGAATGGACAACGACGAGAAGAGAAAGGACAAAAACAGAGAACAAGGAAGAAACAAAGGCGAAAGAGCAACAGAGCACGTTAAAGAATATCAGGGTCGGGATCAGGGTCAGCAAAGTCAGGGTTAGGGGGCATGGGTAAACTGAGCAAAGACGGAGGGAAGGAAACGGGAGAACAGAGCAGAGGTGGGCGGGCAGGGTCTGGAGGAGGAGGAGGAAGAGGAGGAGACAACGGAGAGGAGCCGTCAAGGACAGCAGCAGGAGGAGGGGGAGTAGAAAGAGGGGAGCGCACCCCAGCAAGAGCAGCAACCGAAAGGGAAGCAGGGGCCAAAGAAACCTCCATAGCAGGAACAGGGGGCGCAAGCACTGAAACGGGAGGGGAAGGAGCAACAGAGCCAGAAGGAGGAGCTGAGGAAGAAAGCGAAGCCTTCTTACCCGCTGGGGAAGAGGAAGGAGAGGAGCCAGGCTTACGCTTCTGACTTAAAGAGACCGGTGTGCCAGCAACTACGTACCGGGCAACGGATTCCAGTGTCTCAACAGGAGAAGCCGAACGAGAGCACACACGACGGCCGTTAGGAGAGCGATGGACATCCGCCCGCACCGACAGGCGGTGGGGAGAGCCAATAGATGGAGGAAGAGGATGGGAAGAAGGATCGGAGGGGGACGAGGAAGAAGACACAGAAGACACGACAGACCGGGTAGAAGGAAGGGGAACCCCAGACAGAGGACCAGGAGGAGGATCCTTCGGGAGAGAACCCAAAGGAACAGAGGAGGGGGCAGTGGGCGCATCAGGGTCCAAGGCCCGGAAACGGTTGTGAGTCTGAGGAAGGCGGGAAGGACGAGGAGAGGAAGAGCGCAACACGCGAGCATAAGAGATATTAGCATAAGGCGGGAGCCGGCGAACCTGGCGCCTCGCCTCAGGAAAAGATAAACGCTCCCGGTGCTTCAGGTTGAGGACGGCTGCCTCAAGCTTGTAATGGACACACGCACGGGAGAAGGTAGGATGGGCCTCACCGCAGTTGAGGCAACGAGCCTGGGGAGAAGTGCACTCCGACTTAGAGTGACCTTCGCCACCACACAAAGGACAGAGAGAGAGAGTCCCGGAGCAGCGGAGGGCACCATGCCCAAACCTCCAGCACTTGTTGCAGAGCCGAGGAGAAGGAATGTACTCCTGGACAGAGCACCTGGCACCAGCAAGAATGACAGAGGGTGGAAGGGTCCTACCATCAAAGGTAATCTTCACAACCCGGAGGGGCTGACGGCGACTACCACGAGGGGGACGAGTAAACGTGTCCACCTGGAGAATAGAATGGCCCTGGGCAGCGAGGATATGGTGAATATCGTCGTGGCAGTCGCGCAGGTCCCGAACACCGGTTGCAACATGGGGCGGGAGCAAAATAGTGCCAACACTGGCATTCAATTGAGCGTTCTTCGAGACCCGAACGGGGGTCTCGCCAAGGCAGGATAAGGCAGCCAAGCGGGAAGCAGCATCCTGAGAAGGAGCAGCAACGACACGTGTACCGAGACGAGTGGGGTTAAAAGTAATGGAGGCATCCACGGAATCAATGAGATGTCGATGAAGGGAGAAATCGTCAGGAGGCGCAGAATCAAGAGGGAGGAGATCAAAATATTTGGCCCACGAAGCGGGACCAAACAAGGCTTGATAGGTAGCAGAACTGGAAGGAATCGAGCGAGGGCGGCCGTGACGAGGACGGCGGTGAGAACCCCCAGAGAGAGAGGGGTTAAAAGGCGCAGTAGTTACAACTAGAGAAGGAGCCGCGCCAGGGGACGAGGTAGTCACCACTGGGGGCTTGGGGCTCGACCCAACCACAGAGGAGGAAGGGGAGCCAGGGGAAGGAGTCAGAGAGGCCAAAGGAGGAGCAAGGTCGGGGCCCAATGCAGCGGAGGCTACAGAGCCCGGTCTTCCAATACGGACCGACTCGGGGGCTTGGTCGCCCACCCCACGAGCCTGAAAAGGTAAGCCAGAAGCAGCCGAAACAGGGGTTATCATCTTGACGAAATTAAGAATTCACTCACGAATGTGCCCCCACACCCACCATGGAGCCACAATTAGAGGCAGGACACCCAACAAGAAGCTATCGCCGATCTTGTCGGGGCCTCCTAGGGGTGCGTCGTGAGTATACGCCCCACAAACGCCACCTTAAGAAACCGACAGTCCGTCGAGATCGGGTTCAGTGACGAAGTGGGGATTGACAATGAAAGGTTCCCCTCGCTCTCGACGTCGGGTACTGCAGTTCTACGGGTGCATGAGTATGCCTCCTCAAGCACCCGGGCGTCAAAATAGAAGAAGTCCATGGAAGAACCAGAACGAGCAAAAGGTCGGCAGGAAACGGCAAGCAGATAGGAGAAGAGGGGGGAGAAAAACGAAACAGAAGGAAAAGGAAAAGGTGCCCAGCAGAATTGGAGAGGACGGCAGCAGGAGCACAAGGCTAGAAAAGGACAGAGGACTGCCCTAAGGAGCATCACACTCCAGCAGCCGCCCACGAAGCCCCCACACGGCGACAACGAGCTGAGCGGGGAGGGGGGGAGCAGTAGCAAGATATCCCTTTTTCCCTTTGTATGGTGACCGTGGGTACTCTCAGATATTATTGTTCTTCTCAAGCTCGCTGCCTCTGCTGTGGAGAGGCCCACCATAACTTCTCTTGTACTGGCTTAAACTAAGTTTGAAGAAGCGATCCTTGGCTTGAAGCATCATGATCGTACATCTTTCTCCGAGGCTTGGCTCCTGGTCCACCATCTTGACTTTCTCGTGACATAACCTATGGTCTTGTGTTGCACCACTCTTCCCTTCCTCAGGTCGGCAACCATTGCCAAACTTTGAACCCTGACATCTCCACCCGCTCCCCGTCTTCTGCTCCTTTCCAATCTGTGGCCAAAGGTGTTCATCATGGGTCACTGACCATTTCCATCCTTCCTTCACGTTCTCCTTCGTGAAGAATGGAGAGAACGATAGAACCGCCTCTCTCCCTCCTCCTCTTTCCTCTGTGCCTTCTTTCACTTTTCGACCCTTTCTTTCTTCTCAGTCTTCTCCGCTGTCTTTTGGCCCTCTGCATCAACTGTCCAGCCACGCTGGTGTCCATCCTCCTACCAGTCATCTCCGCCGTCTTCTCTCATTCCTGCTCTCTGCCTTAGACTGTGTAGGCTGTGGCACAGTATATCACTACTGGCCTGCCTGTGTCTCTCACTCAGAAAGGTAAGCCTGGTTCCTTTCCCTCATCCTCCCCAATGGGTAAGAAGGCTTAAATCCTCTCCCTAATTTTCACTTCTTCGTTCCATCTCCTGATCTTCCTTCCTACCTCTCCTCCACTCTCGGTGGCGGAGTCGGCTGATCTAGCTATGAAAGTTCCCATAGCCTATGAGTCTACCTTTGGTACTCTGCCTGATACTGTGCATGTGCAGTTTCTGTGGTTGTTCACCCTCCCTCCCTCCCTCCCTCCCTCGACTGCCCTTCTACAGAGCCTTTCTAGACTCCATCTATGCTCCTTCCTGCCACCCTCTCGTCTCCATCTTTGGATTAACTTATTCCCCCTCTCCCTAACTTCACTGAACCTACTCATGATCCTCTCTAGTCTCCTGTGTCCTGTTCTCTGTTCTTTATTATGCCTATTCTTCAATGGAATATTCGTGGTTTCTTTGCAAGTTTTCATGAACTTCAACTTCTGATGTCACAATTTTCATTGTTGTCTCCAGGAGTCAATGGTCATCCTGGTCACTTCCGCGGCTATTCCTCTCTCTCTCCTCCCTTCCAGCCTGTGTTAGGCTGCCCCGTCTCTACTGCTCTATGGATCTAGAATGACGCTCACTTTGTCACTCAACTTTTCCAGTTGCATGTTCATTCCTCTGAACAGGGAGCCGGTCGGCCGAGCGGACAGCACGCTGGACTTGTGATCCTGTGGTCCTGGGTTCGATCCCAGGCGCCGGCGAGAAACAATGGGCAGAGTTTCTTTCACCCTATGCCCTTGTTACCTAGCAGTAAAATAGGTACCTGGGTGTTAGTCAGCTGTCACGGGCTGCTTCCTGGGGGTGGAGGCCTGGTCGAGGACCGGGCCGCGGGGACACTAAAGCCCCGAAATCATCTCAAGATAACTTCTGTCGCTCATATTTTTCTTGGTAAATGATACACTGAGGCATTTATCTCCCCGAACTGTATGTTCCTCCGTGTTGCTGACCAATTTGGGACTTGTTACAAGAGCCAGTGTGCCTTTTGGTAGTGTGTATAAGCAAGTCCTCTGTGGTGATGCTCTGATTACTTAGGGCCGTCACCAGGAACCTTTCGTCCATTCTCTCTCCTGAATCCCAGCGAGTCAACTCATCTTGGCTGGTGCTCTTGCCCCCTTTCCTTTATTGATCTTTCCTTTTCCTCCTCTCCCATTTATATAGACGTGTGGTGGAAGGTCCTCAGTGACCTCCATAAGAGTGACCATTATCATCCTCGTAACCCTCTTTCCTTTCCGCCCTTCTCTCTCCTTCCCTCCGTGGCGGTTTGATCAAGCGGACTGGAATCTTTTCATGCTCTAAGCTCCCTCTCTCCACCCCGTCTTATCTGCCTCTCCTGAGCCCTCGTGTTTTCCCCGACACATTAGACGCCGCCCTCTCCTGATCTTCGTTACGCCTCCTGTGAAAGTGCATTTCCTTGTGATATTAGGATTGTGCTCGGGCACAATCTGTGTGTTAATAACACAATTATTATTGTGTTTAACTCACTGTCAGCATGCAGCCTGGAAGTGCTCGGACTGTATGCTGTCAGCATGTTGTGATCTGTACACAGACAATAGCATCTCCCCTTCCCTCTTCCCCCCCTCCCCTTGGCCCTTTCCTGTCATAAACGGTTGGAGTCAAAGTTTCCCTTAGTCAAGTGAGACCTTCGCAGGCCACTTGTCCCCTCCTTACCAATCCTTGCCACCAATATGCCCAATCCCCCTCCAATCATTTCCCCTCTTCCTCCTGTCTCCGCTTGCCAGTGACCAATCGAGGAGCAGTAAAACTCAGCGCCATAAAACTATGTTCTCAAAGTTCCTCTCGGGTGGCTGGCCAGACGAGGCTCGTCCCCACCAGCTGGTTGTAACTGCTTGTTTCCTATTGACATGAGAAGACGGCTCCGGCCAGTGTCAGGCTGTTCACTGGCCAAGAGCAGCGGCCTTTGTTTCATTGGTTAGTGATGCCAGGGTGCTAGGCCTGGGGCCTCAAGTGATTGGAGTAAGAGGCGGAGTCTCCCAGGGTAAGGCCGGGCAGCCATTGGCCAAGGGGACCAGAGTATCCAGCTTTGGTGTGAATTGATTGGCGCTCCAAGCCCGGAGCCTCACTCGGGGGAAGAACCATAGGTCTCCCTGAGGTTGTCAAAGCATTGTCACCACCACCACCTAGCTACCCCCCCCCCCCCTTACTCACTCAACCCCAGCTTGTCAAGGCTGCAACATCACTAACCCTCACTGAACTATCTTGAGATGATTTCGGGGCTTTAGTGTCCCCGCGGCCCGGTCCTCGACCAGGCCTCCACCCCCAGGAAGCAGCCCGTGACAGCTGACTAACACCCAGGTACCTATTTTACTGCTAGGTAACAGGGGCATAGGGTGAAAAACTCTTCCCATTGTTTCTCGCCGGCGCCTGGGATCGAACCCAGGATCACAAGTCCAGCGTGCTGTCCGCTCGGTCGACCGGCTCCCTCTTACTACCCGCTAATATTAAACTGAAATATTAAATGGCAGAAGCCACAACAACATAAAAGGGTTATTAATTTAAATAATGAATAATACTTCACAATTGACGACCGCCGCCGCCACCTTCCTGAGGTGACGCGCCTGTATTACAGCTCTCAGGATGGACAGACCCGCCACCTTCCTGACCTGACGCGCCTGTATTACAGCTCTCAGGATGGACAGACCCGCCACCTTCCTGACCTGACGCGCCTGTATTACAGCTCTCAGGATGGACAGACCCGCCACCTTCCTGACCTGACGCGCCTGTATTACAGCTCTCAGGATGGACAGACCCGCCACCTTCCTGACCTGACGCGCCTGTATTACAGCTCTCAGGATGGACAGACCCGCCACCTTCCTGACCTGACGCGCCTGTATTACAGCTCTCAGGATGGACAGACCCGCCACCTTCCTGACCTGACGCGCCTGTATTACAGCTCTCAGGATGGACAGACCCGCCACCTTCCTGACCTGACGCGCCTGTATTACAGCTCTCAGGATGGACAGACGGCAAGAATTATGAAACTTGAAGGTCGTAGGAATCTTGGCAATAATCCTTGGGAATTAATTGTATAAAAATCTTGACTTATTGAGGCTTCAAGAGCAACTCTAATATCCATGATATGGAGAACACAGGGGGAGGGGGGGGCGGGGAGGTGGTGGGGGGGGGAGGGGGATTTCCAGTACAGGCTATTAACACAACATATAAAAAACGACTCGGCATTAATAAAAAAAAAGGAGGGAACAGATAACTAAACAACAAAATACATTAATGAACTTTATTGAAGGAAGATACGTATATTTATATCAAGTTGAAAAATATTCTTCTCTGTGTATATCTGTGAGAGGCAAGAGTAATCTACCGATGGACACGAGAACTCCGGCGCACATTACCTTATCCTGCAAGACCCGCCACAGGTGATGACTGGCCACTCGCCTGGGGCCAGATTCACGAAGCAGTTACGCAATCACTTACGAACGTGTACATCTTTCCTCAATCTTTGACGGCTTTGGTTACATTAAACAGTTTACAAGCATGAAAACTTGCCAATCAACTGTTGTTATTGTTATAAACAGCCTCCTGGTGCTTCCGAGCTCATTAACTGTTTAATAATTGTAAACAAAGCCGCCAAAGATTGAGGAAAGATATACACGTTCGTAAGTGCTTTCGTGAATCTGGCCCCAGGTCACCGGTCCTGCCTCAAGTCAACCCACACACACACTGACTAAAATGTCCTTTGACAACCTCAGGGAGACCTATGGTTCTTCCCCCGAGTGAGGCTCCGGGCTTGTAGCGCCAATCAATTCACACCAAAGCTGGATACTCTGGTCCCCTTGGCCAATGGCTGCCCTGCCTTACCCTGGTGGACTCCGCCTCTTACTCCAATCACTTGAGGCCCCAGGCCTAGCACCCTGGCATCACTAACCAATGAAACAAAAGGCCGCTGCTCTTGGCCAGTGAACAGCCTGACACTGGCCGGAGCCGTCTTCTCATGTCAACAGGAAACAAGCAGTTACAACCAGCTGGTGTGGACGAGCCTCGTCTGGCCAGCCACCCGAGAGGAACTTTGAGAACATAGTTTTATGGCACCGAGTTTTACTGCTCCTCGATTGGTCACTGGCAAGCGGAGACAGGAGGAAGAGGGGAAACGATTGGAGGGGGGCGGATTGGTGGCAAGGATTGGGGAGGGGACAAGTGGCCTGCGAAGGTCTCACTTGACTAAGGGAAACTTTGACGCCAACCGTTTATGACAGGAAAGAGCCAATTGAGACTGACCAAGGAAGGGGAGAAGCTATGGTCTGTGTACGGCTCATTACATGCACGCAGCCTTGAAGTGCTCGGGCTGTACGCTGTCAGCATGCTGAGCTTCGACTTTTACCCCTCAGGTGGGGGCCCTGAGCCCTTACCCCTCAGGTGGGGGCCCTGAGCCCTTACCCCTCAGGTGGGGGCCCTGAGCCCTTACCCCTCAGGTGGGGGCCCTGAGCCCTTACCCCTCAGGTGGGGGCCCTGAGCCCTTACCCCTCAGGTGGGGGGGCCCCTGAGCCCTTACCCCTCAGGTGGGGCCTTGAGCCCTTTCACCACCTTCCTTCCTCTGTAAGAATGTTTCACTTGCATGCTTCCCTCTCGGGGTCGTGTTTACAATGTGTCTCCTCGTGTTCCATCATTGTCCCCAGGGAGAGTCCCACTTCTCAAGGTTAGGACCTTGACCCACAAGGTAAAGGTCTCTACCCCTCTTAATGTTATGTAATACCTTTTCCTTAAACCCTTTTCTTTGCACTCAAACTCCGTTTCCCCTATTCACAGATGGGTCTAAGTCTGCCGACGGTGTTGGCTAAGTCGACGTTCCTTTATCATCGTGGTTTGACTTTCGCAATTCTCTCGTGGCTCTCGACTTACTTAACCCTATGCATCATAAGGGAGTAAAACTCCAGTTGAGTTTTGCCTGGTTCCGCCCAACACGGCGTTACCTCAAGTGTCCACTGTGCTAAGGAAGCTATCTGCACTTGTCCTATTTCCCAAAAAGGTATTCCTTATTGAGATTTCCACCCAGTCATTCATTCATCAATCTGAAACCGTCGGCAGGGTCATTAGTCTGGTGTTACAAGTAAAAAGTTACTCTTAAAGGTAGCCCGTCCCCTTGGCCTTCCTGCTGCTATTGTATACGGCGGTGGGAAACGGCTCTGGCTAGGTCCCATATTCTCCATACACCATTGAGTCACAGGCACTTAATGGAACACTGCCCAACACTATTGTTCGAACGGCATTGTCCCACTTACACTTACGGACCTCCTGGTAGAATGTCCCAATTTTCAGGACAATTGTGTGCCTTGCTTAATGTCCCGGAAGGACTCTTGTCCCTCGACAAAATCCTCAGTGACTCTGCTGCTTTTGACTCCGCTCACTTTATGGACTTAAGTTCTTGTACTGAGACCCTCGGTAACATTTAGCACCTGCTGACCATCCAGCGACACTGACAGTGCTACGTAGTCTACTCAGCTTGGGGCTTTTTGATAATACCTCACAACATACACCGCTTGGTTCGTCTGACCAATCAGAAGTTGTCTAACAGATAAAATTACTACTTACCATTATAATAAACTGACCAATGACACATCTGATTCATGAGTGTTTGACTGTGATTGGCCAGCAAGTGAACATGAGAGAGAAACATGGGAGGGAACGGTCGTGTCTCAGCGCCTCCCAACACCACTAAACATTCCTTTACTAAACAGTTTCCTAGGAAAAAAAGGCTAAAAAATCCAGAAAGTCCCAAAACCCCACACAAACATGACACCAAGACGCTTTTAGGAACACTTGGGGAGTAATAATTGGTCATGTTTACCAGGCAGGTGAGAGAGGGAAGGTGAGCGAGGGAAGATGAGTGAGGGAAGGAGGGGAGGTGAGAGAGGGGAGGTGAGAGAGGGGAGGTGAGAGAGGGGAGGTGAGAGAGGGGAGGTGAGAGAGGGAAGGTGAGAGAGGGAAGGTGAGAGAGGGAAGGTGAGAGAGGGGAGGTGAGAGAGGGGAGGTGAGAGAGGGGAGGTGAGAGAGGGGAGGTGAGAGAGGGGAGGTGAGAGAGGGGAGGTGAGAGAGGGGAGGTGAGTGAGGAAAGGAGGGGAGGTGAGAGGGGGGAGGTGAGAGGGGGGAGGTGAGAGGGGGGAGGTGAGAGAGGGGAGGTGAGAGAGGGGAGATGAGAGGGGACACATGCAGAGGACACAGGGGCCCTACACACCTGCTGCTTCACGCTATCCTTCACGTGTCCCAGGAGGCAGACGGCCCGCGCCAGGCACATGTGCGACACACTTGCCCACACCTGCCCCGCTACACACGTGGCCCGACCAAAGCACTCCTGCGTGAGACAACCTGACTCAGTATGCTCCAGCTCCTGGTCCCCCGCTCCGGCACCTCTGCCACGGGTTCTCTCTCTCCCATTATGACACACAACACGTGTCCCAGACCACGTGTTGTGTGTGTGTGTCCTAGACCACGTGTTGTGTGTGTGTGTCCTAGACCACGTGTTGCGTGTGTGTGTCCTAGACCACGTGTTGCGTGTGTGTGTCCTAGACCACGTGTTGCGTGTGTGTGTCCTAGACCACGTGTTGCGTGTGTGTGTCCTAGACCACGTGTTGCGTGTGTGTGTCCTAGACCACGTGTTGCGTGTGTGTGTCCTAGACCACGTGTTGCGTGTGTGTGTCCTAGACCACGTGTTGCGTGTGTGTGTCCTAGACCACGTGTTGCGTGTGTGTGTCCTAGACCACGTGTTGCGTGTGTGTCCTAGACCCCGTGTGTGTCCTAGACCCCGTGTGTGTCCTAGACCCCGTGTGTGTCCTAGACCCCGTGTGTGTCCTAGACCCCGTGTGTGTCCTAGACCCCGTGTGTGTCCTAGACCCCGTGTTGCGTGTCCTAGACCACGTGTTGTGTGTGTGTCCTAGACCACGTGTTGCGTGTGTCCTAGACCACGTGTTGCGTGTGTCCTAGACCACGTGTTGCGTGTCCTAGACCACGTGTTGCGTGTCCTAGACCACGTGTTGCGTGTCCTAGACCACGTGTTGCGTGTCCTAGACCACGTGTTGCGTGTCCTAGACCACGTGTTGCGTGTCCTAGACCACGTGTTGCGTGTCCTAGACCACGTGTTGCGTGTCCTAGACCACGTGTTGCGTGTCCTAGACCACGTGTTGCGTGTGTGTCCTAGACCACGTGTTGCGTGTGTGTCCTAGACCACGTGTTGCGTGTGTGTCCTAGACCACGTGTTGCGTGTGTGTCCTAGACCACGTGTTGCGTGTGTGTCCTAGACCACGTGTTGCGTGTGTGTCCTAGACCACGTGTTGCGTGTGTGTCCTAGACCACGTGTTGCGTGTGTGTCCTAGACCACGTGTTGCGTGTGCGTCCTAGACCACGTGTTGTCTGTGCGTCCTAGACCACGTGTTGTCTGTGCGTCCTAGACCACGTGTTGTCTGTGCGTCCTAGACCACGTGTTGTCTGTGCGTCCTAGACCACGTGTTGTCTGTGCGTCCTAGACCACGTGTTGTCTGTGCGTCCTAGACCACGTGTTGTCTGTGCGTCCTAGACCACGTGTTGTCTGTGCGTCCTAGACCACGTGTTGTCTGTGCGTCCTAGACCACGTGTTGTCTGTGCGTCCTAGACCACGTGTTGTCTGTGCGTCCTAGACCACGTGTTGTCTGTGCGTCCTAGACCACGTGTTGTCTGTGCGTCCTAGACCACGTGTTGTCTGTGCGTCCTAGACCACGTGTTGTCTGTGCGTCCTAGACCACGTGTTGTCTGTGCGTCCTAGACCACGTGTTGTCTGTGCGTCCTAGACCACGTGTTGTCTGTGCGTCCTAGACCACGTGTTGTCTGTGCGTCCTAGACCACGTGTTGTCTGTGCGTCCTAGACCACGTGTTGTCTGTGCGTCCTAGACCACGTGTTGTCTGTGCGTCCTAGACCACGTGTTGTCTGTGCGTCCTAGACCACGTGTTGTCTGTGCGTCCTAGACCACGTGTTGTCTGTGCGTCCTAGACCACGTGTTGTCTGTGCGTCCTAGACCACGTGTTGTCTGTGCGTCCTAGACCACGTGTTGTCTGTGCGTCCTAGACCACGTGTTGTCTGTGCGTCCTAGACCACGTGTTGTCTGTGCGTCCTAGACCACGTGTTGTCTGTGCGTCCTAGACCACGTGTTGTCTGTGCGTCCTAGACCACGTGTTGTCTGTGCGTCCTAGACCACGTGTTGTCTGTGTGTCCTAGACCACGTGTTGTCTGTGTGTCCTAGACCACGTGTTGTCTGTGTGTCCTAGACCACGTGTTGTCTGTGTGTCCTAGACCACGTGTTGTCTGTGTGTCCTAGACCACGTGTTGTGTGTGTGTCCTAGACCACGTGTTGTGTGTGTGTCCTAGACCACGTGTTGTGTGTGTGTCCTAGACCACGTGTTGTGTGTGTGTCCTAGACCACGTGTTGTGTGTGTGTCCTAGACCACGTGTTGTGTGTGTGTCCTAGACCACGTGTTGTGTGTGTGTCCTAGACCACGTGTTGTGTGTGTGTCCTAGACCACGTGTTGTGTGTGTGTCCTAGACCACGTGTTGTGTGTGTGTCCTAGACCACGTGTTGTGTGTGTGTCCTAGACCACGTGTTGTGTGTGTGTCCTAGACCACGTGTTGTGTGTGTGTCCTAGACCACGTGTTGTGTGTGTGTCCTAGACCACGTGTTGTGTGTGTGTCCTAGACCACGTGTTGTGTGTGTGTCCTAGACCACGTGTTGTGTGTGTGTCCTAGACCACGTGTTGTGTGTGTGTCCTAGACCACGTGTTGTGTGTGTGTCCTAGACCACGTGTGTGTGTGTGTGTCCTAGACCACGTGTTGTGTGTGTGTCCTAGACCACGTGTTGTGTGTGTGTCCTAGACCACGTGTTGTGTGTGTGTCCTAGACCACGTGTTGTGTGTGTGTCCTAGACCACGTGTTGTGTGTGTGTCCTAGACCACGTGTTGTGTGTGTGTCCTAGACCACGTGTTGTGTGTGTGTCCTAGACCACGTGTTGTGTGTGTGTCCTAGACCACGTGTTGTGTGTGTGTCCTAGACCACGTGTTGTGTGTGTGTCCTAGACCACGTGTTGTGTGTGTGTCCTAGACCACGTGTTGTGTGTGTGTCCTAGACCACGTGTTGTGTGTGTGTCCTAGACCACGTGTTGTGTGTGTGTCCTAGACCACGTGTTGTTGTGTTGTGTGTCCTAGACCACGTGTGTGTGTGTGTCCTAGACCACGTGTTTGTGTGTGTGTCCTAGACCACGTGTTGTGTGTGTGTGTCCTAGACCACGTGTTGTGTGTGTGTCCTAGACCACGTGTTGTGTGTGTGTCCTAGACCACGTGTGTGTGTGTGTGTCCTAGACCACGTGTTGTTGTGTGTGTGTCCTAGACCACGTGTTGTGTGTGTGTCCTAGACCACGTGTTGTGTGTGTGTGTGTCCTAGACCACGTGTTGTGTGTGTGTGTGTCCTAGACCACGTGTTGTGTGTGTGTGTGTCCTAGACCACGTGTTGTGTGTGTGTCCTAGACCACGTGTTGTGTGTGTGTCCTAGACCACGTGTTGTGTGTGTGTCCTAGACCACGTGTTGTGTGTGTGTCCTAGACCACGTGTTGTGTGTGTGTCCTAGACCACGTGTTGTGTGTGTGTCCTAGACCACGTGTTGTGTGTGTGTCCTAGACCACGTGTTGTGTGTGTGTCCTAGACCACGTGTTGTGTGTGTGTCCTAGACCACGTGTTGTGTGTGTGTCCTAGACCACGTGTTGTGTGTGTGTCCTAGACCACGTGTTGTGTGTGTGTCCTAGACCACGTGTTGTGTGTGTGTCCTAGACCACGTGTTGTGTGTGTGTCCTAGACCACGTGTTGTGTGTGTGTCCTAGACCACGTGTTGTGTGTGTGTCCTAGACCACGTGTTGTGTGTGTGTCCTAGACCACGTGTTGTGTGTGTGTCCTAGACCACGTGTTGTGTGTGTGTCCTAGACCACGTGTTGTGTGTGTGTCCTAGACCACGTGTTGTGTGTGTGTCCTAGACCACGTGTTGTGTGTGTGTCCTAGACCACGTGTTGTGTGTGTGTCCTAGACCACGTGTTGTGTGTGTGTCCTAGACCACGTGTTGTGTGTGTGTCCTAGACCACGTGTTGTGTGTGTGTCCTAGACCACGTGTTGTGTGTGTGTCCTAGACCACGTGTTGTGTGTGTGTCCTAGACCACGTGTTGTGTGTGTGTCCTAGACCACGTGTTGTGTGTGTGTCCTAGACCACGTGTTGTGTGTGTGTCCTAGACCACGTGTTGTGTGTGTGTCCTAGACCACGTGTTGTGTGTGTGTCCTGTGTGTGTGTGTCCTAGACCACGTGTTGTGTGTGTGTCCTAGACCACGTGTTGTGTGTGTGTCCTAGACCACGTGTTGTGTGTGTGTCCTAGACCACGTGTTGTGTGTGTGTCCTAGACCACGTGTTGTGTGTGTGTCCTAGACCACGTGTTGTGTGTGTGTCCTAGACCACGTGTTGTGTGTGTGTCCTAGACCACGTGTTGTGTGTGTGTCCTAGACCACGTGTTGTGTGTGTCCTAGACCACGTGTTGTGTGTGTTGTGTGTGTGTCCTAGACCACGTGTTGTGTGTGTGTCCTAGACCACGTGTTGTGTGTGTGTCCTAGACCACGTGTTGTGTGTGTGTCCTAGACCACGTGTTGTGTGTGTGTCCTAGACCACGTGTTGTGTGTGTGTCCTAGACCACGTGTTGTGTGTGTGTCCTAGACCACGTGTTGCGTGTGTGTCCTAGACCACGTGTTGCGTGTTGCGTGTGTGTCCTAGACCACGTGTTGCGTGTGTGTCCTAGACCACGTGTTGCGTGTGTGTCCTAGACCACGTGTTGCGTGTGTGTCCTAGACCACGTGTTGCGTGTGTGTCCTAGACCACGTGTTGCGTGTGTGTCCTAGACCACGTGTTGCGTGTGTGTCCTAGACCACGTGTTGCGTGTGTGTCCTAGACCACGTGTTGCGTGTGTGTCCTAGACCACGTGTTGCGTGTGTGTCCTAGACCACGTGTTGCGTGTGTGTCCTAGACCACGTGTTGCGTGTGTGTCCTAGACCACGTGTTGCGTGTGTGTCCTAGACCACGTGTTGCGTGTGTGTCCTAGACCACGTGTTGCGTGTGTGTCCTAGACCACGTGTTGCGTGTGTGTCCTAGACCACGTGTTGCGTGTGTGTCCTAGACCACGTGTTGCGTGTGTGTCCTAGACCACGTGTTGCGTGTGTGTCCTAGACCACGTGTTGCGTGTGTGTCCTAGACCACGTGTTGCGTGTGTGTCCTAGACCACGTGTTGCGTGTGTGTCCTAGACCACGTGTTGCGTGTGTGTCCTAGACCACGTGTTGCGTGTGTGTCCTAGACCACGTGTTGCGTGTGTGTCCTAGACCACGTGTTGCGTGTGTGTCCTAGACCACGTGTTGTGTGTGTGTCCTAGACCACGTGTTGTGTGTGTGTCCTAGACCACGTGTTGTGTGTGTGTCCTAGACCACGTGTTGGGTGTGTGTCCTAGACCACGTGTTGCGTGTGTGTCCTAGACCACGTGTTGCGTGTGTGTCCTAGACCACGTGTTGCGTGTGTGTCCTAGACCACGTGTTGCGTGTGTGTCCTAGACCACGTGTTGCGTGTGTGTCCTAGACCACGTGTTGCGTGTGTGTCCTAGACCACGTGTTGCGTGTGTGTCCTAGACCATGTGTTGTGTGTGTGTCCTAGACCACGTGTTGCGTGTGTGTCCTAGACCATGTGTTGTCTGTGTTGTGTGTGTGTGTCCTAGACCACGTGTTGCGTGTCCTAGACCACGTGTTGTGTGTGTGTCCTAGACCATGTGTTGTGTGTGTGTCCTAGACCATGTGTTGTCTGTGTGTCCTAGACCACGTGTTGTGTGTGTGTGTCCTAGACCACGTGTTGCGTGTCCTAGACCACGTGTTGTGTGTGTGTCCTAGACCAGGTGTTGTGTGTGTGTCCTAGACCATGTGTTGTGTGTGTGTCCTAGACCATGTGTTGTGTGTGTGTCCTAGACCATGTGTTGTGTGTGTGTCCTAGACCATGTGTTGTGTGTGTGTCCTAGACCATGTGTTGTGTGTGTGTGTCCTAGACCATGTGTTGTGTGTGTGTGTCCTAGACCATGTGTTGTGTGTGTGTGTCCTAGACCATGTGTTGCGTGTGTGTCCTAGACCACGTGTTGCGTGTGTGTCCTAGACCATGTGTTGTGTGTGTCCTAGACCACGTGTTGTGTGTGTGTCCTAGACCACGTGTTGTGTGTGTGTCCTAGACCACGTGTTGTGTGTGTCCGTCCTAGACCACGTGTTGTGTGTGTCCGTCCTAGACCACGTGTTGTGTGTGTCCGTCCTAGACCACGTGTTGTGTGTGTGTCCCAGACATTTATGAGAGAGGGCCACAACCCTCAGGAGGTTGTGAGAGGGCCACAACCCCACAGGAGGTTGTGAGAGAGGGCCACAACCCCCAGGAGGTTGTGAGAGGGCCACAATCCCACAGGAGGTTGTGAGAGGGCCACAACCCCACAGGAGGTTGTGAGAGAGGGCCACAACCCCACAGGAGGTTGTGAGAGAGGCCACAACCCCACAGGAGGTTGAGAGAGAGCCACAACCCCACAGGAGGTTGTGAGAGAGGGCCACAACCCCCAGGAGGTTGTGAGAGAGGCCACAACCCCACAGGAGGTTGTGAGAGGGGCCACAACCCCCAGGAGGTTGTGAGAGAGGGCCACAACCCCACAGGAGGTTGTGAGAGGGGCCACAACCCCAGGAGGTTGTGAGAGAGGGCCACAACCCCACAGGAGGTTGTGAGAGAGGGCCACAACCCTCAGGAGGTTGTGAGAGAGGACCACAACCCCCAGGAGGTTGTGAGAGAGGGCCACAACCCCCAGGAGGTTGTGAGAGAGGGCCACAAATCCCAGGAGGTTGTGAGAGAGGACCACAACCCCCAGGAGGTTGTGAGAGAGGGCCACAACCCCCAGGAGGTTGTGAGAGAGGGCCACAACCCCCAGGAGGTTGTGAGAGAGGGCCACAACCCCCAGGAGGTTGTGAGAGAGGGCCACAACCCCCAGGAGGTTGTGAGAGGGGGCCACAACCCCCAGGAGGTTGTGAGAGAGGGCCACAACCCCCATGAGGTTGTGAGAGAGGGCCACAACCCCATTGGAGGTTGTGAGAGAGGCCACAACCCTACAGGAGGTTGTGAGAGAGGGCCACAACCCCATTGGAGGTTGTGAGAGAGGCCACAACCCCCAGGAGGTTGTGAGAGAGGGCCACAACCCCACAGGAGGTTGTGAGAGGGCCACAACCCCACAGGAGGTTGTGAGAGGGCCAGAACCCCACAGGAGGTTGTGAGAGAGACCACAACCCCACAGGAGGTTGTGAGAGAGGCCACAACCCCACAGGAGGTTGTGAGAGAGGGCCACAACCCCACAGGAGGTTGTGAGAGGGCCACAACCCCACAGGAGGTTGTGAGAGAGACCACAACCCCACAGGAGGTTGTGAGAGAGACCACAACCCCACAGGAGGTTGTGAGAGAGGCCACAACCCCACAGGAGGTTGTGAGAGAGGGCCACAACCCCACAGGAGGTTGTGAGAGGGCCACAACCCCACAGGAGGTTGTGAGAGAGACCACAACCCCACAGGAGGTTGTGAGAGAGGCCACAACCCCACAGGAGGTTGTGAGAGGGGCCACAACCCCCAGGAGGTTGTGAGAGAGGGCCACAACCCCACAGGAGGTTGTGAGAGGGCCACAACCCCCAGGAGGTTGTGAGAGAGGGCCACAACCCCACAGGAGGTTGTGAGAGAGGGCCACAACCCCCAGGAGGTTGTGAGAGAGGGTGTTGTGGCACAGTAACAACTTCACAATCACAAGAGGTGTTCGTGTCTACCAATACTAACCTTGCCGTTGTGGTGCGAGTGTGGGGCTGACAGATGACTCCCATGGTTGGCTGTGGGTGTGGGCAGGAAGGTTGTGGGTGAGGGTGGGTGGTGGTGCAGGTGGGGGAGGTGCAGGTGGTGGCTGGTTGTGAGGTGGGTTGTGGTAGCGGTTGTGCTAGAGTCACTGTTGGCTAGACTGAAGGTGAAGGTATGGTCGCGGGCGGGGGACGGAGCTGTGAGGCTCAGGTGGGTGGGGGTGGGTGGGTGGGTGGGCGTGGGTGCGGGCGTCAGGGTGTGGGCGTGGAGGGAGGACGGGGCCAGGTTGTGGGCGGAGGTGGGCGGGTCTGGAGGCGCCCACGTCTCTTCAATACGGAGCTGTATGCAGGCGAGCGACGCCGCCTCCTCCTTGCTGCACGCTAACTCTCCGCTCACCACCAGCTCCTGCAGCTGTAAGGCAAACACACACACGCATTACTGACCGCCCCAGCACAGCATACTCCCCCAGTATAGTCCCCCAGCACAGTATAGTCCCCCAGCACAGTATAGTCCCAGTATAGTCCCCAGCACAGTATAGTCCCCCAGTATAGTCCCCAGCACAGTATAGTCCCCCAGTATAGTCCCCAGCACAGTATAGTCCCCCAGTATAGTCCCCAGCACAGTATAGTCCCCCAGTATAGTCCTCAGCACAGTATAGTCCCCCAGTATAGTCCTCAGCACAGTATAGTCCCCCAGTATAGTCCCCCAGCACAGTATAGTCCCCCAGTATAGGCCTCAGCACAGTATAGTCCCCCAGTATAGTCCCCCAGCACAGCATAGTCCCCCAGCACAGCACAATAAAAGTATTAAAGTGACCATTAGTTCCTGGAGTCAGGAGTCAGCTCTCAGGGTGTCACTCCGTCCATAAAACTAGTACCCAGAACCTAAAGTTTACTCTGGATAGTTACACATTGTATGTAAATGCTCTGTAAAAGACAAAATGGACTAATTTATATAAGGTATAAATAGCGTTCGGTTCAACAGGAATATAAAGAGATGAGAAACTATGAGAGATCCGGTATCACGGGGCGGATGACGCGGCAAGCAGGTCAGTCGCCGACCAGACGTCACGGGGAGAGGACGCGTCAACTGACCGTCTTCATTTCATAGATTAAGTAATAATTGTAAATATGAAGCAATAAGATGCTTATCTTAACATACTAAGAAGGTTAGGCAAGGTCGGTGTTTTCTATGAAGCTGTTAAAGGTAAACTAAAATATTCACAATTAGTATGTCACATATGCACTTATTAAATAAGCCAATATTGACTTTAAGCTAGTGCGAGAACGGGTTTTAACGGGTTACATTCTGCCAGACATTCAGACAAGCCACAATGTTGTATTTGTTAAAGTTGCAGGAGACTCTAAAGTAGTTTGAGCGATAGGTTCCAGGTTTCCTAATATATTCTTAATTTTACCATTACCAGACTAATTATTAATATATATGTGTGGAGGTCCATAAGGAATATGAGTTTCTTCTGGATATTTTACTCTGTTATATTTAGTTAATTGTTTGTAAATGTATCTATATATACCAGCTGTACCCGGCCACGCGTTGCTGTGGCTCAACCATAGCAATTTTCCCTGTCCCCTCAGTCCTCCCCACCATACCCGCCCTCCACACCCGTCCCCTCGTCCTCCCACCATACCCCCCCTCCACACCCGTCCCCTCGTCCTCCCACCATACCCCCCTCCACACCCGTCCCCTCGTCCTCCCCCACCATACCCCCCCTCCACACCCGTCCCCTCGTCCTCCCACCATACCCCGCCCTCCACACCTGTCCCCTCGTCCTCCCACCATACCCGCCCTCCACACCTGTCCCCTCGTCCTCCCACCATACCCCCCCTCCACACCCGTCCCCTCGTCCTCCCCACCATACCCCCCTCCACACCTGTCCCCTCGTCCTCCCCACCATACCCCCCCTCCACACCCGTCCCCTCGTCCTCCCCACCATACCCCCCCCCCCCTCCACACCCGTCCCCTCGTCCTCCCACCATACCCCCCTCCACACCCGTCCCCTCGTCCTCCCACCATACCCCCCTCCACACCCGTCCCCTCGTCCTCCCCACCATACCCCCCCTCCACACCCGTCCCCTCGTCCTCCCACCATACCCCCCCTCCACACCTGTCCCCTCGTCCTCCCACCATACCCCCCCTCCACACCCGTCCCCTCGTCCTCCCACCATACCCCCCCTCCACACCCGTCCCCTCGTCCTCCCCACCATACCCCCCCTCCACACCCGTCCCCTCGTCCTCCCACCATTCCCCACTCCCTCGTCCGATACCTTCCCAAATGGTCTGATGTTCCCATCACTGAAATTTTATGAAAAAAATTAAAAAATTAAATGAAAATATGAAAAAATAAAATATTAACTATATTCACAAAATGAACGGTATGGTAAACAACACAGCTCAATTCCAATACAATGGCACATAAAATACAATAAAAATAAAATAAATCAAAAACTTTTAAAAATAAAATGTAACACCACTCTATTGTAACACCACCCTAAAATGTACCACTATAATGGAACACCACTATAATGGAACACTACTTATCCTGAGTAACACTTCCTCATCGGTTGCACTTGATAACACTGTTATGAGCTGACATATGATGGTTACACCGGAACCAAAGGTACACTGCCAATAAGGAAATGCTAACACAAGGATTAAATACGCTGCCACCATCTGCCTTTGACCATTGAAACTATATCAAGCAACGAGGCAAGAAACATTGCTTGACTAGGAGAGTACTTTCTATGACTGTCATTAATTATGAAAACGGTTGTCAGCCACTATATCCAAAAGGCTAAGAGGATTCAACAATTGACACAGACGGGAAATTTCACGTAAGTTTATTGAGACCAAAATTATGTCAATCACCAATTATAAATCCTACCCTAACACTGGCAAAAAGTTAAGAAATTTGGACATGGAACAAAAACTCAGAGATCACACACATTACCTTAAGCTATCTGTCTCTCCCTGGCTGAGATGTTCTTCACAGCCCCGCTCTCGATCCCGGTGTACCGCACTCTCCCCCTCCTATGTTCCTACAGGCCCTCTATATACAACCCCCCACAGGGGGGAGGGGGAGATCTGCTGTTGCTACCCACCAAAAGTGTACAAACACTCAAGAAATATTTCAATAAGCTTGTTTGACATTCACCATACACTCTTCAAGAGAGGAGTTATTAATTATGTGTGACTGACCTCTGACCTGGCCAAAAGGGGGAGATCCAGGGATGTTTACACATAAGTATCTGGAGTCTAATTCCCTTACATGAAATATTACATACTTGAAACTATGCTGACTAAGACTAACCCAGGAATTTTTAATCAATATACAAGATAAACCGGAGGTCATCTGGGCTGACCTCTTGGAGAAGGCTTCCCTGGGTGTGAACTCTAAGGGGGGGGGGGGGAGGTCCTGGGTGTTACACCTTAATGGAGCCCTGTTGCTTATGCATCGTTAAACGCCTAGAAAGAGATGTTGTTGTCTTGCCTATATACTGGTTTTTTTGGAGCTTACAGTCCCCAAGAGGGCATTTGAAGGCATAGACGACGTTGGTCTCTTTTAAAGCGTTTTGCTTTGTGTCTGGAGAGTTTCTCATGAGTAGGCTGGCCGTTTTTCTGGTTTTATAGTAAATCGTCAGTTGTATCCTCTGATTTTTGTCTGTAGGGATAACGTTTCTATTAACAATATCTTTCAGGACCCTTTCCTCCGTTTTATGAGCTGTGGAAAAGAAGTTCCTGTAAAATAGTCTAATAGGAGGTATAGGTGTTGTGTTAGTTGTCTCTTCAGAGGTTGCATGGCGTTTCACTTTCCTTCTTATGATGTCTTCGACGAAACCACTGGAGAAGCCGTTGTTGACTAGGACCTGCCTTACCCTACAGAGTTCTTCGTTGACTTGCTTCCATACTGAGCTGTGGCTGAGAGCACGGTCGACATATGCGTTAACAACACTCCTCTTGTACCTGTCTGGGCAGTCGCTGTTGGCATTTAGGCACATTCCTATGTTCGTTTCTTTAGTGTAGACTGCAGTGTGGAAACCTCCGCTCTTTTCCATGACTGTTACATCTAGAAAGGGCAGCTTCCCATCCTTTTCCATCTCGTAAGTGAAACGCAGCACGGAACTCTGCTCAAATGCCTCCTTCAGCTCCTGCAGATGTCTGACATCAGGTACCTGTGTAAAAATGTCGTCAACATACCTGCAGTATATGGCCGGTTTCAAGTTCATTTCGACTAAGACTTTTTGCTCGATGAAGGAGGCATTTGAGCAGAGTTCCGTGCTGCGTTTCATTTACGAGATGGAAAAGGATGGGAAGCTGCCCTTTCTAGATGTAACAGTCATGGAAAAGAGCGGAGGTTTCCACACTGCAGTCCACACTAAGGAAACGAACATAGGAATGTGCCTAAATGCCAACAGCGACTGCCCAGACAGGTACAAGAGGAGTGTTGTTAACGCTTATGTCGACCGTGCTCTCAGCCACAGCTCAGAATGGAAGCAAGTCGACGAAGAACTCTGTAGGGTAAGGCAGGTCCTAGTCAACAACGGCTTCTCCAATGGTTTCGTCAAAGACATCACAAGAAGGAAAGTGAAACGCCATGCAACCTCTGAAGAGACAACTAACGCAACACCTATACCCCCTATTAGACTATTTGACAGGAACTTCTTTTCCACAGCTCATAAAATGGAGGAAAGGGTCCTGAAAGATAGTTAATAGAAACGTTATCCCTACAGACAAAAATCAGAGGATACAACTGACGATTTACTATAAAAACCAGAAAAACGGCCAGCCTACTCATGAGAAATTCTCCAGACACAAAGCAGAACGCTTTAAGAGAGACCAACGTCGTCTATGCCTTCAAATGCCCTCTTGGGGACTGTAAGCTCCAAAAAAAACCAGTACATAGGCAAGACAACATCTCTTTCTAGGCGTTTAACGATGCATAAGCAACAGGGCTCCATTAAGGAACATATAATCTCTTCCCACAACCAAACCATCGCCAGAGAAATCCTAGTAAACAACACAGAAATCATCGATAGATACAGTGATAGCAGGCGGCTTGACGTCTGCGAGGCTCTACACATCAAGAAGTCAACACCAGCAATCAACAGCCAATTAATGCACAACTACATTCTACCCACCTCAAGACTCCGCTCCAATATAGAAGCATCAAGAAATATGGACCGATAGGCTTTCTACAAATCACTTCCATTCAATACCCATTGTTTCGTGTTCTGTCTTGTGTTTAGGAATTTAATACCCTATTAATACCACCTCACCCCATCCACCTCACTCAAATGTAGATATAAACAAATCGAAGATGTGTAAGTTCTATTCAGTTGTGTATGTGTAAGCTAAAGTCTTTGAAAATGTAATAAGTTTTACGAAACGCGCTCAAGTGTCGCGTCAGACTAGAAATAAAAATGAATTTTGGAGAATTGATTTTTGAATTACCACCAACAGTGAAAAGAAACGTACGAAAGATCGAGAAAATTCGTGTTAGAATTATTAATCTTACTTTTTCGGTCATATTTAATAATATATGTGTGTGTGTGTATATATATATATAATATATATATATATATATAATATATATTATATATATATGACCGAAAGGGTAAGATTAATTATTCTAAGACGAATCTTATCAATATTTTTTATGTTTTTCTTCATTCTCGAGGGTAGCTGAAAAATTAACTCTCCAAAGTTCAGAGTTAAGTTCAGTTCAGAGTTATCTTTGGGGACTGTCAGCCCCAAAGATCTTAGTCTATAGGCAAGACAACAACGTCTCTTTCTAGGCGATTAACAATGCACCAGCAACAGGGCTCCATCAAGGAACATATAATCTCCTCATACAACCAGACCATCACCAGAGACATCTTAACAAGCAACACAAATTATCGACAGATACAACGATAACAGGAGACTCGACATCAGCAAGGCACTACACATCAAAAAGTCAACACCAGCAATCAACAGCCAATTAACAGATAATTACATTCTACATACTTCAAGACCCTGAACCAACACAGAAGATGATAAAACACACAATGTATCCATTGATTCGTGTTCTATCACCTCACCCCCAAAAATTAGGAGAGTATCTTCTCGAGATGATTTCGGGGCTTAGCGTCCCCGCGGCCCGGTCCTCGAAGAGGGCCTCCTTTTTACTACACATCCCCAGGAAGCAGCCCCGTAGCAGCTGTCTAACTCCCAGGTACCTATTGACTGCTAGTAACAGGGGGCATCAGGGTGAATGAAAGTTTTTGCCCATTTGTCTCCGCCTCCACCGGGGATCGAACCTGGAACCTCAGGACTACGAATCCGAAGCGCTGTCCACCCAGCTGTCAGGCGGCCTATGTAAAATTGTCTCTGCCCATTGAGTTTTGTCCTATCACCTCACCCAAAAACGATTATATCCATGAAATAGAGCGTGTAAAATTGTCTTTGAAAATGTAAGAAGTGTCTTGCGAAACGCTTCTAGGCGTCAGATCATAAATAAAGTGTGAAAATGAACTTTGGAGAGTTAATTTTTCAACTACCTTCGACAGTGAAGAAAAACATAAAAAATATTGAGAAGATTTATATTAGAATCATTAATCTCACCCTTTTGGTCATTTTCAACAACATATGTTTACAAGAAAGACTGCTATCAAAATATAAATATAAATATATAATATATATATATATATATATATATATATATATATATATATATATATATATATATATATATATATATATATATATAATGTCGTACCTAGTAGCCAGAACGCACTTCTCAGCCTACTATTCAAGGCCCGATTTGCCTAATAAGCCAAGTTTTCATGAATTAATTGTTTTTCGACAACCTAACCTACCTAACCTAACCTAACCTACCTTTTTCGGCTACCTAACCTAACCTAACCTATAAAGATAGGTTAGGTAGGGTTGGTTAGGTTCGGACATATATCTACGTTAATTTTAACTTCAATAAAAAAAAAAATAACCTCATACAATGAAATGGGTAGTTTTATCATTTCATAAGAAAATAATTAGAGAAAATATACTAATTCAGGAAAACTTGGCTTATTAGGCAAATCGGGCCTTACATAGTAGGCCGAGAAGTGTGTTCTGGCTACTAGGTACGACATACATATATATATATATATATATATATATATATATATATATATATATATATATATATATATATATATATATATATATATATATATATATATATATAACTGACGATTTACTATAAAACCAGAAAAACGGCCAGCCTACTCATGAGAAACTCTCCAGACACAAAACAGAACGCTTTAAAAGAGACTAACGTCGTCTATGCCTTCAAATGCCCACTTGGGGACTGTAAGCTCCAAAAAACCCAGTATATAGGCAAGACAACAACATCTCTTTCTAGGCGTTTAACGATGCATAAGCAACAGGGCTCCATTAAGGAACATATAATCTCTTCCCATAACCAAACCATCGCCAGAGAAATCCTAGTAAACAACACAGAAATCATCGATAGATACAGCGATAGCAGGCGGCTTGACGTTTGCGAGGCACTACACATCAAGAAGTCAACACCAGCAATCAACAGCCAATTATTGCACAACTATATTCTACCCACCTCAAGACTCCGCTCCAATATAGAAGCATCAAGAAATATGGACCAATAGGCTTTCTACAAACACTTCTATTCAATACCCATTGTTTCTGTTCTGTCTTGTGTTGATACTTTTAATACCCTATTAATATCCCCTGTTCTGTCTTGTGTTAATGCCACATCATCCTTCCCACCTCACTCAAATGTAGATATAATATCAGAGAGACGTAAGTTCTAATCAGTTGTGTATTTGTGAAGTCTTTGAAAATGTAATAAGTTTTACGAAACGCGCCCGTGTCGCGTCAGACTAGAAATAAAAATGAATTTTGGAGAAGTGATTTTTGATTTACCTCCAACAGTGAAGCGTAATGTACGAAAGATTGAGAAAATTCGTGTTAGAATTATTAATCTTACTTTTTCGGTCATATTTAATAATATATGTCTACAGGAAAGACTGCTACCAAAATATAATATATATATATATATATATATATATATATATATATATATATATATATATATATATATATATATATATATATATATATATATATATATATATATATATATATATATATATATATATATAATGTATCTAGTAGCCAGAACGTCGTACTCGGCCTACTATGCAAGACCCAATTTGCCTAATAAGCCAATTTTTCATGAATTTATATATTTTTCTTATGAAATGATAAAGCTATCCATTTCATTATGTATGAGGTAATTTTTTTTAAATTTGAGTTAAAAGTAACGTAGATATATGACCGAACCTAACCAACCCTACCTAACCTAACCAACCCTACCTAACCTAACCAACCCTACCAAACCTAAGCTAACCTAACCTAGCCTAAACTAACACAATTAAGTCAATAATTTATATTCTTAAAATAATATAATAATTCAAATAAGCTAATTGGAAACAATTTATTGAAAATAAAGAAAATCTCTTGGCCTATTACGCAAATCGGGCCTTGCTTAGTAGGCCGAGAAGCGTGTTCTGGCTACTAGGAACGACATATTATATATATACATATACACACACACATGTATGTGTGTGTGTGTGTGTGTGTGTGTGTGTGTGTGTGTGTGTGTGTGGGGGGGGGGTGTGGAAAAAAAAATGAGAGAGAGAGAGAGAGAGAGAGAGAGAGAGAGAGAGAGAGAGAGAGAGAGAGAGAGAGAGAGAGAGAGAGAGAGAGAGAGAGAGAGAGAGAAAGAGGAGAGAGAGAGAGAGGAGAGGAGAGAGAGAGAGCGAGAGAGAGAGAGAGCGAGCACGCGCGAGAGCGGATGGTGGTGGTACGAACCGAAGGACCAATCACAAAAGGGACCTTAACTATCAGCCAGTATATAATTACACCGTAGATTAATAACGGGCTGCAAGTGACTTAACGAGCAACCTCACACCTGGCGTCGCCTTACACACACTACACACCTGGGGTCGCCTTACACACTCTACACACCTGGCCTAAAACTTCCCCTAATGGCCGCCTCCAGACGCCCGCCTGAAACTTCTAGACGTGGCGACACAGGTGAGGGGACGGTAACTCCCTCCCTCCCCTCACTCGAGCGGTGACTCCCTCACTCGAGCGGTGACTCCCTCCCTCCCCTCACTCGAGCGGTGACTCCCTCCCTCCCCTCACTCGAGCGGTGACTCCCTCCCTCCCCTCACTCGAGCGGTGACTCCCTCCCTCCCCTCACTCGAGCGGTGACTCCCTCCCTCCCCTCACTCGAGCGGTGACTCCCTCCCTCCCCTCACTCGAGCGGTGACTCCCTCCCTCCCCTCACTCGAGCGGTGACTCCCTCCCTCCCCTCACTCGAGCGGTGACTCCCTCCCTCCCCTCACTCGAGCGGTGACTCCCTCCCTCCCCTCACTCGAGCGGTGACTCCCTCCCTCCCCTCACTCGAGCGGTGACTCCCTCCCTCCCCTCACACGAGCGGTGACTCCCTCCCTCCCCTCACACGAGCGGTAACTCCCTGCCCTCACTCGAGCGGTAACTCCCTGCCCTCACTCGAGCGGTAACTCCCTGCCCTCACTCGAGCGGTAACTCCCTGCCCTCACTCGAGCGGTAACTCCCTGCCCTCACTCGAGCGGTAACTCCCTGCCCTCACTCGAGCGGTAACTCCCTGCCCTCACTCGAGCGGTAACTCCCTGCCCTCACTCGAGCGGTAACTCCCTGCCCTCACTCGAGCGGTAACTCCCTGCCCTCACTCGAGCGGTAACTCCCTGCCCTCACTCGAGCGGTAACTCCCTGCCCTCACTCGAGCGGTAACTCCCTGCCCTCACTCGAGCGGTAACTCCGTCCTCACTCGAGCGGTAACTCCCTGCCCTCACTCGAGCGGTAACTCCCTGCCCTCACTCGAGCGGTAACTCCCTGCCCTCACTTGAGCGAGGATGATGACCAGAGCAAACTAGGAGCAATTGACCACTGACTGCACTTGAGTGCTGGCACGAGGTGAGTCCTGGGGCCCCAGATAGGGGCCGCGGGACCCCCAGAGGGGGGCCGCGGGACCCCCAGAGAGGGGCCGCGGGACCCCCAGAGAGGGGCCGCGGGGGACCCCCAGAGAGGGGCCGCGGGACCCCCAGAGAGGGGCCGCGGGACCCCCAGAGAGGGGCCGCGGGACCCCCAGAGAGGGGCCGCGGGACCCCCAGAGAGGGGCCGCGGGACCCCCAGAGAGGGGCCGCGGGACCCCCAGAGAGGGGCCGCGGGACCCCCAGAGAGGGGCCGCGGGACCCCCAGAGAGGGGCCGCGGGACCCCCAGAGAGGGGCCCCGGGACCCCCAGAGAGGGGCCACGGGACCCCCAGAGAGGGGCCACGGGACCCCCAGAGAGGGGCCACGTGACTGGGGGGGTAACAGGAGTGAAGTGATTGGCTGGTGTGAGACAAGCTAAAGTGATAAATGACCCTCTGATTGTCACGTCCCCAGGTTAACACTCTCCCTCCTCTCACTCACTCTCACTCTTACACACACACTCACTCACACACTCACTCTCACTCACCAGGCATCCCCTGCCCTACAACACACACACACGCGCGAGTACGCAAACACACGCACAACAAACACAAGAGGAAAAGCCAGGACATTCTCCTTCAGCCAGGGACAATGATGGAGGGACACCCCCACACACAGGGACAGGGGAGAGTAGTGGATACTACCTTGGAATGGCTCAACCAAACATTAGGGGGATACAGCAGGGACCTGCAGGACATGAAAGCATTAATACAGAGCCAAAGGAGTGAGTTAGAGGAAGCCAGAGAGGAGATAAAGAGACTCAGGGAAAATCAGAATTCAAACCAGCACAGGGTATGCAACCTCCTGGAAACAGGGGACGAAGCTGATGGAAGGCTCCTTCCAGGGGGGACTCTCTTTTACAGAAATACTGCAGAACAGCCCAAGTGCCAAGGCCGCTCTAGAGGCAGCAGCTATGATAGCAGCTACCTCACAGGAAGCTGCTAAATGCACTGAACAAATGCTGGAAAGGAAACGAACAATTATAGTTGTAGGAGTACAGGAACAAGAGGGATCAAATCGGGAGGAGTGTTGAAGGAGGGACCGAGCAACCATGACAGAGATCTTGGAGGGACTGGATATGGAGGAGGTAGATGGAAACAGGTTTTCAGGCTGGGTATCTACAAGAGGGAAAGGAAACGACTGATAAAGGTAGCGCTCACGAACGAGGCAACAAGGGAGAAAATCCTATCCAGGAAGAGCAGACTTGTGAGGTTAGGGGGGATACGAGGGCGTCTTTCTGTAAAGGGACATGACAAGGGAGGAGAGAAGGAAGGCTGCAGAAACAAGGAGATGCAGAGAAAGGGGTGAGGATAGGGGAGCCACAGGACTCAGCTCAGTGTCTCCAGGAACCTCAAAAGGGAGTGGGAATCCCCCCACCAGCAGGCCAGCACCCCCAGGGAGGATTGTAACAGAAGCCTCCCACCAACCAACCCCTCAGCCATCCCCCACCAATCACCTGCACCTCCCCAGACAGTAAAGTCCCCCCTTCAGACCGTGGCCCCCATGTTCCCTGACCCCAGACCCCCCAACCCCATGTTTCCCCCCATGCCCTTTTTCTTCCCCAACCCCTACCCCAGACCCTCACTGTTCCTGTACCCCCATGCCCTTCTCTGTTTCTCCAGCCTGTGCCCTTCCCAGTTTCCCCACCCCCAAGCTCTCCTCGCTACCCCACCCCCTCCCTCCCGGCCCCCCTCCCCAACCCCTGACCTCCCTGTCAACCCACCCCAATCTACCCTGCATACCCTGACTCGTGACCTCCCACCACATGCCCCTCCAGCTCTCCCATCCCATGCCCCAACTAATCCCCAACCCCGGACCCCCTCAGCCGCATCACGTCAGACCCCCCCTTGCCCCCGTTCCAGATCCTCCCAGCCCCCTCGCACCCCAGACCCCCCAGGTCCTCCTTCCTCGGCTCACCCATCCTAGACATCCCTTGCCCCCCAACTCCAGTGGAATCAACAGAAACTGAGAAGGGACAGAAGAGAGTCAGCTTCAAGGTCATGTACACGAACATAGATGGGATTACAAACAAGGCCAGTGAACTTAGGGAAAGAACACAAGAAGTAAACCCAGATGTAATTGGACTCAAAGAAACAAAACTCTCAGGAATCATAATGAATGCGGTGTTTCCCCAGAACTACACTGTGATAAGGAAAGAGAGGGAAGGAAGGGGAGGAGGCAGAGTGGCTCTACTGATGAGAAAGGATTGAAGTTTCAAGATGATTATTCCGGACTGTGAAGGGTTCCGAGACTTCATAACAGGCACCATGACGATGGGAGGACCAAGAGTAGTAGTAGCAGTGATATATAACCCACCACCAAATGAAAGAAGACCCAGACAAGAGTATGACAAACAACATGGCAGTTAACACTATCATTGAGAGAGCAGCCGCTGCTGCCTGTAGAAATCGATCCCACCTGCTCATCATGGGGGACTTTAATCATGGAAGGATAGACTGGAAAAACAGAGAACCACATGGAGGTGAGGAAACATGGAGAGCGAAACTGCTGGAGGTGACGACTAGAAACTTTTTAAGTCAGCATGTCAAGGGTCCCACGAGAATGAGAGGCAATGATGAACCAGCAAGACTCGACCTAGTATTCACACTGAACGATTCGGCCATAAGGGAAATCGATCTTGAAGCCCCCGTGGGTATGAGTGATCACACTGTACTGTTTGAATATTTGGTCGAAGAAGGGTTAATGTACTCAAAGAAGGGATCAGAGAACAAGAGGCCGGCATTCCGGAAGGGAAACTATGAGGAGATGAGAAAATTCCTAACTGAAATAGTTTGGGAAACAGAGCTTGGAGGAAAGACGGTTCAAGGTATGATGGACTACATCATACAGAAGTGTAAGGAGGCAGCAGACAAGTTCGTCCCAGTCCAAAAGGAAAAAAAGGAAATGGAGATGAGACACCCATGGTTTAATCAGAGATGTAAGCTAGCAAAGCAGCTAAGTAAAAGGGCGTGGAAAAACTATAGAAACAACAGAACACTAGAGAGCAGAGAAAGATACCAGAGCACTAGGGAATGAATACGTCAGGGTGAGAAGAGAGGTAGAGAGGCAATATGAAAATGACATAGCGAGCAAGGCAAAGACTCAACCCAAACTGCTGCACAGCCACATCAGGAGGAAAACAACAGTGAAGGAACAGGTAATGAAACTGAGGATAGGGGCAGACAGATTCACTACAAACGACAAGGAAGTGTGCGAGGAACTCAATAAGAAATTCCAGGAAGTCTTCACCTCAGAGCAAGGAGAAGTCCCAGAGATAAGGGAGGGAACACCAACCCAGACACCACTAGTGGAGTTTGTGATTACCAGTGGGGAGGTGAGGAAGCATCTGCTAGGTTTGGATGTGACAAAGGCTATAGGCCCGGATGGAATCTCACCATGGATCCTTAAGGAAGGAGCAGAGGCTCTGTGCCTACCACTCTCCATAGTGTACAACAAGTCACTAGTAACAGGCGAACTGCCAAAAATTTGGAAGACGGCCAATGTAGTTCCAATACAAGAAGGGTGATAGGCAGGAGGCACTGAACTACAGGCCAGTGTCCCTAACTTGCATTCCATGCAAGATGATGGAGAAGATTGTGCGAAAAAAGCTAGTGGAACATCTGGAACAAAGGAACTTTGTAACACATCAGCAGCAAAGGTTCAGAGATGGCAAATCATGCCTAACAGGATTAATTGAGTTCTATGACCAGGCAACAAAAATCAGGCAAGAGAGCGAGCTGGGCAGACTGCATATTTCTGGACTGCCAGAAAGCTTTTGACACAGTACCACATAAGAGACTAGTGCACAAACTGGAGATGCAGTAGGAATATTATATATATATTCTTTTTTTCATGTTGGGGGTCACTTTATTTTGTATGTTTTGTTCTTCAGACCTTCTGAGGAAGACTTGCTAGGCTGCCTAGTGTGCAGGCAGGTTATGTCATTGTTTCATAGTATTCTGTAGTGTCATGTATTGTAACTCAGGGTTGTATTATGTAGGATTGTGTCATTACTTGTATTTTCACATTATATTATTTTTAGTTACTTGTAATTTTCTTGTCCCATTAGGAATTTTTTTTTTTTTTATATGTCATGCTAGTTTTAAGGCGATTTTTGTTTTGGTCTTCCAGCCTTCAGGGGAAGCCTTGCTGGACTGCCTCGGGTGTTGGTCTTCCAGCCTTCAGGGGAAGCCTTGCTGGACTGCCTCGGGTGTTGGTCTTCCAGCCTTCAGGGGAAGCCTTGCTGGACTGCCTCGGGCCTTCCAGCCTTCCAGCCTTCTGGACTGGGGCCTTCCAGCCTTGCTGGACTGCCTCTGGACTGCCTTGGCCTTCCAGCCTTCTGAGGGAGCCTTGCTGGACTGCCTCGGGCCTTCCAGCCTTCCAGCCTTCAGGGGAAGCCTTGCTGGACTGCCTCGGGTGTTGGTCTTCCAGCCTTCAGGGGAAGCCTTGCTGGACTGCCTCGGGTGTTGGTCTTCCAGCCTTCAGGGGAAGCCTTGCTGGACTGCCTCGGGTGTTGGCCTTCCAGCCTTCGGGGAAAGCCTTGCTGGACTGCCTCGGGTGTTGGCCTTCCAGCCTTCAGGGGAAGCCTTGCTGGACTGCCTCGGGTGTTGGTCTTCCAGCCTTCTGAGGGAGCCTTGCTGGACTGCCTTGGTCTTCCAGCCTTCTGAGGGAGCCTTGCTGGACTGCCTTGGTCTTCCAGCCTTCTGAGGGAGCCTTGCTGGACTGCCTTGGTCTTCCAGCCTTCTGAGGGAGCCTTGCTGGACTGCCTCGGGCCTCAGCCTTCTGAGGGAGCCTTGCTGGACTGCCTCGGGAAGCCTTGCTGGACTGCCTCTGGACTGCCTCGGGCCTTCCAGCCTTCTGAGGGAGCCTTGCTGGACTGCCTCGGGCCTTGGCCTTCCAGCCTTCTGGACTGCCTCGGGAAGCCTTGCTGGACTGCCTCTGGGTGCCTTGGGCCTTCCAGCCTTCTGAGGGAGCCTTGCTGGACTGCCTCGGGTGTGCTGGGCCTCGGGCCTTCCAGCCTTCTGAGGGAGCCTTGCTGGACTGCCTCGGGTGTTGGTCTTCCAGCCTTCTGAGGGAGCCTTGCTGGACTGCCTTGGTCTTCCAGCCTTCTGAGGGAGCCTTGCTGGACTGCCTTGGCCTTCCAGCCTTCTGAGGGAGCCTTGCTGGACTGCCTTGGGCCTTCCAGCCTTCTGAGGGAGCCTTGCTGGACTGCCTTGGTCTTCCAGCCTACTGAGGGAGCCTTGCTGGACTGCCTCGGGCCTTCCAGCCTTCTGAGGGAGCCTTGCTGGACTGCCTCGGGTGTTGGCCTTCCAGCCTTCGGGGGAAGCCTTGCTGGACTGCCTCGGGTGTTGGCCTTCCAGCCTTCGGGGGAAGCCTTGCTGGACTGCCTCGGGCCTTCCAGTCTGGTCTTCCAGCCTTCAGGGGAAGCCTTGCTGGACTGCCTCGGGTGTTGGTCTTCCAGCCTTCAGGGGGAGCCTTGCTGGACTGCCTCGGGTGTTGGCCTTCCAGCCTTCTGCGGGAGCCTTGCTGGACTGCCTTGGGTCTTCCAGCCTTCTGAGGGAGCCTTGCTGGACTGCCTTGGGCCTTCCAGCCTTCTGAGGGAGCCTTGCTGGACTGCCTGGGCCTTCCAGCCTTCTGAGGGAGCCTTGCTGGACTGCCTCGGGCCTTCCAGCCTTCTGAGGGAGCCTTGCTGGACTGCCTCGGGCCTTCCAGCCTTCTGAGGGAGCCTTGCTGGACTGCCTCGGGCCTTCCAGCCTTCTGAGGGAGCCTTGCTGGACTGCCTCGGGCCTTCCAGCCTTGCTGGACTGCCTTGCTGGACTGCCTCGGGCCTTCCAGCCTTCTGAGGGAGCCTTGCTGGACTGCCTCGGGTGTGGGCCTTCCAGCCTTCTGAGGGAGCCTTGCTGGACTGCCTCGGGCCTTCCAGCCTTCTGAGGGAGCCTTGCTGGACTGCCTTGGTGCAGTCGGGATTTGTTTTTTTTTCATTAATATACTTTATTGTCATATTATGATATTCGGAATTGTATCATGTGTGACGGTATCATTGCTTGTACTTTTGCCAAGATTTTTTTTGTACCTTTGTTTCTTTCATTGTACATTTATGTGTTGTTCTTACTGAGGTGTAACTGTATAATGTACTTTGCATCATGTTAATTTAGTTAGTTTACTTTTATTAATATGTCACTGGCTATTTTTTTTCTTTTAAGATTTAGTTATGGTATTTTGGATAAGTTAGGATAAGACAAATTTGGGCTTAATTATCTATCTTAATTAGGGAGCCGGTCGGCCGAGCGGACAGCACGCGGGACTTGTGATCCTGTGGTCCTGGGTTCAATCCCAGGCGCCGGCGAGAAACAATGGGCAGAGTTTCTTTCACCCTATGCCCCTGTTACCTAGCAGTAAAATAGGTACCTGGGTGTTAGTCAGCTGTCACGGGCTGCTTCCTGGGGGTGGAGGTCTGGTCGAGGACCGGGCCGCGGGGACACTAAAAGCCCCGAAATCATCTCAAGATAACCTCAAGATACACCCGATTTTGTCTTAACTCTGGGGGAAAGGGAGCTGTAACACGCATGACCCCCCCCCCCCCTCCCCAGGAGTTCACACCCAGGGAAGCCTTCTCCAAGAGGTCAGCCCAGATGACCTCCGGATTATCTTGTATGTTGATTAAAAAATTCCTGGGTTAGTCTTAGTCAGCTAGTTTCAAGTATGTAACATTTCATGATACTCTTGTCAAACATTGCAATGGAATTAGACCCCAGATTCTTATGTGTAAACTTCCATGGATCTCCCCCTTTTATCCAGGTCAAAGGTCAGTCACACACGTAATTAATAATTCCTCTCTTGAACAGTGTATGGTGAATGTCAAACAAGTTTAATGAAAATTCTTAAGTGTTTGTGCACTTGTGGCCCGACCCTCTTGCATTCTTGGTGTAGGTAGCAACAATAAATCTTCCCTCTCCCTTTTTCGAGGTGTATATATATTGGTCCTGTAGAGACTTAGGGACAGAATGCGGGACACCGGGGTCGAGAGAGGGTCTGTGAAGAACATCTCACAGAGGGAGTGACAAAGTGAACCCACCGGATGGAAAGACAGAGGTCTTAAGGTAATGTGTGTGATCTCTGAGGTTTTGTTCCATGTCTAAATTTCTTAACTATTGGCCAGTGTTAGAGTAGGATTTATAAGTGGTAATTAGTATAATTTTGGTCTCAATAAACTCATGTTAAATTTCCCGTCTGTATCAATTGTTGAATTCTTTTAGCCTTTTGGATATAGTGGCTGATAACCGTCCCATAATTAATGACAGTTATAGAAAGTACTCTCCAAATCAAGCAATGTTTCTTGCCTCGTTGCGTGATGTAGTCTCAATGGTTAAGGCAGATGGTGGCAGCGTATTAATCCTGTGTAGCATTTCCTCGTTTTGCAGTGTACCTTTGGTTCCGGTGTAACCATCATATGTCAGCTCATATTACAGTGCTGAATAACAGTGTTACCAAGTGCACCAATAGGAAGTGTTACTCAGGATAAGTAGTGTTTACATTATAGAAGTGTTACAACCTGTGTAAGGCATCATTCAGAACCTTGCATACCACATATGTTAGACCAATCCTAGAGTATGCGGCCCCAGCATGGAGCTCGTATCTAGTCAAGCACAAGACGAAGCTGGAAAAAGTTCAGAGGTATGCCATTAGGGTAGTCCCAGAACTAAGAGGCATGAGTTATGAGGAGAGACTACGTGAACTGCACTTCACGTCGCTGGAAGACAGAAGAGCTAGGAGAGACATGATCACCACATACAAAATTCTCAGGGGAATTGACAGGGGGGACAAGGATGGATTATTTAACACGGGTGGGACACGAACAAGGGGACACAGGTGGAGACTGAGTACCCACATGAGCCACAGAGACGTTAGAAGGAACTTTTTCAGTGTGGGAGTAGTTAACAGGTGGAATGCATTAGGCAGTGATGTGGTGGAGGCTGACTCCATACACAGTTTCAAGTGTAGATATGATAGAGCCCAATAGGCTCAGGAACCTGTACACCTGTTGACAGTTGAGAGGCGGGACCAAAGAGCCAGAGCTCAACCCCCGCAAGCACAACTAGGTGAGTACACACACACAAAAACCTGACCACTGTTGGCAGGACTGGTGGTGGCAGTGGTGGCAGGACTGGTGGTGGCAGTGGTGGCAGGACTGGTGTTGACAGTGGTGGCAGTGGAGGCAGGACTGGTGGTGGCAGTGGTGGCAGGACTGGTGGTGGCAGTGGTGGCAGGACTGGTGGTGGCAGTGGTGGCAGGACTGGTGGTGGTGGCAGTGGTGGCAGGACTGGTGGTGGTGGCAGTGGTGGCAGGACTGGTGGTGGTGGCAGTGGTGGCAGGACTGGTGGTGGTGACAGTGGTGGCAGGACTGGTGGTGGCAGGACTGGTGGTGGTGGCAGTGGTGGCAGGACTGGTGGTGGTGACAGTGGTGGCAGGACTGGTGGTGGCAGGACTGGTGGTGGCAGGACTGGTGGTGGCAGGACTGGTGGTGGTGACAGTGGTGGCAGGACTGGTGGTGTGACAGTGGTGACAGTGGTGGCAGGACTGGTGGTGGTGACAGTGGTGGCAGGACTGGTGGTGGTGACAGTGGTGGCAGGACTGGTGGTGGTGACAGTGGTGGCAGGACTGGTGGTGGTGACAGTGGTGGCAGGACTGGTGGTGGTGACAGTGGTGGCAGGACTGGTGGTGGTGGCAGTGGTGACAGGACTGGTGGTGGTGACAGTGGTGGCAGGACTGGTGGTGGTGGCAGGACTGGTGGTGGTGGCAGTGGTGGCAGGACTGGTGGTGGTGGCAGTGGTGGCAGGACTGGTGGTGGTGGCAGGACTGGTGGTGGTGGCAGGACTGGTGGCAGGACTGGTGGTGACAGTGGTGGCAGGACTGGTGACAGGACTGGTGGTGGCTGTGGTGGCAGGACTGGTGGTGGCAGGACTGGTGGTGGCAGTGGTGGCAGGACTGGTGGTGGCAGGACTGGTGGCAGGACTGGTGGTGACAGTGGTGGCAGGACTGGTGGTGACAGTGGTGGCAGGACTGGTGGTGGCAGTGGTGGCAGGACTGGTGGTGACAGTGGTGGCAGGACTGGTGGTGACAGTGGTGGCAGGACTGGTGGTGGTGACAGTGGTGGCAGGACTGGTGGCAGGACTGGTGGTGGCAGGACTGGTGGCAGGACTGGTGGTGGCAGGACTGGTGGTGTCAGTGGTGGCAGGACTGGTGGTGGCAGTGGTGGCAGGACTGGTGGCAGGACTGGTGGTGACAGTGGTGGCAGGACTGGTGGTGACAGTGGTGGCAGGACTGGTGGTGACAGTGGTGGCAGGACTGGTGGTGACAGGACTGGTGGTGGCAGGACTGGTGGCAGGACTGGTGGTGGCAGGACTGGTGGTGGCAGGACTGGTGGCAGGACTGGTGGTGGCAGGACTGGTGGTGACAGGACTGGTGGTGGCAGGACTGGTGGCAGGACTGGTGGCAGGACTGGTGGTGACAGGACTGGTGGTGGCAGGACTGGTGGCAGGACTGGTGGTGGCAGGACTGGTTACTGGTGGTGGTAGCGATTGTGGTTACTGGGATGGTAGTGATTGTGGTTACTGGCGGTGGTAGCGATTGTGGTTACTGGTGGTGGTACTGATGGTGGTTACTGGTGGTGGTAGCGATGGTGGTTACTGGTGGTGGTAGCGATTGTGGTTACTGGTGGTGGTTACTGGTGGTGGTGTTACTGGTACTGGTGGTGGTGTTATTGTGGTGTTGGTGGTGGTGTTACTGGTGGTGGTTACTGGTGGTGGTAGCGATGGTGGTTACTGGTGGTGGTGTGATTGTGGTTACTGGTGGTGGTACTGGTGGTGGTTACTGGTGGTGGTAGGTGGTGTTACTGGTGGTGGTGGTGTTACTGGTGGTGTTACTGGTGGTGGTGTTACTGTGGTGGTGGTGGTGGTGGTGCGATTGTGGTGGTGGTGGTGGTGGTGATTGTGTGTTACTGGTGGTGGTAGTGGTGGTGGTTACTGGTGGTGGTGGTGGTTGTGGTTACAGGGTGTTACTGGTGGTGTTACTGGTGGTGGTGGTGTTACTGGTGGTGTTACTGGTACTGTGGTGGTGTTTGTGGTTACTGGTGGTGTTACTGGTGTTACTGGTGGTGGTACTGATACTGTGTTACTGGTGGTGGGTGTGGTGGTGTGTTACTGGTGGTGGTGGTGTTTGTGGTGGTGGTGGTGTGTTACTGGTGTGGTTACTGGTGTTGGTGGTGTGTGGTGGTGTTACTGGTGGTGGTGGTGGATTGGTGTTACTGGTGGTGGTGGTGGTGGTGGTTACTGGTGGTGGTGGTGTTACTGGTGGTGTGGTGGTGGTAGCTGGTGTGTGTTACTGGTGGTACTGCGATTGTGGTGTTACTGGTGGTGGTGTGGTGGTGGTGGTGGTGGTACTGGTGGTGTTACTGGTGGTGGTGGTGGTGTTATGGTGGGTTACTGGTGGTGGTGTTACTGGTGGTGTTACTGGTGGTGGTGTTACTGGTGGTGGTGTTACTGGTGGGGTGGTTACTGGTGGTGGTGGTGGTGGTGGTGTTACTGGTGGTGTTAGTGATGGTGGTGTTACTGGTGGTGGTACTGTTACTGGTGTTACTGGTGGTGGTAGTGATTGTGGTGTTACTGGTGGTGGTACTGGTGGTGTTACTGGTGGTGGTGGTGGTGGTGGTGGTGTACTGGTGGTGTTATGGTGGGTGGTGGTGGTGTTAGTGATGGTGGTTGGTGGTGGTGGTACTGGTGGTGTACTGGTGTTACTGGTGGTGGTGGTGGTGGTGTTACTGTGGTGGTGGTGGTGTGGATTGGTGGTGTTACTGGTGGTGGTGGTGTTACTGGTGGTTACTGGTGGTGGTACTGGGTGTGTGGTTACTGGTGGTGGTAGTGGTGGTGTTACTGGTGGTGGTGGTGGTGGTGGTGGTACTGGTGGTGGTGTTACTGGGTGTTACTGGTGGTGTTAGTGGTGGTGGTGGTGTTGGTGGTGGTGGTGGTGTTACTGGTGGTACTGGTGGTGGTGGTACTGGTGGTGGTGTGTGATGGTGGTTACTGGTGGTGTTACGATGGTGTTACTGGTGGTGTGTGGTGGTGTTACTGGTGGTGTGGTGGTGTTACTGGTGGTTACTGGTGGTGGTGTTGCTGTTACTGGTGGTGTTAGTGGTGGTGGTGTTACTGGTGGTGGTACTGGTGGTGGTGTTACTGGTGGTGGTGGTGTTACTGGTGGTACTGGTGGTGTGTGGTGGTGTTACTGGTGGTGGTGTTACTGGTGGTTACTGGTGGTGGTGGTGGTGGTACTGGTGGTGGTGTTACTGGTGGTTGGTGGTGGTGGTACTGGTGGTGTGTGTTACTGGTGGTGGTGGTGTTGGTGTTACTGGTGTTGGTGGTGGTGTTACTGGTGGTGGTGGTGGTGTTACTGGTACTGGTGGTTACTGGTGTTGTGGTGGCTGTTGGTGTTGTGGTGGTGTTACTGGTGGTGTGTGTTACTGGTGGTGGTGGTGGTGTTTACTGGTACAGGTGGTGGTGGTGATGGTGGTGGTGGTGGTGTTACTGGTGTTGTGGTTACTGGTGGTGGTGCGATGGTGGTGGTGGTGGTGGTGGTGTTACTGGTGGTGTTACTGGTGGTACTGGTGTACTGGTGGTGTTACTGGTGGTGGTGGTGGTGGTGGTGGTACTGGTGGTGTTACTGGTGGTGGTGGTGTTACACTGGTGGTACTGGTGGTGGTGTTACTGGTGGGTTACTGGTGGGTTACTGGTGGTGGTGGTGGGTTACTGGTGGTGGTACTGGTGGTGGTGTTACTGGTGGTGTTACTGGTGTGTGGTGGTGTACTGGTGGTGGTGGTGGTGGTGGTTACTGGTGGTGGTGGTGGTGTTGTTGGTGTTGTGGTGGTGGTGGTGGTGGTGTTACTGGTGGTGTTACTGGTGGTGGTGTTGGTGGTGGTGGTGTTACTGGTGGTGTTAGGTGGTGGTGGTGGTGGTGGTGTTACAGGTGGTGGTGGTGTTACTGGTGGTGGTGGTGTTACTGGTGGTGTTACTGGTGGTGTTACTGGTGGTGGTGGTGTTACTGGTGGTGTTACTGGTGGTACTGGTGGTGTGTGGTGGTACTGGTGGTGTGGTGTTACTGGTGGTGGTGGTGGTGTTGGTGTTACTGGTGGTGTACTGGTGGTGTTTACTGGTGGTGGTGTTACTGGTGGTGGTGTTACTGGTGGTGGTTGTTACTGGTGGTGTTACTGGTGGTACTGGTGGTGGTGGTGTTACTGGTGGTGTGTGGTGGTGGTGGGGAGTGTGGTGGTGTTGGTGGGAGGTGTGTGTTACTGGTGGTGGTGGTGTTACTGGTGGTGTTACTGGTGGTACTGGTGGTGTGTGTTACTGGTGGTGGTGGTGCGATGTGGTGGTGTTACTGGTGGTGGTGTTACTGGTGGTGGTGGTGTTACTGGGTGGTGGGTGTTACACAGGTGGTGGTGGTGGTGGTGGTGGTTACTGGTGGTAGTGGTGGTGTTTACTGGTGGGTGTGGTGGTGTTACTGGTGGTGGTGTTACTGGTGGTTACTGGTGGTGTTACTGGGATTGTGGTGGTGTTGGTGGTGGTGGTGGTGTGTGTTACTGGTGGTGTGTAGTGCATGGTGTTACTGGTGGTGGTGGTGTTACTGGTGGTACTGGTGGTGGTGTTACTGGTGGTGTGGTGGTGTTACTGGTGGTGGTGGTGGTGTTACTGGTGGTGGTGTTACTGGTGGTGTTACTGGTGGTGTTACTGGTGGTGTTACTGGTGGTGGTGTTACTGGTGGTGTTACTGGTGGTGGTGGTGTTACTGGTGGTGTTACTGGTGGTGTTACTGGTGTTGTGGTGGTGTTACTGGTGGTGTTACTGGTGGTGTTACTGGTGGTGGTGGTGGTGGTGGTGTTGTGGTGGTGTTGGTGGTGGTGGTGGTGTTACTGGTGGTGGTGGTGTTGGTGGTGGTGTTGGTGGTGGTGTTGGTGGTGGTGTTGGTGGTGGTGTTGGTGGTGGTGTTACTGGTGGTGTTACTGGTGGTGTTGGTGGTGGTGTTGGTGGTGGTGTTGGTGGTGGTGTTACTGGTGGTGTTGGTGGTGGTGTTGGTGGTGGTGTTACTGGTGAGTGTGGTGGTGTTACTGGTGGTGGTGGTGGTGGTGTTGTGGTGGTGTTACTGGTGGTGTTGTGGTGGTGTTACTGGGTGGTGGTGGTGTTACTGGTGTGTGGTGGTGTTACTGGTGGTGTTGGTGTTGGTGTTGGTGGTGGTGTTACTGGTGGTGGTGGTGTTACTGGGTGGTGGTGGTGTTACTGGGAGTGTGGTGGTGTTACTGGTGGTGTGGTGGTGGTGTTACTGGAGTGTGGTACTGGTGGTGTTACTGGTGGTGTTACTGGTGGTGTTACTGGTGGTGGTGGTGGTGGTGTTACTGGGAGTGTGGTGGTGGTACTGGTGAGTGTGGTGGTGGTGGTGGGTGGTGTGGTGGTGTTACTGGTGGTGGTGTGGTGGTGTTACTGGTGGTGGTGGTGTTGGTGGTGGTGGTGGGCTGGTGGTGGTGTGGTGGTGTTACTGGTGGTGTTACTGTGGTGGTGGTGGTGTTACACTGGTGGTGGTGTTAGTGTGGTGTGTGGTGTTACTGGTGGTGGTGTTACTGGTGGGTGTTACTGGTGGTGGTGTTACTGGTGGTGTGGTGGTGGTGGTGTTACTGGTGGTGGTGTTACTGGGTGGTGGTGGTGTTACTGGTGGTGTGGTACTGTTACTGGGTGTTGTGGTGGTGTTACTGGTGGTGGTGGTGGGTGGTGTTACTGGTGGTGGTGGGAGTGTGGTGGTGTTACTGGTGGTGGTGGTGGTGTTGGTGGTAGTGTGGTGGTGTTACTGGTGGTGGTACTGGTGGTGGTAGTGTGGTGGTGTTACTGGTGGTGGTGGTGTTACTGGTGGTGTTACTGGTGGTGGTGTTACTGGTGGTGGTGGTGGGAGGTGGTGGTGTTACTGGTGGTGGTGTTACTGGTGGTGTGTTACTGGTGGTGTTGTGGTGGTGTTACTGGTGGTGTGGTGGTGTTACTGGTGGGTGTTACTGGTGTGTACTGGTGGTACTGTTAGTGTGGTGGTGTTACTGGTGAGTGTGGTGGTGGTGGTGGTGTTACTGGTGGTGGTGGTGTTACTGGTGGTGTTACTGGTGGTGGTGGTGTTACTGGTGGTGTGGTGGTGGTGTTACTGGTGGTGGTACTGGTGGTGTACTGGGAGTGTGGTGGTGTTACTGGTGGTGGTGGTGGTGTTACTGGTGGTGGTGGTGTTACTGGTGGTGTGGTGGTGGTGTTACTGGTGGTGTTGGTGGTGGTGGTGTTACTGGTGGTGTTACTGGTGGTGGTGGTGTTACTGGTGGTGTGGTGGTGGTGGTGGTGGTGTTACTGGTGGTGTGGTGGTGGTGTTGGTGGTGGTGTTGGTGGTGGTGTTACTGGTGTGTACTGGTGGTGGTGTGGTGGTGGTGTTACTGGTGGTGTTGGTGGTGGTGGTGGTGGTGGTGTGTGGTGGTGTTACTGGTGGTGTTGGTGGTGGTGTTACTGGTGGTGTTACTGGTGGTGTTACTAGTGCTGGTGGTGTTACTGGTGGTGTTACTGGTGGTGGTGGTGTTACTGGTGGTGTTACTGGTGGTGTTACTGGTGGTGTTGGTGGTGGTGTTACTGGTGGTGTTACTGGTGGTGGTGGTGGTGGTGTTACTGGTGGTGGTGGTGTTACTGGTGGTGTTGGTGGTGGTGTTACTGGTGGTACTGGTGGTGGTGGTGTTAGTGTGGTGGTGTTACTGGTGGTGGTGGTGTTACTGGGAGTGTGGGTGTTACTGGTGGTACTGGTGGTGGTGTTGGTGGTGGTACTGGTGGTGGTGGGGTGTGGTGGTGTTGGTGGTGGTGTTGGTGGTGGTGTGTGGTGTGGTGTTACTGGTGGTGTTGTGGTGGTGTTACTGGTGGTGGTGGTGTTAGGTGGTGGTGTTACTGGTGGTGTTACTGGTGGTGTGGTGGTGGTGGTGTTGGTGTGGGTGGTACTGGTGTGTGGTGGTGTTACTGGTGGTGGTGGTGGTGTTACTGGTGGTGTTACTGGTGGTGTTACTGGTGGTGGTGTTACTGGTGGTGGTGGTGTTACTGGTGGTGTTACTGGTGGTGTTACTGGTGGTGGTGGTGTTACTGGTGGTGGTGGTGTTACTGGTGTTGTTACTGGTGGTGTTACTGGTGGTGGTGGTGGTGGTGTTACTGGTGGTGTTACTGGTGGTGTTACTGGTGGTGGTGGTGTTACTGGGTGTGTGGTGGTGTTGGTGAGTGTGGTGGTGTTTGGTGGTGGTGTTACTGGTGGTACTGGTGGTGGTGTTAGTGTGGTGGTGTTACTGGTGGTGTTACTGGTGGTGTGGTGGTGTTACTGGTGGTGTTACTGGGGGTGTGGTGGTGTTGGTGGGGTGTGGTGGTGTTACTGGTGGTGGTGTTACTGGTGGTGTTACTGGGGGTGGTGGTGTTACTGGTGGTGTTACTGGTGGTACTGGTGGTGGTGGTGGTGTTACTGGTGGTGGTGTTACTGGGAGTGTGGTGGTGTTACTGGTGGTGGTGGTGTTACTGGTGGTGTTACTGGTGGTGGTGTTACTGGTGGTGGTGGTGTTACTGGTGGTGGTGTTACTGGTGGTGTGTGGTGGTGTTACTGGGGTGTGGTGGTGTTACTGGTGGTGTGGTGGTGTTACTGGTGGTGTTACTGGTGGTGGTGTGGTGGGTGTGGTGGTGTTACTGGGTGTGGTGGTGTTACTGGTGGTGTTGGTGGTGGTGTTGGTGGTGGTACTGGTGGTGGTGGTGTGGTGGTGTTACTGGTGGTGGTGGTGTTACTGGTGGGTGGTGGTGTTACTGGTGGTGTGTGGTGTTACTGGTGGTGTTGTGGTGGTGTTACTGGTGGTGTGGTGGTGTTACTGGTGGTGTGTGGTGGTGTTACTGGTGGTGTTACTGGTGGTGTTACTGGTGGTGTGGTGGTGGTGTTACTGGTGGGTGTTACTGGTGGTGGTGGTGGTGGTGTTACTGGTGGTGTACTGGTGGTACTGGTGGTGTGGTGGTGTTACTGGTGGTGGTGTTACTGGGGTGTGTGGTGTTACTGGTGGTGGTGGTGGTGTTACTGGTGGTGTGTGGTGGTGGTGTTGGTGGTGGTGTTACTGGTGGTGTGTGGTGGTGTTACTGGTGGTGGTGGTGTTACTGGTGGTGTTGGTGGTGGTACTGGGTGTGTGGTGGTGGTACTGGTGTTGTGGTGGTGTTACTGGTGGTGGTGTTACTGGGTGTGTGGTGGTGGTGGTGGTGTTACTGGTGGTGGTGGTGGTGTTACTGGTGGTGGTGGTGTTACTGGTGGTGTTGTGGTGGTGTTACTGGGTGGTGGTGGTGTTACTGTGTGGTGGTGTTACTGGTGGTGGTGGTGTTACTGGGTGTGTGGTGGTGTTACTGGTGGTGTGGTGGTGGTGGTGTTACTGGTGGTGTTGTGGTGGTGTTACTGGTGGTGTGGTGGTGGTGTTACTGGTGGTGTGGTGGTGGTGTGGTGGTGTGTGGTGGTGGTGGTGGTGAGTGTGGTGGTGTTACTGGTGGTGTTGTTGGTGGTACTGGTGGTGGTGTTACTGTGGTGGTACTGGTGGTGTTACTGGTGGTGTGTGGTGGTGTTACTGGTGGTGTGGTGGTGGTGGTGGTGGTGGTGGTGTTAGTGGTGGTACTGGTGGTGTTACTGGTGGGTGGTGTGGTGGTGTTACTGGTGGTGTTACTGGTGGTGGTGTGGTGGTGGTGGTGTTGTGTGGTGGTGTTACTGGTGGTGTGGTGGTGGTGTTACTGGTGGTGTGGTGGTGGTGTTACTGGTGGTGGTGGTGGTGGTGTTACTGGTGGTACTGGTGGTGGTGGTGTGTGGTGGTGGTACTGGTGGTGGTGGTGGTGGTGGTGTTACTGGTGGTGGTGGTGGTGTGGTGGTGTGGTGGTGGTGGTGGTGGTGTTACTGGTGGTGTGGTGGTGGTGGTGGTGTTACTGGTGGTGGTGGTGTTACTGGTGGTGGTGGTGGTGTTACTGGTGGTGGTGGTGTTACTGGTGGTGGTGGTGGTGGTGGTGGTGGTGGTGGTGGTGGTGGTGGGGTGGTGGTGTGTGGTGGTGGTACTGGTGGTGGTGGTGGTGGTGTTACTGGTGGTGGTGGTGGTGGTGGTACTGGTGGTGGTGGTGTTGGTGGTACTGGTGGTGGTGGTGTTGGTGTTGGTGGTGGTGTTGTGGTGGTGGTGGTGGTGGTGGTGGTGGTGGTGTGGTACTGGTGGTGGTGGTGGTGGTGTTACTGGTGGTGGTGGTGGTGGTGGTGGTGTTACTGGTGGTGGTGGTGGTGTTACTGGTGGTGGTGGTGGTGGTGTTACTGGTGGTGGTGGTGGTGTTACTGGTGGTGTTACTGGTGGTGTTGGTGGTGTGTGGTGGTGTACTGGTGGTGGTGGTGGTGGTGTTACTGGGTGGTGGTGGTGGTGTTACTGGTGGTGGTGGTGGTGTTACTGGTGGTACTGGTGGTGGTGGGGTGGTGGTGTTACTGGTGGTGGTGGTGGTGGTGGTACTGGGTGGTGGTGGTGTTGGTGGTGGTACTGGTGGTGGTGTTGGTGCACAGTGTGGTGGTGTTACTGGTGGTGGTGGTGGTGTTACTGGTGGTGGTGGTGTTACTGGTGGTGTTACTGGTGGTGGTGGTGGTGTTACTGGTGGTGGTGGTGGTGGTGTTACTGGTGGTGTTGGTGGTGTTACTGGTGGTGGTGGTGGTGTTACTGGTGGTGGTGGTGGTGGTGTTACTGGTGGTGGTGGTGGTGTGGTGGGTGGTGGTGGTGTTACTGGTGGTGGTGGTGGTGTTACTGGTGGTGGTGGTGGTGGTGTTACTGGTGGTGTTACTGGTGGTGGTGGTGGTGTTACTGGGTGGTGGTGGTGGTGGTGGTGTGGTGGTGTTACTGGTGGTGTGGTGGTGGTGGTGGTGTGGTGGTGGTACTGGTGGTGTGGTGGTGTTACTGGTGGGTGTGGTGGTGTTACTGGTGGTGGTGGTGGTGTTACTGGTGGTGGTGGTGGTGGTGTTACTGGGTGGTGGTGGTGTTGGTGGTGGTGGTGGTGGTGTTGGTGGTGGTGGTACTGGTGGTGGTGGTGGTGGTGGTGGTGGTGGTTGGTGGTGGTGGTACTGGTGGTGGTGGTGTGGTGGTGGTGGTGGTGTTGGTGGGGGTGTGGTGGTGTTACTGGTGGTGTGGTGTTACTGGTGGTGGTGGTGGTGGTGTGGTGGTGTGGTGGTGTGGTGGGTGGTGGGTGGTGGTGGTGGTACTGGTGGTGGTGTGGTGGTGTGGTGGTGGTGGTGGTGGTGTTGGTGGTGGGTACTGGTGGTGGTACTGGTGGTGTGTGGTGGTGTTGGTGGTGGTGGTGGTGGTGGTACTGTGGTGGTGGTGGTGGTACTGGTGGTGTGGTGGTGTTGGTGGTGTGTGGTGGTGTTACTGGTGTGTGGTGGTGTTACTGGTGGTTACTGGTGGTGGTGGTGTTACTGGTGGTGGTGGTGGTGGTGTTACTGGTGGTGTGGTGGTGGTGGTGGTGGCACTGGTGGTTACTGGTGGGTGGTGGTGTTACTGGTGGTGGGTGGTGGTGGTGGTGGTGGTGTTGGTGGTGGTGGTGGTGGTGTTACTGGTGGTGTTGTGGTGGTGTTACTGGTGGGTGTGGTGGTGTTACTGGTGGTGTTGTGGTGGTGGTGGTGGTGGTGTGGTGGTGTTACTGGTGGTGGTGGTGGTGTTACTGGTGGTGGTGGTGGTGTTACTGGTGGTGGTGGTGGTGGTGTTACTGGTGGTGGTGGTGGTGTTACTGGTGGTGTTAGTGGTGGTGTTACTGGTGGTGGTGGTGTTACTGGTGGTGGTGGTGGTGTTACTGGTGGTGGTGGTGGTGTTACTGGTGGGTGGTGGTGTTACTGGTGGTGTGGTGGTGGTGGTGGTGGTGGTGGTGTTACTGGGTGGTGGTGGTGGTGGTACTGGTGGGTGTTAGGTGGTGGTGGTGGTGGTGGTGTTACTGGTGGTGGTGGTGGTGTTACTGGTGGTGGTGGTGGTGTTGGTGGGTGGTGGTGGTGTTACTGGTGGTGGTGGTGGTGTTACTGGTGGTGGTGGTGGTGGTGGGGTGTGGTGGTGTTACTGGTGGTGTGGTGGTGGTGGTGGTGGTGTGGTGGTGTTACTGGTGGTGGTGGTGGTGGTGTTGGTGGTGGTGTTACTGGTGGTGGTGGTGTTACTGGTGGTGTGGTGGTGGTACTGGTGGTGGTGGTGGTGTTACTGGTGGTGGTGGTGGTGTTGTGGTGGTGTGGTGGTGGTGTGGTGGTGGTACTGGTGGTGGTGGTGGTGTTACTGGTGGTGTTGTGGTGGTGTTGGTGGTGGTGGTGGTGGTGTTACTGGTGGTGGTGGTGGTGGTACTGGTGGTGGTGGTGTTACTGGTGGTGGTGGTGTTACTGGTGGTGGTGGTGGTGGTGGTGGTGGTGTGGTGGTGTTACTGGTGGTGGTGGTGGTGTTACTGGTGGTGTTGTGGTGGTGTTGGTGGTGGTGGTGGTGGTGGTGGGGTGTGGTGGTGTTACTGGTGGTGTGGTGGTGTTACTGGTGGTGTTGGTGGTGGTGTTACTGGTGGTGTTACTGGTGGTGGTGGTGTTACTGGTGGTGTTACTGGTGGTGTTACTGGTGGTGGTGGTGGTGGTGTTACTGGTGGTGTTGGTGGTGGTGGTGGTGGTGGTACTACTGGTGGTGTGGTGGTGGTGTTACTGGTGGTGTGGTGGTGTGGTACTGGTGGTGGTGGTGGTGTTACTGGTGGTGTTGTGGTGGTGTTGGTGGTGGTGGTGGTGTTACTGGTGGTGGTGGTGGTGTTACTGGTGGTGGTGGTGGTGTTACTGGTGGTGGTGGTGTGGTGGTGTTACTGGTGGTGGTGGTGGTGTTACTGGTGGTGGTGGTGGTGTTACTGGTGGTGGTGGTGGTGTTACTGGTGGTGGTGGTGGTGGTGGTGTTACTGGTGGTGGTGGGTGTTACTGGTGGTGGAGGTGTTACTGTTACAGGTGGTGGTGTTGGTGGTGTGTGGTGGTGTTACTGGTGGTGTGGTGGTGTTACTGGTGGTGTGGTGGTGGTGTTACTGGTGGTGGTGGTGGTGTTGGTGGTGGTGGTGGTGGTGGGTGGTGGTGGTGTTGGTGGTGGTGGTGGTGGTGGTGTTACTGGTGGTGGTGGTGTTACTGGTGGGTGTGGTGGTGGTGGTGGTGGTGGTGGTGTTACTGGTGGGTGTGGTGGTGTTACTGGTGGTGGTGGTGGTGTTACTGGTGGGTGGTGGTGGTGTTACTGGTGGTGGTGGTGGTGTTACTGGTAGTGGTGGTGGTGTTACTGGTGGTGGTGGTGTTACTGGTGGTGTTGGTGGTGTTGGTGGTGGTGGTGGTGTTACTGGTGGTGGTGGTGGTGTTACTGGGTTGGTGGTGGTGTTACTGGAGGTGGTGGTGTTACTGGGTGGTGGTGGTGTTACTGGTGGGTGGTGGTGGTGTTACTGGTGGTGGTGGTGGTGTTACTGGGTGGTGGTGGTGGTGGGGTGGTGGTGGTGGTGGTGTAGTGTGGTGGTGTTACTGGTGGTGTGGTGGTTACTGGTGGTGTGGTGGTGTTACTGTTAGTGTGGTGGTGTTACTGGTGGTGGTGGTGGTGTTACTGGTGGTGTGGTGTGTGGTGGTGGTGTGGTGGTGTTACTGTGGTGGTGGTGGTGTTACTGGTGGTGTGGTGGTGTGGTGGTGTTGTGGTGGTGGGTGGTGGTGTTACTGGGGTGGTGGTGGTGTTACTGGGTGGTGTTACTGGTGGTGTTACTGGTGGTGGTGTTACTGGTGGTGGTGGTGGTGGTGGTGGTGTTACTGGTGGTGGTGGTGGTGTTACTGGTGGTGGTGGTGGTGGTGTTACTGGTGGTGGTGGTGGTGGTGGTGGTGGTGGTGGTACTGTTGGTGGTGGTGTGGTGGTGGTACTGTTGGTGGTGGTGGTGTTGGTGGTGGTACTGGTGGTGTTGGTGGTGGTGGTGTTACTGGTGGTGGTGGTGTTACTGGTGGTGGTGGTGTTACTGGTGGTGGTGGTGTTACTGGTGGTGGTGTTACTGGTGGTGGTGGTGTTACTGATGGTGGTGGCGGTGGTGGTGTTACTGGTGGTGGTGGTGTCCCAGGCTAGTGTGGGACTGACTGTCCCAGGCTAGTGTGGGACTGACTGTCCCAGGCTAGTGTGGGCCTGACTCTCCCAGGCTAGTGTGGGCCTGACTGTCCCAGGCTAGTGTGGGCCTGACTGTCCCAGGCTAGTGTGGGCCTGACTGTCCCAGGCTAGTGTGGGCCTGACTGTCCCAGGCTAGTGTGGGCCTGACTGTCCCAGGCTAGTGTGGGCCTGACTGTCCCAGGCTAGTGTGGGCCTGACTGTCCCAGGCTAGTGTGGGCCTGACTGTCCCAGGCTAGTGTGGGACTGACTGTCCCAGGCTAGTGTGGGTCCCAGCTGACTGTCCCAGGCTAGTGTGGGACTGACTGTCCCAGGCTAGTGTGGGACTGACTGTCCCAGGCTAGTGTGGGACTGACTGTCCCAGGCTAGTGTGGGACTGACTGTCCCAGGCTAGTGTGGGACTGACTGTCCCAGGCTAGTGTGGGACTGACTGTCCCAGGCTAGTGTGGGACTGACTGTCCCAGGCTAGTGTGGGACTGACTGTCCCAGGCTAGGGGGGGGGGGACGGGTGGATAGGGAGCTACTGCAGGTCTGGGATGTGTCAAGGCGAACACCAGGTCTTGTGTTGCTCTCTCTCTGTGCTGGTGTTACTGTGTGTTACTGTGCTTGTGTTACTGTGTGTTACTGTGCTGGTGTTACTGTGCTGGTGTTACTGTGTGTTACTGTGTGTTACTGTGCTGGTGTTACTGTGTGTTACTGTGCTGGTGTTACTGTGCTGTGTTACTGTGCTTGTGTTACTGTGCTTGTGTTACTGTGCTGTGTTACTGTGGTGTTACTGTGCTGTGTTACTGGTGTTACTGTGCTTGTGTTACTGTGCTTGTGTTACTGTGTGTTACTGTGCTGGTGTTACTGTGCTGGTGTTACTGTGTGTTACTGTGCTGGTGTTACTGTGCTGGTGTTACTGTGTGTTACTGTGCTGGTGTTACTGTGCTGGTGTTACTTGTGTGTTACTGTGCTGGTGTTACTGTGTGTTACTGTGCTGGTGTTACTGTGTGTTACTGTGCTGGTGTTACTGTGTGGTGTTACTGTGCTGGTGTTACTGTGCTGGTGTTACTGTGCTGGTGTTACTGTGTTACTGTGCTGGTGTTACTGTGTTACTGTGCTGGTGTTACTGTGTTACTGTGCTGGTGTTACTGTGTTACTGTGCTGGTGTTACTGTGTTACTGGTGTTACTGTGTTACTGTGTTACTGTGTTACTGTGTTACTGTGCTGCTGTGTTACTGTGCTGGTGTTACTGTGTGTTACTGTGCTGGTGTTACTGTGTGTTACTGTGCTGGTGTTACTGTGCTGGTGTTACTGTGCTGGTGTTACTGTGCTGGTGTTACTGTGTGGTGTTACTGTGCTGGTGTTACTGTGCTGGTGTTACTGTGCTGGTGGTGTGTGTTACTGTGCTGTGCTGGTGTTACTGTGTGTGTTACTGTGCTGGTGTTACTGTGTGTTACTGTGCTGGTGTTACTGTGCTGGTGTTACTGTGCTGGTACTGTGTGTTACTGTGCTGGTGTTACTGTGCTGGTGTTACTGTGTGTTACTGTGTGGCTGTGTGTTACTGTGCTGGTGTTACTGTGTGTTACTGTGCTGGTGTTACTGTGCTGGTGTTACTGTGTGTGTTACTGTGCTGGTGTTACTGTGTGTTACTGTGCTGGTGTTACTGTGTGTTACTGTGCTGGTGTTACTGTGCTGGTGTTACTGTGCTGGTGTTACTGTGGTGGTGTTACTGTGTGTTACTGTGCTGGTGTTACTGTGCTGGTTACTGTGCTGGTGTTACTGTGCTGGTGTTACTGTGCTGGTGTTACTGTGTGTTACTGTGCTGGTGTTACTGTGTGTTACTGTGCTGGTGTTACTGTGCTGGTGTTACTGTGCTGGTGGTGTTACTGTGCTGGTGTTACTGTGCTGGTGTTACTGTGTGTGTTACTGTGCTGGTGTTACTGTGCTGGTGTTACTGTGCTGGTGTTACTGTGTGTTACTGTGCTGGTGTTACTGTGCTGGTGTTACTGTGCTGGTGTTACTGTGCTGGTGTTACTGTGCTGGTGTTACTGTGCTGGTGTTACTGTGCTGGTGTTACTGTGCTGGTGTTACTGTGCTGTACTGTGTTACTGTGCTGTTACTGTGCTGGTGTTACTGTGCTGGTGTTACTGTGTGTTTACTGGTGTTACTGTGCTGGTGTTACTGTGCTGGTGTTACTGTGCTGGTGTTACTGTGTGTGTTACTGTGCTGGTGTTACTGTGCTGGTGTTACTGTGCTGGTGTTACTGTGTTACTGTGTTACTGTGCTGGTGTTACTGTGCTACTGTGTTACTGTGCTGGTGTTACTGTGCTGGTGTTACTGTGCTGGTGTTACTGTGTTACTGGTGTTACTGTGCTGTGTTACTGGTGTTACTGTGCTGGTGTTACTGTGTGTGTTACTGTGCTGGTGTTACTGTGTTACTGTTACTGTGTTACTGTTACTGTGTTACTGTGCTGGTGTTACTGTGCTGTGTTACTGTGGTGTTACTGTGCTGTGTGTTACTGGTGTTACTGTGTGTTACTGTGCTGGTGTTACTGTGCTGGTGTTACTGTGCTGGTGTTACTGTGCTGGTGTTACTGTGCTGTGTGTTACTGTGTGTTACTGTGCTGGTGTTACTGTGTGTTACTGTGCTGGTGTTACTGTGCTGGTGTTACTGTGCTGGTGTTACTGTGCTGGTGTTACTGTGTTGTGTTACTGTGCTGGTGTTACTGTGTGTGTTACTGTGCTGGTGTTACTGTGGTGTTACTGTGCTGGTGTTACTGTGCTGTGTTACTGTGTGTTACTGTGCTGGTGTTACTGTGTTACTGTGCTGGTGTTACTGTGTGTGTTACTGTGCTGGTGTTACTGTGCTGGTGTTACTGTGCTGGTGTTACTGTGTGTTACTGTGTGTTACTGTGCTGGTGTTACTGTGCTGGTGTTACTGTTACTGTGTTACTGTGCTGGTGTTACTGTGTTACTGTGCTGGTGTTACTGTGTTACTGTGCTGGTGTTACTGTGTGTTACTGTGCTGGTGTTACTGTGTGTTACTGTGCTGGTGTTACTGTGTGTTACTGTGCTGGTGTTACTGTGTGTTACTGTGCTGGTGTTACTGTGCTGGTGTGTACTGTGTTACTGGTGTTACTGTGCTGGTGTTACTGCTGGTGTTACTGTGTTACTGTGCTGGTGTTACTGTGTTACTGTGTGTTGTTACTGTGTTACTGTGCTGGTGTTACTGTGTGTTACTGTGTGTGTTACTGTGTGCTGGTGTTACTGTGCTGGTGTTACTGTGTGTTACTGTGCAGGTGTTACTGTGTGTTACTGTGCTGGTGTTACTGTGTGTTACTGTGCTGGTGTTACTGTGCTGGTGTTACTGTGTGTTACTGTGCTGGTGTTACTGTGTGTTACTGTGCTGGTGTTACTGTGCTGGTGTTACTGTGCTGGTGTTACTGTGCTGGTGTTACTGTACTGTGTGTTACTGTTGTGTGTTACTGTGCTGGTGTTACTGTGCTGGTGTTACTGTGCTGGTGTTACTGTGCTGGTGTTACTGTGTGTTACTGTGCTGGTGTTACTGTGTGTTACTGTGCTGGTGTTACTGTGCTGGTGTTACTGTGTGTTACTGTGCTGGTGTTACTGTGCTGGTGTTACTGTGCTGGTGTTACTGTGTGTTACTGTGCTGGTGTTACTGTGCTGGTGTTACTGTGCTGGTGTTACTGTGTGTTACTGTGCTGGTGTTACTGTGTGTTACTGTGCTGGTGTTACTGTGTGTTACTGTGCTGCTGTTACTGTGTTACTGTGTTACTGTGCTGGTGTTACTGTGCTGGTGTTACTGTGCTGGTGTTACTGTGTGTTACTGTGCTGGTGTTACTGTGCTGGTGTTACTGTGTGTTACTGTGCTGGTGTTACTGTGCTGGTGTTACTGTGCTGGTGTTACTGTGTGTTACTGTGCTGCTGTTACTGTGTTACTGTGTTACTGTGCTGGTGTTACTGTGCTGGTGTTACTGTGCTGGTGTTACTGTGTGTTACTGTGCTGGTGTTACTGTGCTGGTGTTACTGTACTGGTGTTACTGTGTGTTACTGTGCTGCTGTTACTGTGTTACTGTGTTACTGTGCTGGTGTTACTGTGCTGGTGTTACTGTGCTGGTGTTACTGTGCTGGTGTTACTGTGTGTTACTGTGCTGGTGTTACTGTGCTGGTGTTACTGTGCTGGTGTTACTGTGTGTTTACTGTGCTGGTGTTACTGTGCTGGTGTTACTGTGCTGGTGTTACTGTGTGTTACTGTGCTGGTGTTACTGTGTGTTACTGTGCTGGTGTTACTGTGCTTGTGTTACTGTGCTGGTGTTACTGTGCTGGTGTTACTGTGCTTGTGTTACTGTGCTTGTGTTACTGTGCTTGTGTTACTGTGCTGGTGTTACTGTGTGTTACTGTGCTGGTGTTACTGTGCTGGTGTTACTGTGTGTTACTGTGCTGGTGTTACTGTGTGTTACTGTGCTGGTGTTACTGTGTGTTACTGTGCTGGTGTTACTGTGTTACTGTGCTGGTGTTACTGTGTGTTACTGTGCTGGTGTTACTGTGCTGGTGTTACTGTGCTGGTGTTACTGTGTACTGTGCTGGTGTTACTGTGTTACTGTGTGGTGTTACTGTGTTACTGTGCTGGTGTTACTGTGTTACTGTGCTGGTGTTACTGTGTTACTGTGCTGGTGTTACTGTGTTACTGTGCTGCTGTGTTACTGTGCTGGTGTTACTGTGTGTTACTGTGCTGGTGTTACTGTGTGTTACTGTGCTGGTGTTACTGTGTGTTACTGTGCTGGTGTTACTGTGCTGGTGTTACTGTGTGTTACTGTGCTGGTGTTACTGTGCTGGTGTTACTGTGTGTTACTGTGCTGGTGTTACTGTGCTGGTGTTACTGTGTGTTACTGTGCTGGTGTTACTGTGTGTTACTGTGCTGTGTTACTGTGCTGGTGTTACTGTGTGTTACTGTGCAGGTGTTACTGTGTGTTACTGTGCTGGTGTTACTGTGTGTTACTGTGCTGGTGTTACTGTGCTGGTGTTACTGTGTGTTACTGTGCTGGTGTTACTGTGTGTTACTGTGCTGGTGTTACTGTGTGGTGTTACTGTGCTGGTGTTACTGTGCTGGTGTTACTGTGCTGGTGTTACTGTGCTGGTGTTACTGTGCTGGTGTTACTGTGCTGGTGTTACTGCGCTGGTGTTACTGTGTGTTACTGTGCTGGTGTTACTGTGTGTTACTGTGCTGGTGTTACTGTGTTACTGTGTTACTGTGCTGGTGTTACTGTGCTGGTGTTACTGTGTGTTACTGTGCTGGTGTTACTGTGCTGGTGTTACTGTGCTGGTGTTACTGTGTGTTACTGTGCTGGTGTTACTGTGTGTTACTGTGCTGGTGTTACTGTGCTGGTGTTACTGTGCTGGTGTTACTGTGTGTTACTGTGCTGGTGTTACTGTGCTGGTGTTACTGTGCTGGTGTTACTGTGTGTTACTGTGCTGGTGTTACTGTGCTGGTGTTACTGTGTGTTACTGTGCTGGTGTTACTGTGTTACTGTGCTGGTGTTACTGTGTGTTACTGTGCTGGTGTTACTGTGCTGGTGTTACTGTGTTACTGTGCTGGTGTTACTGTGCTGGTGTTACTGTGCTGGTGTTACTGTGCTGGTGTTACTGTGCTGGTGTTACTGTGTGTTACTGTGCTTGTGTTACTGTGCTGCTGTGTTACTGTGCTTGTGTTACTGTGCTGTGTTACTGTGCTGGTGTTACTGTGCTGGTGTTACTGTGTGTTACTGTGCTTGTGTTACTGTGTGTTACTGTGCTGGTGTTACTGTGCTGGTGTTACTGGTGTTACTGTGTGTTACTGTGCTGGTGTTACTGTGTGTTACTGTGCTGGTGTTACTGTGTGTTACTGTGCTGGTGTTACTGTGCTGGTGTTACTGTGTTACTGTGCTGGTGTTACTGTGTTACTGTGCTGGTGTTACTGTGTTACTGTGCTGGTGTTACTGTGTTACTGTGCTGGTGTTACTGTGTTACTGTGCTGGTGTTACTGTGTTACTGTGCTGTGTTACTGTGCTGGTGTTACTGTGTGTTACTGTGCTGGTGTTACTGTGTGTTACTGTGCTGGTGTTACTGTGCTGGTGTTACTGTGTGTTACTGTGCTGGTGTTACTGTGCTGGTGTTACTGTGTGTTACTGTGCTGGTGTTACTGTGCTGGTGTTACTGTGTGTTACTGTGCTGGTGTTACTGTGCTGGTGTTACTGTGTGTTACTGTGCTGGTGTTACTGTGCTGGTGTTACTGTGTGTTACTGTGCTGGTGTTACTGTGCTGTGTTACTGTGCTGTGTTACTGTGCTGGTGTTACTGTGCTGGTGTTACTGTGTTACTGTGCTGGTGTTACTGTGCTGGTGTTACTGTGCTGGTGTTACTGTGTGTTACTGTGCTGGTGTTACTGTGCTGGTGTTACTGTGCTGGTGTTACTGTGTGTTACTGTGCTGGTGTTACTGTGTGTTACTGTGCTGGTGTTACTGTGCTGGTGTTACTGTGCTGGTGTTACTGTGCTGGTGTTACTGTGCTGGTGTTACTGTGCTGGTGTTACTGTACTGTGTGTTACTGTGCTGGTGTTACTGTGCTGTGTTACTGTGCTGGTGTTACTGTGCTGGTGTTACTGTGCTGTGCTGTGTGTTACTGTGCTGGTGTTACTGTGTGTTACTGTGCTGGTGTTACTGTGCTGGTGTTACTGTGCTGGTGTTACTGTGCTGTGTTACTGTGCTGGTGTTACTGTGCTGGTGTTACTGTGCTACTGTGTTACTGTGTGTTACTGTGCTGGTGTTACTGTGCTGGTGTTACTGTGCTGGTGTTACTGTGTGTTACTGTGCTGGTGTTACTGTGTGTTACTGTGCTGGTGTTACTGTGCTGGTGTTACTGTGCTGGTGTTACTGTGTGTTACTGTGCTGGTGTTACTGTGCTGGTGTTACTGTGGTGTTGTGTACTGTGCTGGTGTTACTGTGCTGGTGTTACTGTGTTACTGTGCTGTGTTACTGTGTTACTGTGCTGGTGTTACTGTGCTGGTGTTACTGTGCTGTGTTACTGTGCTGGTGTTACTGTGCTGGTGTTACTGTGTGTTACTGTGCTGCTGTTACTGTGCTGCTGGTGTTACTGTGCTGGTGTTACTGTGCTGGTGTTACTGTGCTGGTGTTACTGTGCTGGTGTTACTGTGCTGGTGTTACTGTGCTGGTGTTACTGTGCTGGTGTTACTGTGCTGGTGTTACTGTGTGTTACTGTGCTGTGTTACTGTGCTTGTGTTACTGTGCTGGTGTTACTGTGCTGGTGTTACTGTGTTACTGTGCTGGTGTTACTGTGCTGATGTTACTGTGCTGGTGTTACTGTGCTGGTGTTACTGTGTTACTGTGCTGGTGTTACTGTGCTGGTGTTACTGTGCTGGTGTTACTGTGTTACTGTGCTGGTGTTACTGTGCTGGTGTTACTGTGCTGGTATTACTGTGCTGGTGTTACTGTGTTACTGTGCTGGTGTTACTGTGCTGGTGTTACTGTGTTACTGTGCTGGTGTTACTGTGTGTTACTGTGCTGGTGTTACTGTGTGTTACTGTGCTGGTGTTACTGTGTGTTACTGTGCTGGTGTTACTGTGCTGTTACTGTGTTACTGTGCTGGTGTTACTGTGCTGGTGTTACTGCTGTGTTACTGTGCTGGTGTTACTGTGTGTTACTGTGCTGGTGTTACTGTGCTTGTGTTACTGTGCTGGTGTTACTGTGTTACTGTGCTGGTGTTACTGTGTTACTGTGCTTGTGTTACTGTGCTTGTGTTACTGTGTGTTACTGTGCTTGTGTTAGTGCTGGTGTTACTGTGTGTTACTGTGCTTGTGTTACTGTGCTGGTGTTACTGTGCTGGTGTTACTGTGCTGGTGTTACTGTGCTTGTGTTACTGTGCTGGTGTTACTGTGCTGGTGTTACTGTGCTGGTGTTACTGTGCTTGTGTTACTGTGCTGGTGTTACTGTGCTGGTGTTACTGTGCTTGCGTTAGTGCTGGTGTTACTGTGCTTGTGTTACTGTGCTTGTGTTACTGTGCTGGTGTTACTGTGCTGGTGTTACTGTGTTACTGTGCTTGTGTTACTGTGTGTTACTGTGCTTGTGTTAGTGCTGGTGTTACTGTGTGTTACTGTGCTTGTGTTACTGTGCTGGTGTTACTGTGCTTGTGTTACTGTGGTGTTACTGTGCTTGTGTTACTGTGCTGGTGTTACTGTGTGTTACTGTGCTGGTGTTACTGTGTGTTACTGTGCTGGTGTTACTGTGTTACTGTGCTGGTGTTACTGTGCTGGTGTTACTGTGTTACTGTGCTGGTGTTACTGTGTTACTGTGCTGGTGTTACTGTGCTGGTGTTACTGTGTTACTGTGCTGGTGTTACTGTGTTACTGTGCTTGTGTTACTATGCTGGTGTTACTGTGCTTGTGTTACTGTGCTGGTGTTACTGTGCTGTGTTACTGTGCTGGTGTTACTGTGTTACTGTGCTTGTGTTACTGTGCTGGTGTTACTGTGCTTGTGTTACTGTGCTGGTGTTACTGTGCTGGTGTTACTGTGCTTGTGTTAGTGCTGGTGTTACTGTGCTTGTGTTACTGTGCTTGTGTTACTGTGCTTGTGTTACTGTGCTGGTGTTACTGTGTTACTGTGCTTGTGTTACTGTGTGTGTTACTGTGCTTGTGTTACTGTGTTACTGTGCTGGTGTTAGTGCTGTGTTACTGTGCTGGTGTTACTGTGCTGGTGTTACTGTGCTGGTGTTACTGTGCTGGTGTTACTGTGCTGGTGTTAGTGCTGGTGTTACTGTGCTGGTGTTACTGTGTTACTGTGCTGGTGTTACTGTGCTGTGTTACTGTGTGTGTTACTGTGCTGGTGTTAGTGCTGGTGTTACTGTTACTGTGTTACTGTGTGTTACTGTGCTTGTGTTACTGTGCTTGTGTTACTGTGCTTGTGTTACTGTGCTGGTGTTACTGTGCTGGTGTTACTGTGCTGGTGTTACTGTGCTTGTGTTACTGTGCTTGTGTTAGTGCTGGTGTTACTGTGCTTGTGTTACTGTGCTTGTGTTTGTGCTGGTGTTACTGTGCTTGTGTTACTGTGCTTGTGTTACTGTGTGTTACTGTGCTGGTGTTACTGTGCTTGTGTTACTGTGCTTGTGTTAGTGCTGGTGTTACTGTGCTTGTGTTACTGTGCTGGTGTTACTGTGCTTGTGTTACTGTGCTGGTGTTACTGTGCTGGTGTTACTGTGCTGGTGTTACTGTGTTACTGTGCTTGTGTTACTGTGCTTGTGTTAGTGCTGGTGTTACTGTGCTTGTGTTACTGTGCTTGTGTTACTGTGCTTGTGTTACTGTGCTTGTGTTACTGTGCTGGTGTTACTGTGCTGGTGTTACTGTGCTGGTGTTACTGTGCTTGTGTTACTGTGCTTGTGTTACTGTGTGTGTTACTGTGCTTGTGTTACTGTGGTACTGTGCTGGTGTTACTGTGCTGGTGTTACTGTGCTGTGTTACTGTGCTGGTGTTACTGTGCTGGTGTTACTGTGCTGGTGTTACTGTGCTGGTGTTACTGTGCTGGTGTTGTGCTGGTGTTACTGCTTGTGTTACTGTGTGTGTTACTGTGCTTGTGTTTACTGGTGTTACTGTGCTTGTGTTACTGTGCTTTACTGTGCTGGTGTTACTGTGCTTGTGTTACTGTGCTGGTGTTACTGTGCTTGTGTTACTGTGCTTGTGTTACTGTGCTTGTGTTAGTGCTGGTGTTACTGTGCTGTGTTACTGTGCTGGTGTTACTGTGCTGGTGTTACTGTGCTGGTGTTACTGTGCTGGTGTTAGTGCTTGTGTTACTGTGCTTGTGTTACTGTGCTTGTGTTACTGTGCTTGTGTTACTGTGTTACTGTGCTGGTGTTACTGTGTTACTGTGCTGGTGTTACTGTGTGTTACTGTGCTTGTGTTACTGTGTGTGTTACTGTGCTGCTTGTGTTACTGTGCTTGTGTTACTGTGCTGGTGTTACTGTGTGTGTTACTGTGCTGGTGTTACTGTGCTGGTGTTACTGTGCTGGTGTTACTGTGCTTGTGTTACTGTGCTGCTGTGTTACTGTGTTACTGTGCTGGTGTTACTGTGTGTTACTGTGCTGGTGTTACTGTGTTACTGTGCTACTGTTACTGTGTTACTGTGCTGGTGTTACTGTGTGTTACTGTGCTGGTGTTACTGTGTTACTGTGCTGGTGTTGTGCTTGTGTTACTGTGCTGGTGTTACTGTGTTACTGTGCTTGTGTTACTGTGCTTGTGTTACTGTGCTTGTGTTACTGTGCTGGTGTTACTGTGCTGGTGTTACTGTGCTGGTGTTACTGTGCTTGTGTTACTGTGCTGGTGTTAGTGCTTGTGTTACTGTGCTGGTGTTAGTGCTTGTGTTACTGTGCTTGTGTTACTGTGCTTGTGTTACTGTGCTTGTGTTAGTGCTGGTGTTACTGTGCTTGTGTTACTGTGTTGGTGTTACTGTGTTACTGTGCTTGTGTTACTGTGCTTGTGTTACTGTGCTGCTGTTACTGTGCTTGTGTTACTGTGCTTGTGTTACTGTGCTTGTGTTACTGTGCTGGTGTTACTGTGCTGGTGTTACTGTGCTTGTGTTACTGTGCTGGTGTTAGTGCTGGTGTTAGTGCTTGTGTTACTGTGCTGCTTGTGTTACTGTGCTTGTGTTACTGTGCTTGTGTTACTGTGCTTGTGTTACTGTGCTGGTGTTACTGTGCTTGTGTTACTGGTGTTACTGTGTGTGTTACTGTGTTACTGTGCTTGTGTTACTGTGTGGTGTTACTGTGTTACTGTGCTTGTGTTACTGTGCTTGTGTTACTGTGCTGGTGTTACTGTGCTTGTGTTACTGTGCTGGTGTTACTGTGCTGGTGTTACTGTGCTTGTGTTACTGTGCTGGTGTTACTGTGCTGGTGTTACTGTGTTGGTGTTACTGTGTTACTGTGCTTGTGTTACTGTGCTGGTGTTACTGTGCTTGTGTTAGTGCTGGTGTTACTGTGCTTGTGTTACTGTGTTGGTGTTACTGTGTTACTGTGCTTGTGTTACTGTGCTTGTGTTACTGTGTTAGTGCTTGTGTTACTGTGCTTGTGTTACTGTGCTGGTGTTACTGTGTTACTGTGCTGGTGTTACTGTGCTTGTGTTACTGTGCTGTGTGTGTACTGTGTTACTGTGCTGGTGTTACTGTGTTACTGTGCTACTGTGTTACTGTGCTTGTGTTACTGTGCTTGTGTTACTGTGCTGGTGTTACTGTGTTACTGTGCTGGTGTTACTGTGCTGTGTTACTGTGCTGGTTGTTACTGTGTTACTGTGCTGGTGTTACTGTGTTACTGTGCTGGTGTTACTGTGCTGGTGTTACTGTGCTGGTGTTACTGTGCTGGTGTTACTGTGCTGGTGTTACTGTGCTTGTGTTACTGTGCTGGTGTTACTGTGTTACTGTGCTGGTGTTACTGTGTTACTGTGCTTGTGTTACTGTGCTTGTGTTACTGTGCTTGTGTTACTGTGCTGGTGTTACTGTGTTACTGTGCTTGTGTTACTGTGTTACTGTGCTGGTGTTACTGTGCTTGTGTTACTGTGCTGGTGTTACTGTGCTGGTGTTACTGTGCTTGTGTTACTGTGCTTGTGTTACTGTGCTGGTGTTAGTGCTGGTGTTAGTGCTTGTGTTACTGTGCTGGTGTTAGTGCTTGTGTTACTGTGCTGGTGTTACTGTGCTTGTGTTACTGTGCTTGTGTTACTGTGCTTGTGTTACTGTGCTTGTGTTACTGTGCTTGTGTTAGTGCTGGTGTTACTGTGCTTGTGTTACTGTGTTGGTGTTACTGTGTTACTGTGCTTGTGTTACTGTGCTTGTGTTACTGTGCTGGTGTTAGTGCTGGTGTTACTGTGCTTGTGTTACTGTGCTGGTGTTACTGTGCTGGTGTTACTGTGCTTGTGTTACTGTGCTGGTGTTACTGTGCTTGTGTTAGTGCTGGTGTTACTGTGCTTGTGTTACTGTGTTGGTGTTACTGTGTTACTGTGCTTGTGTTACTGTGCTGGTGTTACTGTGCTTGTGTTACTGTGTTGGTGTTACTGTGCTTGTGTTACTGTGCTTGTGTTACTGTGCTTGTGTTACTGTGCTTGTGTTACTGTGCTGGTGTTAGTGCTGGTGTTACTGTGTTACTGTGCTGGTGTTACTGTGCTTTACTGTGCTTGTGTTACTGTGTTACTGTGCTGGTGTTACTGTGCTGGTGTTACTGTGCTGGTGTTACTGTGTGTTACTGTGCTGGTGTTACTGTGTGTGTTACTGTGTTGGTGTTACTGTGTTACTGTGCTTGTGTTACTGTGCTGGTGTTACTGTGCTGGTGTTACTGTGCTGGTGTTACTGTGCTTGTGTTACTGTGCTTGTGTTACTGTGCTTGTGTTACTGTGCTTGTGTTACTGTGTTACTGTGCTGGTGTTACTGTGCTGGTGTTACTGTGCTGGTGTTAGTGCTTGTGTTACTGTGCTTGTGTTACTGTGCTTGTGTTACTGTGCTTGTGTTACTGTGCTGGTGTTACTGTGCTGGTGTTACTGTGCTTGTGTTACTGTGCTTGTGTTACTGTGCTTGTGTTACTGTGCTTGTGTTACTGTGCTTGTGTTACTGTGCTGGTGTTACTGTGCTGGTGTTACTGTGCTTGTGTTACTGTGCTTGTGTTACTGTGCTGGTGTTACTGTGCTGGTGTTACTGTGCTGGTGTTAGTGCTTGTGTTACTGTGCTTGTGTTACTGTGCTTGTGTTACTGTGCTGGTGTTACTGTGCTTGTGTTACTGTGCTTGTGTTACTGTGCTTGTGTTACTGTGCTTGTGTTACTGTGCTTGTGTTACTGTGCTGGTGTTACTGTGCTGGTGTTACTGTGCTGGTGTTACTGTGCTGGTGTTACTGTGTTACTGTGCTGGTGTTACTGTGTTACTGTGCTTGTGTTACTGTGCTTGTGTTACTGTGCTGGTGTGTTACTGTGCTTGTGTTACTGTGCTTGTGTTACTGTGTGGTGTGCTGGTGCTTGTGTGTTACTGTGCTGGTGTTACTGTGTTACTGTGTTACTGTGCTGGTGTTACTGTGTTACTGTGCTGTGTTACTGTGCTTGTGTTACTGTGCTTGTGTTACTGTGCTTGTGTTACTGTGCTGGTGTTAGTGCTGGTGTTAGTGCTGGTGTTAGTGCTGGTGTTACTGTGCTTGTGTTACTGTGCTTGTGTTACTGTGCTGGTGTTACTGTGTGTTACTGTGCTGTGTTACTGTGCTGGTGTTACTGTGCTGGTGTTACTGTGCTGGTGTTACTGTGCTTGTGTTACTGTGCTTGTGTTACTGTGCTGGTGTTACTGTGCTGGTGTTACTGTGTGTTACTGTGCTGGTGTTACTGTGCTGGTGTTACTGTGTTACTGTGCTGGTGTTACTGTGCTTGTGTTACTGTGCTTGTGTTAGTGCTGGTGTTACTGTGCTGGTGTTACTGTGCTTGTGTTACTGTGCTTGTGTTAGTGCTGGTGTTACTGTGCTTGTGTTACTGTGCTGGTGTTACTGTGTTACTGTGCTGGTGTTACTGTGCTGGTGTTACTGTGCTGGTGTTACTGTGCTTGTGTTACTGTGCTTGTGTTACTGTGCTTGTGTTACTGTGCTTGTGTTACTGTGCTTGTGTTACTGTGCTTGTGTTACTGTGCTGGTGTTAGTGCTGGTGTTAGTGCTTGTGTTACTGTGCTTGTGTTACTGTGCTTGTGTTACTGTGCTGGTGTTAGTGCTGGTGTTAGTGCTGGTGTTAGTGCTTGTGTTACTGTGCTGGTGTTACTGTGTGTTACTGTGCTGGTGTTACTGTGCTTGTGTTACTGTGCTTGTGTTACTGTGCTTGTGTTACTGTGCTGGTGTTACTGTGCTGGTGTTACTGTGCTTGTGTTACTGTGCTTGTGTTACTGTGCTGGTGTTACTGTGCTGGTGTTACTGTGCTGGTGTTACTGTGCTTGTGTTACTGTGTGTTACTGTGCTGGTGTTACTGTGCTGGTGTTACTGTGCTGGTGTTACTGTGCTGGTGTTACTGTGCTGGTGTTACTGTGCTGGTGTTACTGTGTGTTACTGTGCTGGTGTTACTGTGCTTGTGTTACTGTGCTGGTGTTACTGTGCTTGTGTTACTGTGCTTGTGTTACTGTGCTTGTGTTAGTGCTGGTGTTATGTGCTGGTGTTACTGTGCTTGTGTTACTGTGCTGGTGTTACTGTGTTACTGTGTTACTGTGCTGTTACTGTGTTACTGTGCTGGTGTTACTGTGCTTGTGTTACTGTGCTGGTGTTACTGTGCTTGTGTTACTGTGCTTGTGTTACTGTGCTTGTGTTACTGTGCTGGTGTTACTGTGTGTTACTGTGCTGGTGTTACTGTGTTACTGTGCTGGTGTTACTGTGCTGGTGTTACTGTGCTGGTGTTACTGTGCTTGTGTTACTGTGCTTGTGTTACTGTGCTGGTGTTACTGTGTGGTGTTACTGGTGTTACTGTGCTGGTGTTACTGTGTTACTGTGCTGGTGTTACTGTGCTTGTGTTACTGTGCTGGTGTTACTGTGCTGGTGTTACTGTGCTGGTGTTACTGTGCTTGTGTTACTGTGCTGGTGTTACTGTGCTGTGTTACTGTGCTGTGTTACTGTGCTGGTGTTAGTGCTGGTGTTACTGTGCTGGTGTTACTGTGCTGGTGTTACTGTGCTGGTGTTACTGTGCTTGTGTTACTGTGCTGGTGTTACTGTGCTGGTGTTACTGTGCTGGTGTTACTGTGCTGGTGTTACTGTGCTTGTGTTACTGTGCTGGTGTTAGTGCTGGTGTTACTGTGCTGGTGTTACTGTGCTGGTGTTACTGTGCTGGTGTTAGTGCTGTATTACTGTGCTGGTGTTACTGTGCTGGTGTTACTGTGCTTGTGTTACTGTGCTGGTGTTACTGTGCTTGTCTCACTGTGCTTGCGGGTGTTGAGCTCTGGCTCTTGGGTCCCGCCTCTCAACTGGGTCATTCCATTTCACTTCACCAAAGGCCTCCGACTCGACCCTTTCTAAATCTAGTGAACCTTTGTAACACAGTCACCCTGGACCCCTGGTGACACCCTGGACCCCTGGTGACACCCTGGACCCCTGGTGACACCCTGGACCCCTGGTGACACCCTGGACCCCTGGTGACACTCTGGACCCCTGGTGACACTCTGGACCCCTGGTGACACTCTGGACCCCTGGTGACACCCTGGACCCCTGGTGACACTCTGGACCCCTGGTGACACTCTGGACCCCTGGTGACACCCTGGACCCCTGGTGACACCCTGGACCCCTGGTGACACTCTGGACCCCTGGTGACACCCTGGACCCCTGGTGACACTCTGGACCCCTGGTGACACCCTGGACCCCTGGTGACACCCTGGACCCCTGGTGACACTCTGGACCCCTGGTGACACCCTGGACCCCTGGTGACACCCTGGACCCCTGGTGACACTCTGGACCCCTGGTGACACTCTGCACAATTTCAAGATTAGTAGGGAGCAGAGCGGACAGCACGCTGGACTTGTGATCCTGTGGTCCTGGGTTCGATCCCAGGCGCCGGCGAGAAACAATGGGCAGAGTTTCTTTCACCCTATGCCCCTGTTACCTAACAGTAAAATAGGTACCTGGGTGTTAGTCAGCTGTCACGGGCTGCTTCCTGGGGGGTGGAGGCCTGGTCGAGGACCGGGCCGCGGGGACACTAAAGCCCCGAAATCATCTCAAGATAACCTCAAGATAACCTCAATCTGCTTTGGTTCCTAAATACCATGTGGAGATTGAGTGGGCACTCGTCCCGTTAATACCTCAACAATGACCAACTTTGACCCTTTGTAACATCACGACTGGTGCCCAGAAAGGTGTGACATTTGGCACATTTGGGCACCTTTGGGTGCGGAATAAAGCAGTGTAGTCAAAGAAGTAGTTTGTGAAGCCATTCAGCTACCAGTCCCTGCTAATGTCACTATATCTTAACATATCTCACAATGCGTCATTCCCAATTTGGTTTTGAACACACCCCCAGGAAGCAGCCCGTGACAGCTGACTAACTCCCAGGTACCTATTTTACTGCTAGATAACAAGGGGCATAGGGTGAAAGAAACTCTGCCCATCGTTTCTTGCAGGCGCCGGGAATCGAACCCAGGCCACAGGATCATGTGTCCAGCGTGCACGGCGCCTGTGTGTGCGCGAGCGCGAGCGCGCGCTCCTCCCAGCGCCACTAATCCATTTCCACTCTTGAAACAATCCTTCCACTTCAACCCCCTCCCCCCCCTCCTTCCCTCCCCCCCCCCTCCTTCCCTCCCCCCCTCCTTCCCTCCCTCCCCCCCCCTCCTTCCTCCCTCCCCCCCCTCCTTCCCTCCCTCCTCCCCCCCCTCCTTCCCTCCCTCTCTCCCCCTCCTTCCCTCCCCCCCCCTCCTTCCCTCCCCCCTCCTTCCCTCCCCCCCCTCCTTCCCTCCCCCCCCTCCTTCCCTCCCCCCCTCCTTCCCTCCCCCCGCTCCTTCCCTCCCCCCCTCCTTCCCTCCCCCCCCTCCTTCCCTCCCTCTCTCCCCCTCACTCCCCTCTCTCTCACACTGTTGTCTCTCCCCGTCACACTGTTGTCTCTCCCCGTCACACTGTTGTCTCTCCCCGTCACACTGTTGTCTCTCCCCGTCACACTGATGTCTCTCCCCGTCACACTGATGTCTCTCCCCGTCACACTGATGTCTCTCCCCGTCACACTGTTGTCTCTCCCCGTCACACTGTTGTCTCTCCCCGTCACACTGTTGTCTCTCCCCGGCACACTGTTGTCTCTCCCGTCACACTGATGTCTCTCCCCGTCACACTGTTGTCTCTCCCCGTCACACTGTTGTCTCTCCCCGTCACACTGTTGTCTCTCCCCGTCACACTGTTGTCTCTCCCCGTCACACTGTTGTCTCTCCCGTCCACACTGTTGTCTCTCCCCGTCACACTGTTGTCTCTCCCCGTCACACTGATGTCTCTCCCCGTCACACTGTTGTCTCTCCCCGTCACACTGTTGTCTCTCCCCGTCACACTGTTGTCTCTCCCCGTCACACTGTTGTCTCTCCCCGTCACACTGATGTCTCTCCCCGTCACACTGTTGTCTCTCCCCGTCACACTGATGTCTCTCCCCGTCACACTGTTGTCTCTCCCCGTCACACTGATGTCTCTCCCCGTCACACTGATGTCTCTCCCCGTCACACTGATGTCTCTCCCCGCCACACTGATGTCTCTCCCCGTCACACTGTTGTCTCTCCCCCTCACACTGTTGTCTCTCCCCGTCACACTGTTGTCTCTCCCCGTCACACTGTTGTCTCTCCCCGTCACACTGATGTCTCTCCCCGTCACACTGATGTCTCTCCCCGTCACACTGATGTCTCTCCCCGTCACACTGTTGTCTCTCCCCGTCACACTGTTGTCTCTCTCTCCCCGTCACACTGTTGTCTCTCCCCGTCACACTGTTGTCTCTCCCCGTCACACTGATGTCTCTCCCCGTCACACTGTTGTCTCTCCCCGTCACACTGTTGTCTCTCCCCGTCACACTGTTGTCTCTCCCCGTCACACTGTTGTCTCTCCCCGTCACACTGTTGTCTCTCCCCGTCACACTGTTGTCTCTCCCCGTCACACTGTTGTCTCTCCCCGTCACACTGATGTCTCTCCCCGTCGTCACACTGTTGTCTCTCGTCCCGTCACACTGTTGTCTCTCCCCGTCACACTGTTGTTGTCTCTCCCCGTCACACTGTGTCTCTCCCCGTCACACTGATGTCTCTCCTCCCGTCACACTGTTGTCTCTCCCCGTCACACTGATGTCTCTCTCCCCGTCACACTGTTGTCTCTCCCCGTCACACTGATGTCTCTCCCCGTCACACTGATGTCTCCCTCCCCGTCACACTGATGTCTCTCCCCGCCACACTGATGTCTCTCCCCGTCACACTGTTGTCGGTCTCTTTCACTTCTCTTCTCCTCTCCCCTACACTGATGTCTCTCCCTCACCCCCTCACACTGTTTCCTGCCTCCCCCTCACCCTGATTTCTCTCCCCTCACAACATGTTGTCCTCTACCTCTGATCCCCCTCACACTGTTGTCCCTCCCCCTCACACTGTTGTCCTCATCTCCTACTCTTCCCTCTCCCCCTCACACTGTTGTCTCCTCTCCCTCTCGTCTCCTCGCTCTCTCTTCCTCCCCCTCACACTGATGTCTCCCTCACACTGATGTCTCCCCCTCACCTGATGTCTCCCTCACACTGATGTCCTCCCTCACACCTGGAGGGTGTCTCCCTCACACTGATGTCTCCCTCACACTGATGTCTCCCTCACACTGATGTCTCCCTCACACTGATGTCTCCCTCACACTGATGTCTCCCTCACACTGATGTCTCCCTCACACTGATGTCTCCCTCACACTGATGTCTCCCTCACACTGAGGGTCATCCCCCACACTGATGGTCTCCCTCCCACTGATGTCTCCCCTCACCACTGATGTCTCCCTCACACTGATGGTCTCCCTCACACTGATGTCCTCCCTCACACTGATGTCTCCCTCACAGTGATGTCTCCCTCACACTGATGTCTCCCTCACAGTGATGTCTCACCAGCATCAATGTATCCCGCGTACTGACGGAACATCAGCCGACATTAATAACGTTGAGAACCACTGACGTCACAACCAATGACGTTTTGGAAAACGTCAGTGACTTCAACGCTGATGTAAGGAAGGTCGCTTACATCTCCAGCACAGTTTCTACCTCTCTAGGTCCGGCCATCAGTGATGTCATCATACCCAAAGGCATCACAAACAATGAGTTCCAAACAATGTCAAAGAGCGGCCTCAAAACACTGACGTCAGGGCAGGAACACAGGGGGGGAGGGGACGAGGAAACACAGGGGGGGAGGGACGAGGGAAACACGGGGGAAGGGGAAGGGACGAGGGGACAAAGGGGGTGAGGGGGGGACGAGGGAACACAGGGATGGGGAAGGGGACGAGGGAACACAGGGATGGGAAGGGGACGAGGGGAAACACAGGGGGGGAGGGACGAGGGAACACAAGGGGGGGGAGGGACGAGGGAACACAGGGAAGGGAAGGGACGAGGGAACACAGGGGGGGGGAGGGACGAGGGACACACAGGGAAGAGAAGGGACGAGGGAAACACAGGGGGGGGGGGACAGGACGAGGGAACACAGGGGGGGGGGGGACCAGGACGAGGGAACACAGAGGGGGGAGGGACCAGAACGAGGAACACAGGGGGGGGCCAGGACGAGGGAACACAGGGGGGGAGGGACGAGGGAACACAGGGGGGGAGGGACGAGGGAACACAGGGGGGGAGGGACGAGGAACACGGGGGGGGGAGGGAGGGAGGGAACACAGGGGGGGAGGGACGAGGGAACAGGAAGGGGGGGGGGGGGGACGAGGGAACAAGGGGGGAAGGGGCAGGAAACACGGGGGGAGGGGCGAGGGAACACGGGGGGAGGGGGAGGAACACGGGGGGAGGGGGAGGGAACACGGGGGGGGAGGGGGAGGGAACACGGGGGGAGGGGGGGAACACGGGGGGAGGGGAGGGAACACGGGGGGGAGGGGCTGAGGGAACACGGGGGGAGGGGCAGAGGAACACGGGGGTGAGGGGGAGGAACACGGGGGGGAGGGGAGGAACACGGGGGGAGGGGGGGAACACGGGGGGAGGGGGGAACACAGGGGGGGTGAGGGGGAGGAACACGGGGGGGGGGGAGGGGGGGAGGAACACGGGGGGAGGGGGAGGGAACACGGGGGGGGGGGGGGGAGGGGGAACACGGGGGGAGGGGGAGGAACACGGGGGGAGGGGGAGGGAACACGGGGGGGGGGTGGGAGGGGGGGAACACGGGGAGGAGGGGGGGGAACACGGGGGGAGGGGGGGGAACACGGGGGAGGGGGGGAACACGGGGGGAGGGGGAGGAACACGGTGGGGAGGGGGGGGAACACGGGGGGAGGGGCAGGAACACGGTGGGAGGGGGGAACACGGGGGGAGGGGGAGGGGGAACACGGTGTGAGGGGGAGGGACACGGGGGGTGGGGGGGGAACACGGGGGAGGGGGAGGAACACGGGGGGAGGGGGGAGGGACACGGGGGGAGGGGGAGGAACACGGGGGGTGGGGAGGGAACACGGTGTGAGTGGGGGAACAAGGAACACGGTGTGAGGGGGAGGAACACGGGGGGAGGGGGAGGAACACGGGGGGAGGGGGAGGAACACGGGGGGAGGGGGAGGGAACACGGGGGGAGGGGGAGGAACACGGGGGGTGGGGGGGGAACACGGGGGGGTGGGGGAGGGACGAGGGAACACGGTGGGAGGGGGAGGAACACGGTGGGGGGGGGAACACGGGGGGTAGGGGGAGGAACACGGGGGGAGGGGGGGGAACACGGGGGGAGGGGGAGGAACACGGTGGGAGGGGGAGGAACACGGGGTGAGGGGGGGAGGAACACGGGGGGTAGGGGGAGGAACACGGTGGGAGGGGGGGGAACACGGGGGGAGGGGGGGAACACGGGGGGTGGGGGGGAACACGGGGGGAGGGGGGAGGAACACGGGGGGGAGAGGGGAGGAACACGGGGGTGAGGGGGAGGAACACGGGGGGAGGGGGAGGAACACGGGGGGAGGAACACGGTGGGAGGGGGAGGAACACGGGGGGAGAGGGAGGAACACGGTGTGAGGGGGAGGAACACGGGGGGTGAGGGGGAGGAACACGTGGGGGAGGGGGGGAACACGGGGGGGAGGGGGAGGAACACGGGGGGAGGGGGAGGAACACGGGGGGAGGGGGAGGAACACGGGGGGAGGGGGAGGAACACGGGGGGTAGGGGGAGGAACACGGGGGGGGGAGGGGGAGGAACGGTGTGAGGGGGGGGGAGGAACACGGGGTGAGGGGGGGGAACACGGGGGGAGGGGGAGGAACACGGGGGGGAGGGGGAGGAACACGGGGGGGAGGGGGAGGAACACAGGGGGGGAGGGGGAGGGAACACGGGGGGGGAAGGGGAGGAACACGGGGGGAGGGGGAGGAACACGGGGTGAGGGGAGGAACACGGGGTGAGGGGGGGGACACGTGGGGTGAGGGGGAGGAACACGGGGGGAGGGGGAGGAACACGGTGGGAGGGGGAGGGACACGAGGGGTGGGGAAGGAACACGGGTGGGTGGGGAAGGAACACGGTGGGAGGGGGAGGAACACGGTGGGGGGGGGAACACGGGGGTGAGGGGGAGGAACACGGTGTGAGGGGGGGAACACGGGGGAGGGGGGGAGGAACACGGGGGGAGGGGGAGGAACACGGTGGGGAGGGGAGGGACACGGGGGGAGGGGGAGGAACACGGGTGAGGAACACGGGGGGAGGACACGGTGGGTAGGGGGAGGAACACGGGGGGAGGGTGAGGAACACGGAGGGTGAGGGGAGGAACACGGGGTGAGGGGGGAGGAACACGGGTGGTGGGGGAGGAACACGGGGGGTGGGGGACGAACACGGTGTGAGGGGGAGGAACACGGGGGGGAGGGGAGGAACACGGGGGGGGGGGGAGGAACACGGGGGGGGGGGGAGGGGGAGGAACACGGGGGGAGGAACACGGGGGGTAGGGGGAGGAACACGGAGGGAGGGGGAGGAACACGGGGGGTAGGGGGAGGAACACGGGGGGTAGGGGGAGGGAACACGGGGGGAGGGGGAGGAACACGGGGGGAGGGGCAGGAACACGGGGGGAGGGGGAGGAACACGGGGGGAGGGGGAGGAACACGGGGGGAGGGGCAAGAACACGGGGGGAGGGGGGGAGGAACACGGGGGGAGGGGGAGGAACACGGGGGGAGGGGGAGGAACACGGGGGGTAGGGGGAGGAACACGGGGGGAGGGGGAGGAACACGGGGGGAGGGGGAGGAACACGGGGGGAGGGGGAGGAACACGGGGGGAGGGGGAGGAACACGGGGGGAGGGGGAGGAACACGGGGGGAGGGGGAGGAACACGGGGGGAGGGGGAGGAACACGGGGGGAGGGGGAGGAACACGGGGGGAGGGGGAGGAACACGGGGGGAGGGGGAGGAACACGGGGGGAGGGGGAGGAACACGGGGGGAGGGGGGGGAACACGGGGGGAGGGGCAGGAACACGGGGGGAGGGGCAGGAACACGGGGGGAGGGGGAGGAACACGGGGGGGGGGAGGAACACGGGGGGAGGGGGAGGAACACGGGGGGAGGGGGAGGAACACGGGGGGAGGAACACGGGGGGAGGGGGAGGAACACGGGGGGAGGGGCAGGAACACGGGGGGGAGGAACACGGGGGGAGGGGCAGGAACACGGGGGGAGGGGGGGAACACGGGGGGAGGGGGAGGAAACACGGGGGGTGGGGCAGGAACACGGGGGGAGGGGGAGGAACACGGGGGGGAGGGGGAGGAACACGGGGGGAGGGGGAGGAACACGGGGGAGGGGGAGGAACACGGGGGGAGGGGCAGGAACGCGGGGGGAGGAACACGGGGGGAGGGGGAGAGGAACACGGGGGGAGGGGGGGGAACACGGGGGGAGGGGCAGGAACACGGGGGGAGGAACACGGGGGGAGAGGCAGGAACACGGGGGGAGGGGCAGGAACACGGGGGGAGGGGCAGGAACACGGGGGGGAGGGGGAGGAACACGGGGGGAGGGGCAGGAACACGGGGGGAGGGGGAGGAACACGGGGGGGAGGGGGAGGAACACGGGGGGGAGGGGGAGGAACACGGGGGGAGGGGCAGGAACACGGGGGGAGGGGCAGGAACACGGGGAGGAACACGGGGGAGGAACACGGGGGGAGGGGCAGGAACACGGGGGGGAGGAAACACGGGGGGAGGGGGAGGAACACGGGGGGAGGGGCAGGAACACGGGGGGAGGGGCAGGAACACGGGGGGAGGGGCAGGAACACGGGGGAGGGGCAGGAACACGGGGGGAGGGGGAGGAACACGGGGGGGAGGGGGAGGAACACGGGGGGGGGGGGAGGAAAACGGGGGGAGGGGGAGGAACACGGGGGGAGGGGGAGGAACACGGGGGGAGGGGCAGGAACACGGGGGGAGGGGCAAGAACACGGGAGGGAGGGGCAAGAACACGGGGGGAGGGGGAGGAACACGGGGGAGGGGCAGGAACACGGGGGGAGGGGGAGGAACACGGGGGGAGGGGGAGGAACACGGGGGGGGGGAAGGAACACGGGGGGAGGGGAAGGAACACGGGGGGAGTGGAAGGAACACGGGGGGAGGGGCAGGAACACGGGGGGAGGGGCAGGAACACGGGGGGAGGGGCAGGAACACGGGGGGAGGGGCAGGAACACGGGGGGAGGGGCAGGAACACGAACACGGGGGGAGGAACAGGGGGAGGAACACGGGGGGGAGGGGGAGGAAACACGGGGGGAGGGGGAGGAACACGGGGGGAGGGGGAGGAACACGGGGGGAGGGGCAGGAACACGGGGGGAGGGGGGGAGGGGAGGAACACGGGGGAGGGGGAGGAACACGGGGGAGGGGCAGGAACACGGGGGGAGGGGGAGGAACACGGGGGGAGGAACACGGGGGGAGGGGCAGGAACACGGGGGGAGGGGAAGGAACACGGGGGGAGGGGGAGGAACACGGGGGGAGGGGCAGGAACACGGGGGGAGGGGCAGGAACACGGGGGGAGGGGCAGGAACACGGGGGGAGGGGCAGGAACACGGGGGGAGGGGCAGGAACACGGGGGGAGGGGCAGGAACACGGGGGGAGGGGCAGGAACACGGGGGGAGGAACACGGGGAGCAAGACTCGGGAGCCAGGAACATCACCCGGACATACCTTGTCTCTGACTCACTCCCCGCCCCTGTCCACCTCTGGACACGCACCGACCATATCCGGCTTCCCTGGACTCCTGCATGTCCGGCTTGACTTGTGAGAGTTTGGTCCACCAGGCTGTTGCTTGGAGCGGCCCACATACCCACCACAGCCCGGCTGATCCGGAACTTCTCTTAGAAAACAGTCCAGTTTCCTCTTGAAGATGTCCACGGTTGTTCCGGCAATATTTCTTATGCTTGCTGGGAGGATGTTGAACAACCGCGGACCTCTGATGTTTATACAGTGTTCTCTGATTGTGCCTATGGCACCTCTGCTCTTCACTGAACCTCTGATGTTTATACAGTGTTCTCTGATTGTGCCTATGGCACCTCTGCTCTTCACTGGACCTCTGATGTTTATACAGTGTTCTCTGATTGTGCCTATGGCACCTCTGCTCTTCACTGAACCTCTGATGTTTATACAGTGTTCTCTGATTGTGCCTATGACACCTCTGCTCTTCACCGGACCTCTAATGTTTATACAGAGTTCTCTGATTGTGCCTATGGCACCTCTGCTCTTCACCGGACCTCTGATGTTTATACAGAGTTCTCTGATTGTGCCTATGGCACCTCTGCTCTTCACTGGTTCAATCTTGCATTTTCTTCCATATCGTTCACTCCAGTACGTTGTTGTTTTACTGTGTAGATTTGGGACCTGACCCTCCAGTATTTTCCATGTGTATATTATTTGGTATCTCTCTCGTCTCCTTTCTAGTGAGTACATTTGGAGAGCTTTGAGACGATCCCAATAATTTAGGTGTTTTATCTCGTCTATGCGTGCCGTATATGTTCTCTGTATTCCCTCTATTTCAGCAATCTCTCCTGCTCTGAAGGGGGAAGTGAGTACTGAGCAGTACTCGAGACGGGACAACACAAGTGACTTGAAGAGTACAACCATTGTGATGGGATCCCTGGATTTGAAAGTTCTCGTAATCCATCCGATCATTTTCTGGCTGACGAGATATTTGCTTGGTTATGCTCCCTAAACGTTAGGTCGTCAGACATCATTATTCCCAAATCCTTGACATCACTTGAATGACGTAGAATATTCTTTTGATGTGAGCTTCAGGAGACAGGTTAGGTGTGATATGAACTCCTAGATCTTTCTGTCCGTTTCGTGAAGGAGTTCGTCTCCCATTCGGTTCCCTGTGTCTGGCCTGTTGTTCCCTTCACATAGTTTCATTTACTTGAGTTGAGCTCTAGTTCATTTGTTAGACCATTTCTTCAGTTTGTGTAGGTCATCTTGTAGCCTCCTGCTCTCTTCTTCTTTGTTGATAGTAGGTGCAGTTTGCATGAAGGGTTTGTCCTCCCGATGACTGCACCAGTACTGATGTTGTTGGACGCGTTTATGTTGAAGATGATCGGAGCTACCAAGGTGCTTGTTGCGTTGTGCTGTAGATAGAGGAACGGTGATTAAAACAGAGGTGTGTGTTAGAGGGAGACTTGCCGCACCGTAGGGCGGTGTGTTGTGTTTATGGCGTCAGCTGATCCTTGGTGCTGCGACGAGGCAGTTGTTTTCTGTGTTTAGCTGTTGGTGGCGCCAGGTATAAATGTGGCGCGGGTCAGATGTGACCCAATTTGTTGGTCGATTGGAGATATTTAGCCAGTGCTTTGACTATTTGGTATTTTTCTTGTGACGAGTGGTCACCGCCTCCTAATATATGCTCGATGGTGAAGGGTATTTTAAGTGCGATAAAGACTTGTTTGAAATTTACTCTGGCACTATAATGTCGGAAGCAGTGCAGGAGATAGTGTTCGACTGTTTCAGGCACCTGACAGTGAGTACAGAGTTCGTTGATGTCTGTTCTGTACTTAGAGCTGTGTGCTGCTAGTTTGGTGTGTCCCAGCCTTAATCTGGTCATCGTTACATCAATTTCTCTGCTTTTATATCGGACATGTTTCCAAGTTTCCCATTTCTTTTTAATGGACCCATAGTGCAAAGGTGAGCATAACGTTTTCCAGTTTGTTGCAAAATCCTGGGAGATGGTATCTTTGAAGGCTCCTTTACGTGCAACATGGGGAATTGGATGACGGGTAAGGTGAGGCGTGTTGTGCATCGCTTTGGCTAGTTGGTCTACAAGTTCATTATGGAGAATACCACAATGTGCTGGGACCCATTGGATAGAGGTGTCATAACCGTTCAATTGATGTTTGTGAAGAAGTTGAAGGCATGGGTAGACAATCTCCTTGCATGTTTTCGAAGAGTACGTAATTGCTTGAATCGCGCTCTTGGAGTCACTACAGATTGTATATATCCCAACTGGTAATGTTGTGATGATTTGGAGAGCTTGATACAAGGCATATAATTCCGCTGTGAAAATAGATAGTTGGTTTGGTAACCGCCATCCCTGCTTGAGATGGTATTCCGGTATCCATACAGCGCAAGTGACCGAGGGTACGTTGTTCATGAAGATGCGAGACCCATCTGTGTAAATCTCTGTGGTATTTGGGTAGCAATTTTTCATTGTTGAGACAAAGACTGAGGCTATGGCTGAGTTTGGTGCAGATTTTGGAATGTTGTCTTCGAGTTGTATTGCTGTATTAGGAGTTGTATAAAGCCAAGGTGGAATGGGGGGAACAGGAAGTTGGGTTTCACAGTTTTGGAGTAGGGAGAGGTCTATATTGAGGTTATTTGTAGCCCGTGTGAGGAAAGGTTGCGAGTGAATGGTTGGGGAGCGGGGGTTATGTGGGTTAACTGTTGGGTTAATTTTTGATCTGTATGGGTGTGTCTGGTGAGCAGTGGTACAGAGTGACAGATAGTTGGCACACATAATGTCTCGTCTGGTGGCTAGGCTTGTGAGGCCTGTTTCCCCGTAAAGTCCGAGGATTGGAGTTGAACGCATTGCGCCACATATAAGTCGCATGGCATTATTTTGTATGACCTCGAGGCTCTGTAGGTTAGTGGGCGCCGCCGACGCATATGCTTGGCAACAATAGTCTAGTTGGCTGCGAATGTAGGTTGTATAGAAACGGAGCAAGATTTTATGGTGTGCTCCCCAGGTGGTGCCAGTGAGGGCTTTCAGTATGGTGAGTCGGGGTTGTGTCGTCTGTTTAAGGTGTTGAATGTGTGCTTTCCAGGTAAGTAAGGGGGAGTCTAAGTGCATGCCAAGATATTTATGTTCTCGTACGTGTTGGATGGGAGTGTTGTGTATTGTGAGGGTGGGTAGATGAAGTAGTTTTTTTTTAGTGAAAACCTGATAGCAGGTTTTGGTAGTACTGACTTGAAGGCCCCATTGTTGTGTCCAATCTATGAGGTGGTCAAGTGCTGTTTGCATTGTTGAGACTGTATTAGGTAGGGCATTGTCTGAATAATACAGTGTTAAGTCGTCGGCGTACGCCGAGAGGTGAACAGGATGGGTGTTAGGCAAATCTGCTAAGAATGCGGCAAATAGGGTTGGGCTTAGTATGGAGCCTTGTGGGACACCTGTTTGTATTGGGATGCCATCGGAAAACTCGCCTTGTATAAAGACTTTGGAGGTCCTGTTTGTGAGATAGGACTGTAACCATAAAAGTAATCTTCCCTGTACGCCTAAACGTGCAAGCTTTGCGAGGAGGCAAGTATGAGGAATGCTATCAAAAGCTCCTTTGAGGTCTAGGTAGACAACAAGACAATATTTACTGCTTCTGAGAGAGGTGCGGATTTCATGTTCAAGGCAGAGTATTTGATCTAGCGTGGAGCATTGCGGTCGAAATCCAGCTTGGAGTGACGGTATAATATTGTTATACTCTAGGTACCATTGGAGGCGAGTATGTACTAGCCTTTCCATGACTTTACTGAGGCATGATAGTAGGGAGATAGGTCTGTATGACGCAGGTTGGGATGGGTCTTTTCCTGGTTTAAGGAACGGAAGAATAATACTGGTCTGCCATTGTGAAGGAATATTTCCGTGAGTCCAGCATAGATTGTAATAGTTTAGAAGAGTGCTGTGTGCAGTCGGTGGAAGATATTTGATGAGCTCATATGGAATTCCATCCTCTCCAGGTGCCTTGCCAAGAGGTAGGCGGTTTAAGGCCAATCGTAGCTCGCTTAAGGTGTACATGTTGTCGACGCCGAGCATGGGCAGCGGTATGGCACGGTCAATTTCTTGTCTGAGGGAGAGTTCTTGGGCATGAAGGAAGGGTGTTGAGAGGGTAACTTTAAGGCATTCAGCGAGAACACTTGCACGCTCCTGAGGTGTTTGACAGAGTGAACCGTTGATCATCAGGGGGAACGAAGGGAATGTTGGGCGACCTTTAATGCTGTTAAATGTAGCCCAGACTTTTGAGTGCGGCGTTGTGGGTGTGAGGCTATCACAGAATGTTGCCCATGATGCTCGTTTTGCTGATAGTATGGTTTTTTTGGCCGCTGCTGTAGCCCGCCGGAGATTGACCCAGTTCTGTCGGGAGGGTTGACGTCTTTGTTTTTGAATGGCTCATCGGCGTAAAGCGACTGTTCGTGCACATTCCGCGTTCCACCACGGTTTAAGTGGTTTGTTGGACCTATGTCCTGAAGTTTTCTTAAGCATTTGGGTGGCTGCAGAATTTATGGCCGAGGTCTGGACTGGTCAACCAGGCTGTTGGACGCGGCTGCTCACAGCCTGACGTATGAATCATAGCCTGGTTGATCAGGTATCCTTTGGAGGTGCTTATCCAGTTTATGTGTAGTGGAAGCGTGTGAACAGTCTCGGGCCTCTGATGTTGATAGTTCTCTCTTGAACACTGTGAGGGGTCGGCCAGTTATGTCCCTTATGTGTAGTGGAAGCGTGTTGAACAGTCTCGGGCCTTGATGTTGATAGTTCTCTCTTGAACACTGTGAGGGGTCGGCCAGTTATGTCCCTTATGTGTAGCGGAAGCGTGTTGAACAGTCTCGGGCCTCTGATGTTGATAGTTCTCTCTTGAACACTGTGAGGGGTCGGCCAGTTATGTCCTTATGTGTAGCGGAAGCGTGTTGAACAGTCTCGGGCCACTGATGTTGATAGTTCTCTCTTGAACACTGTGAGGGGTCGGCCAGTTATGCCCCTTATGTGTAGTGGAAGCGTGTTGAACAGTCTCCAGCCTCTGATGTTGATAGTTCTTCTTGAACACTGTGAGGGGTCGGCCAGTTATGTCCTTATGTGTAGTGGAAGTGAACACTCTGATGTTGATAGTTCTCTCTCAGAGTACCTGTTCTGCTCTTCAACGGGGGTATTCTGCACATCCTGCCATACCTCCTGGTCTCATGTGGTGTTATTTCTGTGTGCAGGTTTGGGACCAGCCCCTCTACTATTTTCCACGTGTAAATTATTATGTATCTCTCCCGCCTGCGCTCAAGGGAGTACAGATTTAGGCTCTTTAGTCGGTCCCAGTAATTTTGATGTTTTACTGAGTGGATTCTAGCAGTAAAGGATCTCTGCACGCTCTCCAGGTCAGTAATTTCTCCAACTTTGAAAGTGGCTGTCATTGTGCAGCAGTACTCCACTCTAGAGAGCACAAGCGTCTTGAAGAGTATCATCATCGGTATAGCATCTCTAGTGTGAAAGGTTCTTGTTATCTAACCTGTCATTTTTCTTGCAGTTGTGATGGCTACGTTATTGTGTTCTTTGAATGTAAGGTCTTCCGACATGAGTACACCCAGATCCTTTACATTGCCTTGCCCGAGTTTTGTATGTGGTTTCCGTTTTTATATTTTCATTTTTTCCGTAGCGCATGAGCTGGAACTTATCTTCGTTAAATATCATTTTATTTTTTGCAGCTCATAGAAAGACCTGATCTACATCTAATTGGAGGTTTGCCGTGTTCTCTATATTGTCTACTCTCATAAAAATCCTAGTGTCATCTGCAAAGGATGATACAGTGCTATAGCTTGTGTCCTAGTCTATGTTCGATATGAAGACGAGAGAGTACTGGAGCCAGCACAGTACCCTGGGGGACTGAGTACTGGAGCCAGCACAGTACCCTGGGGGACTGAGTACTGGACACCATGGGTCACATTTGTCAAAGGCTTTTGCAAAATCTGTGTAAATTACATCAGCGTTTTGTTTGTCTTCCATAGCATCTAATGCCATATCATAGTGGTGCAGCAACTGTGACAGGCAAGAGCGCCCTGTTCTGAACCCGTGTTGTCCGGGGTTATGGAGATGCTGTGATCCCATGTATTTTGTGATCTTACTTCTTAGCACTCTCTCAAAGATTTTTATGATGTGTGATGTTAGTGCTATCGGTCTGTAATTTGCCTCCTTTAAGGAGTGTTGTTATCTCTGCTGGTCCATGTACACCTCAAGCCGTGTACGTGTGGTTCAAGTACACTTAAGGCCATGTATATATTTTACGTAATTGAGACATTTGCTGAATTGGAGTTTAGAGCGGAAGGCTTCACATTAAGAAGCGAGCAGTTTATAAGCTCGTCTGCCCTGGGAAACATCAGGTGACGCTCTCTCCAAGATGGGGGAGGTGGCGGGTCCTCTCTTATTCTTGTTGTTTCTGTAACATGCTGCTTTAAGGTGGTGAAGCTGTGTCTGCTGTGTCTACTGTGTCTGCTGTGTCTACTGTGTCTACTGTGTCTGCTGTGTCTGCTGTGTCTACTGTGTCTACTGTGTCTACTGTGTCTACTGTGTCTACTGTGTCTACTGTGTCTACTGTGTCTACTGTGTCTACTGTGTCTACTGTGTCTACTGTGTCTACTGTGTCTACTGTGTCTACTGTGTCTACTGTGTCTACTGTGTCTACTGTGTCTACTGTGTCTACTGTGTCTGCTGTGTCTGCTGTGTCTACTGTGTCTACTGTGTCTACTAGTTTTGCTCTGCATGTCTCCTCACCCCTCCCCCCCCCCAATGTGGGTCCATGTTTATCATGTTTACTTCCCAGTGGCTGAAGTCCCAGTGTGTGTATTTACTACTTGTGTCTGCAGAATCGAGCTATTAGCTCTTGGACCCCGCCTTTCTAACCAATATATTTTTTGTCTATTATATCTATTACATGTAGTACTCTGCTTGATGGGAGTTCTACTGTCCAAGCCCGGCCCGAGGCCAGGCTTGACTTGTGAGAGTTTGGTCCACCAGGCTGTTGCCTGGAGCGGCCCGCAGGCCCACATACCCACCACAGCCCGGTTGGTCCGGCACTCCTTCGAGAAAACCGTCCAGTTTCCTCTTGAAGATGTCCACGGTTGTTCCGGCAATATTTCTTATGCTCGCTGGGAGGACGTTGAACAACCGCGGACCCCTGATGTTTATACAGTGTTATACAGAAATATAGCAGCCAATAACAGGTGTGTGTGTGTGTGTGTGTGTGTGTGTGTGTGTGTGTGTGTGTGTGTGTGTGTGTGTGTGTGTGTGTGTGTGAGTGAGTGTGAGTGTGTGTGTGTGTGTGTGTGTGTGTGTGTGTGTGTGTGTGTGTGTGTGTGTGTGTGTGTGTGTGTGTGTGTGTGTGTGTGTGTGTGTGTGTGTGTGTGTGTGTGTGTGTGTGTGTGTGTGTGTGTGTGTGTGTGTGAGTGAGTGTGAGTGTGAGTGTGTGTGTGTGTGTGTAACATTGGACAGAAAGATCACTCACATGCCACCGTATAAAGTGACCCAAACGGATAGTAACAAAAGTGGCGCCTGAGGGAAGGCGACGCTGGAACTCACCACAATGTCCTCGTCGTCTAGAGAGGTGTGACTGCAGGCGGAGATCCGCACCTTCCGGCTGTTCCAGAATCTTGGGAAGGTGTGGAACTGGGAGCTCGAACGACGTGCCCTCGGCTCGCCCCCGTTGGGCATCCTCTTCAAGTTGCCAGTCATGTAGAAGCTGGAGTGTATGTCTACCGCCCGAGGTAGTAGGAAGAGCAGGGTGAAGGAGAGAGGCAGGGTGAGGGAGAGAGGCAGGGTGAGGGAGAGAGGCAGGGTGAGGGAGAGAGGCAGGGTGAGGGAGAGAGGCAGGGTGAGAGAGAGGCAGGGTGAGGGAGAGAGGCAGGGTGAGGGAGAGAGGCAGGGAGGGAGGGATAGAGCTGGATAGATGAGGGAAGAAGCTAATGAAAACACTGAAGGTGTAGACGGAAAGTAGACAATTATAGAAAAGCGTCGGCAGACCGTCTCCTCCACAGCTGACTATGGCAACGCCACAGCTGACTATGGCAACGACACAGCTGACTATGGCAACGCCACAGCTGACTATGGCAACTCCACAGTCGACTATGGCAACTCACACAGTCGACTATGGCAACTCACACAGTCGACTATGGCAACTCCCACAGCCGACTATGGCAACTCACACCACAGCAACTCACACCGACTATGGCAACTCCCACAGCCGACTATGGCAACTCCCACAGCCGACTATGGCAACTCCCACAGCCGACTATGGCAACTCCCACAGCCGACTATGGCAACTCACACAGCCGACTATGGCAACTCACACAGTCGACTATGGCAACTCACACAGTCGACTATGGCAACTCACACAGTCGACTATGGCAACTCACACAGTCGACTATGGCAACTCACACAGCCGACTATGGCAACTCACACAGCCGACTATGGCAACTCCACAGCCGAGTATGGCAACTCCCACAGCTGACTATGGCAACTCCCACAGCTGACTATGGCAACTCCCACAGCTGACTATGGCAACTCCCACAGCTGACTATGGCAACTCCCACAGCTGACTATGGCAACTCCCACAGCTGACTATGGCAACTCCCACAGCTGACTATGGCAACTCCCACAGCTGACTATGGCAACTCCCACAGCTGACTATGGCAACTCACACAGCCGACTATGGCAACTCCACAGCCGAGTATGGCAACTCCACAGCTGACTATGGCAACTCACACAGCTGACTATGGCAACTCACACAGCTGACTATGGCAACTCACACAGCTATTATTTAGTCAAACTTATTTCTATCCCATTTTTTCAATCCGTTTCACAACTTAATTTCCTCAGTTTCTCTTCAATATTTGGTGACATGTTTCACATCACATTAGGGATCACATTGTGACCTTCGCTCTCACCTCTGAGGAACATTTCACGTTTATTATAGTGTTGCGATCTTTCTCATTACACTTCCACTGGACTTTCCTCTCTCGTCTCTCACTCAAAACTGTTCTTATTTTATTTTTCCAAGAATGAGACGTCATGACATAGTCACACTTGCTCTCTCAGCCTGAGACAAATACCACATTAGTACACTTTAAAGCCAATATAGACGAAGGTTTCTATAATTCAAACTTTATCATAAATAGAAAATAATACATTTGTGCCAAGGTAATGTCTTGGATTACACGTACACACACCCCCACACCCCACACGTGGACCCCACACCCCACACGTGGACCCACACCCCACACGTGGACCCCACACCCCCACACGTGGACCCCACACCCCCACACACGTGGACCCCACACCCCCACACGTGGACCCCACACCCCCACACGTGGACCCCACACCCCCACACGTGGACCCCACACCCCCACACGTGGACCCCACACCCCCACACGTGGACCCCACACCCCCCACACGTGGACCCCACACCCCCACACGTGGACCCCACACCCCCCACACGTGGACCCCACACCCCCACACGTGGACCCCACACCCCCACACGTGGACCCCACACCCCACACGTGGACCCCACACCCCCACACGTGGACCCCACACCCCCCACACGTGGACCCCACACCCCCACACGTGGACCCCACACCCCCCACACGTGGACCCCACACCCCCACACACACGTGGACCCCACACCCCCACACACGTGGACCCCACCCCCCACACACGTGGACCCCACACCCCCCACACGTGGACCCCACACCCCCACACGTGGACCCCACACCCCCACCCTCAAACACACAAACACACACACACACACACACACAAACACTGCTGAGAGGTGTGTAACCAGCCGGTATTTCGTTTCAAGCACTTCAAAAATGCTCTTCAACTTAAATAAATCTCAGACATAAATACTGGAAGAGGACGAGATCCTCAAAGGCCCCCGAGCCGCCCCTAGAGGTGAGGTACTCCTCCTGAGGGGCGCCGTGCCCCTACCTCCCCTGGGAGGTGAGGTAACTCCTCCTGAGGGACGCCGTGCCCCTACCTACCTCCCTCCCTCCAGGTCCTGCAGGAAATTAACACCAGGAGAGATGATAAGAGATCAGAACCAAATATGCGTCTGAGGCAAGTTTCAAACACATTTATTTTCCTCTTTGAGACACACGAGAGGACCCACGCCCAGGCTGGTAGAGAAAGGTGAGATGTAAGCACTCAGAGCAACCCACGGCCACTCAGACCAGCCGGAGACCCGCGGACACTCAGACCAGCCGGAGAGACCCACGGACACTCAGACCAGCCGGAGAGACCCGCGGACACTCAGACCCGCCAGAGACCCACGGACACTCAGACCAGCCGGAGAGACCCGCGGACACTCAGACCAGCCGGAGAGACCCGCGGACACTCAGACCAGCCGGAGAGACCCGCGGACACTCAGACCAGCCGGAGACCCACGCAGGATTATACTGTGAATGTTGTAGTCAATTATACACAGATATCAGTTCATTAACCGACCAAAATTCCTGTATGTTGTCATGTCTTGAGGAAATATGTCAGGTCATAGAAGCTTCCGGTCGTTTCATACAACTAATATTACATTGTTAACATTGTAATGTTGTAACGGGCATGCTAGAGGGAATATAATGTAGTGTATATATTATTATGTAGTTACATATGTAGACTTGCGATATGTGTAGCGAATATACTGTAATATAAGTCGTAATTAATTCGTCGACCAGTAACTGCTGACAGACCTCCCACATAACCCCCCCCCCCCGCACCAACCACTTGGGGTCGACGGTAGAGCGTCGTGCAGGTCGGCGTTCAATCCCCGACCGTCCACAAGCGGTTGGGCACCATTACTTCTCTCCGTCCCATCCCCAAATCCTTATCCTGACCCCTTCCCAGTGCTGTATAGTCGAGCTCGGCCCCCAGGGGCCAGCAACACTCGGGGCCCCCCCCCCAGGGGCCAGCAACACTCGCCCCCCCCAGGGGCCAGCAACACTCGGGGGCCCCAGGGACCAGCAACACTCGGGGGCCCCAGGGACCAGCAACACTCGGGGGCCCCAGGGACCAGCAACACTCGGGGGCCCCAGGGACCAGCAACACTCGGGGGCCCCAGGGACCAGTAACACTCGGGGGGCCCCCCCCAGGGGCCAGCAACACTCGGGGGCCCCAGGGACCAGCAACACTCGGGCCCCCCCCCAGGGGCCAGCAACACTCGGGGGCCCCAGGGACCAGCAACACTCGGGGCCCCCCCCAGGGACCAGCAACACTCGGGGCCCCCCCCAGGGACCAGCAACACTCGGGGGCCCCAAGGACCAGTAACACTCGGGGGCCCCCCCCAGGGGCCAGCAACACTCGGGGGCCCCAGGGACCAGCAACACTCGGGGCCCCCCCCAGGGGCCAGCAACACTCGGGGGCCCCAGGGACCAGCAACACTCGGGGCCCCCCAGGGACCAGCAACACTCGGGGGGCCCCAGGGACCAGCAACACTCGGGGGCCCCCCAGGGATCAGCAACACTCGGGGCCCCCAGGGACCAGCAACACTCGGGGGCCCCAGGGACCAGCAACACTCGGGCCCCCCCCCAGGGACCAGCAACACTCGGGGCCCCCCCCCCCAGGGGCCAGCAACACGCGGGGCCCCCCCCCAGGGGCCAGCAACACTCGGGGCCCCCCCCAGGGGCCAGCAACACTCGGGGCCCCCCCAGGGGCCAGCAACAAGGCTATAGAGTAATATGAAATGACGCTTGGCACTGTATGGGCTTCAGGGGGGGGGGAGGGGAGGATGGGTAAGGGGTCAGGTCAGGGGGATGGGTAAAAGGGAACGGTAAGGGGGGGGAGGGGAGGATGGGTAAAAGGGAAGGTAAGGGAGGGTAAGGGAGGGGGGGGGGTGGGAAGGTAAGGGGTCTAACAAGATGAACCGCCTCACCAATTTACTGCTGAAGGGGGTAGTATTAATAGTGCCCCCCCCTCCCGCCCCCACCCCCCCTCCCCCTCCCCCCCACCTTCAAGGGCACGGTGTCAACACTCCTCCTTGTTGTTCCTCTCTCCCTCCCTCTCCCCTCTCCCTCTCCCCCCTCTCTCCCCCTCTCTCTCCCCTCCCTCTCTCCCCTCTCTCACTTTCTCACTAAATTCCAGTCTTTTCTGTATTAAGAAAAATGCTGAAACAGCTATTAAGGAGCAGTTCGATAATTCATCTGAGCGCCACCACGTTCTGGGAGCCAAGTGAGCACTACAATCATCAGCGGCATATGCTACACTGGTCAACATAAGAACTGCATTTTGAAACTTGTAAAGAATCATTCAGGACCCTGTATACCACGTATGTCAGACCAATCCTGGAGTATGCAGCTCCAGCATGGAGTCCCTACCTTGTTAAATACAAGACAATGTTAGAGAACATTCAGAGGCATGCCACCAGACTGGTCCCACAGCTGAGAGGTAGAGTTACGAGGAAAAGTTACGGGAATTATAGTTGCGTCCCATGAAAACACATTAGTTAGGCGAGACATGATCACTACCTACAAAATCCTCAGAGGAATTGACAGGGTAGATAAGGATAAACTATTCAACACGGGTGGAACGCGAACAAGGGGACACAGGTGGAGACTGAGTACCCACATGAGCCACAGAGACGTTAGAAAGAACTTTTTCAGTGTGGGAGTAGTTAACAGGTGGAATGCATTAGGCAGTGATGTGGTGGACGGGATCACACGCCCCCCAGGATCACACGCCCTTCCAGGATCACACGCCCTTCCAGGATCACACGCCCCTCCAGGATCACACGCCCCCCCCCAGGATCACACGCCCCCCCAGGATCACACGCCCCCCAGGATCACACGCCGGACGGGATCACACGCCCCCCAGGATCACACGCCCCCCAGGATCACACGCCCCCCCAGGATCACACGCCCCCCCAGGATCACACGCCCCCCCAGGATCACACGCCCCCCCAGGATCACACGCCCCCCCAGGATCACACGCCCCCCCAGGATCACACGCCCCCCCAGGATCACACGCCCCCCAGGATCACACGCCCCCCAGGATCACACGCCCCCCAGGATCACACGCCCCCCAGGATCACACGCCCCCCAGGATCACACGCCCCCCAGGATCACACGCCCCCCAGGATCACACGCCCCCCAGGATCACACGCCCCCCAGGATCACACGCCCCCCCAGGATCACACGCCCCCCCCAGGATCACACGCCCCCCCAGGATCACACGCCCCCCCAGGATCACACGCCCCCCCAGGATCACACGCCCCCCAGGATCACACGCCCCCCAGGATCACACGCCCCCCAGGATCACACGCCCCCCAGGATCACACGCCCCCCCAGGATCACACGATCACACCCCACCAGGATCACACGCCCACCAGGATCACACGCCCCCCAGGATCACACGCCCCCCAGGATCACACGCCCCCCAGGATCACACGCCCCCCCAGGATCACACGCCCCCCCAGGATCACACGCCCCCCCAGGATCACACGCCCCCCCAGGATCACACGCCGTGTACAGGGTGACACAGCGACCACTTACTGCTACACACAGTACAGGGTGACACAGCGACCACTTACTGCTACACACAGTACAGGGTGACACAGCGACCACTTACTGCTACACACAATACAGGGTGACACAGCGTCCACTTACTGCTACACACAGTACAGGGTGACACAGCGACCATTTACTGCTACACACAGTACAGGGTGACACAGTACAGGGTGACACAGCGACCACTTACTGCTACACACAGTACAGGGTGACACAGCGACCACTTACTGCTACACACAGTACAGGGTGACACAGCGACCACTTACTGCTACACACAGTACAGGGTGACACAGCGACCACTTACTGCTACACACAGTACAGGGTGACACAGCGACCACTTACTGCTACACACAGTACAGGGTGACACAGCGACCACTTACTGCTACACACAGTACAGGGTGACACAGCGACCACTTACTGCTACACACAGTACAGGGTGACACAGCGACCACTTACTGCTACACACAGTACAGGGTGACACAGCGACCACTTACTGCTACACACAGTACAGGGTGACACAGCGACCACTTACTGCTACACACAGTACAGGGTGACACAGTACAGGGTGACACAGCGACCATTTACTGCTACACACAGTACAGGGTGACACAGCGACCACTTGCTGCTACACACAGTACAGGGTGACACAGCGACCACTTACTGCTACACACAGTACAGGGTGACACAGCGACCATTTACTGCTACACACAGTACAGGGTGACACAGCGACCATTTACTGCTACACGCAGTACAGGGTGACACAGCGACCACTTACTGCTACACACAGTACAGGGTGACACAGCGACCACTTACTGCTACACACAGTACAGGGTGACACAGCGACCACTTACTGCTACACACAGTACAGGGTGACACATCGACCACTTACTGCTACACACAGTACAGGGTGACACAGCGACCACTTACTGCTACACACAGTACAGGGTGACACAGCGACCACTTACTGCTACACACAGTACAGGGTGACACAGCGACCATTTACTGCTACACACAGTACAGGGTGACACATCGACCATTTACTGCTACACACAGTACAGGGTGACACAGCGACCATTTACTGCTACACACAGTACAGGGTGACACAGCGACCACTTACTGCTACACACAGTACAGGGTGACACAGCGACCACTTACTGCTACACACAGTACAGGGTGACACAGCGACCACTTACTGCTACACACAGTACAGGGTGACACAGCGACCACTTACTGCTACTGCTACACACAGTACAGGGTGACACAGCGACCACTTACTGCTAGACACAGTACAGGGTGACACAGCGACCACTTACTGCTACACACAGTACAGGGTGACACAGCGACCACTTACTGCTACACACAGTACAGGGTGACACAGCGACCACTTACTGCTACACACAGTACAGGGTGACACAGCGACCACTTACTGCTACACACAGTACAGGGTGACACAGCGACCATTTACTGCTACACAAAGTACAGGGTGACACAGCGACCACTTACTGCTACACACAGTACAGGGTGACACAGCGACCATTTACTGCTACACACAGTACAGGGTGACACAGCGACCACTTACTGCTACACACAGTACAGGGTGACACAGCGACCACTTACTGCTACACACAGTACAGGGTGACACAGCGACCACTTACTGCTACACACAGTACAGGGTGCTACACACAGTACAGGGTGACACAGCGACCACTTACTGCTACACACAGTACAGGGTGACACAGCGACCACCACTTACTTCTACACACAGTACAGGGTGACACAGCGACCACTTACTGCTACACACAGTACAGGGTGACACAGCGACCACTTACTGCTACACACAGTACAGGGTGACACAGCGACCATTTACTGCTACACACCGTACAGGGTGACACAGCGACCACTTACTGCTACACACAGTACAGGGTGACACAGCGACCACTTACTGCTACACACAGGGCAGGGTGACACAGCGACCACTTACTGCTACACACAGGGCAGGGTGACAGTACAGGGTGACACAGCGACCACTTACTGCTACACACAGTGCAGGGTGACAGTACAGGGTGACACAGCGACCACTTACTTCTACACACAGTACAGGGTGACACAGCGTCCACTTACTGCTACACACAGTACAGGGTGACACAGCGACCACTTACTGCTACACACAGTACAGGGTGACACAGTACAGGGTGACACAGCGACCATTTACTGCTACACACAGTACAGGGTGACACAGCGACCACTTACTGCTACACACAGTACAGGGTGACACAGCGACCACTTACTGCTACACACAGTACAGGGTGACACAGCGACCATTTACTGCTACACACAGTACAGGGTGACACAGCGACCACTTACTGCTACACACAGTACAGGGTGACACAGCGACCACTTACTGCTACACACAGTACAGGGTGACACAGCGACCACTTACTGCTACACACAGTACAGGGTGACACAGCGACCACTTACTGCTACACACAGTACAGGGTGACACAGCGACCATTTACTGCTACACACAGTACAGGGTGACACAGCGACCACTTACTGCTACACACAGTACAGGGTGACACAGCGACCACTTACTGCTACACATAGTACAGGGTGACACAGTACAGGGTGACACAGCGACCATTTACTGCTACACACAGTACAGGGTGACACAGCGACCACTTACTGCTACACACAGTACAGGGTGACACAGCGACCACTTACTGCTACACACAGTACAGGGTGACACAGTACAGGGTGACACAGCGACCATTTACTGCTACACACAGTACAGGGTGACACAGCGACCACTTACTGCTACACACAGTACAGGGTGACACAGCGACCACTTACTGCTAAACACAGTACAGGGTGACACAGTACAGGGTGACACAGCGACCACTTACTTCTACACACAGTACAGGGTGACACAGTACAGGGTGACACAGCGACCACTTACTGCTACACACAGTACAGGGTGACACAGCGACCACTTACTGCTAAACACTGTACAGGGTGACACAGCGACCACTTACTGCTACACACAGTACAGGGTGACACAGCGACCACTTACTGCTACACACAGTACAGGGTGACACAGCGACCACTTACTGCAACACACAGTACAGGGTGACACAGCGACCACTTAATGCTACACACAGTACAGGGTGACACAGCGACCACTTACTGCTACACACAGTACAGAGTGACACAGTACAGGGTGACACAGCGACCACTTACTGCTACACCCAGAACAATGTGTGTGTGAAGTAGGGGAAGATCTGCTAAAGTTTTGTTGAAAAGACTGGCCCAGATACAGCTGTATCAGGCAGCTGTATGGACCCTTTGAACGCCTCACTACAGATAAGTGGCGAGATGTTGGGTACGAGAAGCAAGCTGCGAGCCACAAGCATTAGATTTAGCTACTCTGAACAAAATGTCCATGTAGCACGGGCTATGGCGAGCCCCTATCCAGAGAAGTCATCTCTCCCTGATGTTATAACGGAAGGGGGGACTTCTCCCCCTCTTCCCCCTCACTAACCAGGTGAAACCGACAGGCCGCAGCTCCCCAGAGGCCACAGTATAGAGGCACAGCACCCGTACCTTACCTGTGGCCACACTCTACCATCCCGTATTACGCTTCCCTCTGTTCTCTTGTAGATTATCCTAAACGAGGCAGAGAGCTGGCGCAAACAGCCTCATTGATCTTTGTTTTGGGGAGTTTTTCTGGCGGCTTCATTTTTTTGTCCCTTGTGTGTGTGATGGCATAGAAAACGGAGAGCGGGTGAGTGGATCCCATTGTCGTTCCGAACCGTTTGGGCACTTTCACACGACCTTTCCCCCCCCCCTCCACCTGGGGACCAAGCCACCACCCCTGGGGACCACCCCTGGGGACCAAGCCACCACCCCTGGGGACCACCCCTGGGGACCAAGCCACCACCTCTGAGGACCACCCCTGGGGACCAAGCCACCACCCCTGAGGACCACCCCTGGGGACCAAGCCACCACCCCTGAGGACCACCCCTGGGGACCAAGCCACCACCCCTGAGGACCACCCCTGGGGACCAAGCCACCACCCCTGAGGACCACCCCTGGGGACCAAGCCACCACCCCTGAGGACCACCCCTGGGGACCAAGCCACCACCCCTGAGGACCACCCCTGGGGACCAAGCCACCACCCCTGAGGACCACCCCTGGGGACCAAGCCACCACCCCTGAGGACCACCCCTGGGGACCAAGCCACCACCCCTGAGGACCACCCCTGGGGACCAAGCCCCACCCCTGAGGACTACCCCTGGGGACCAAGCCACCACCCCTGAGGACCACCCCTGGGGACCAAGGCACCACCCTGAGGACCACCCCTGGGGACCAAGCCACCACCCCTGAGGACCACCCCTGGGGACCAAGCCACCACCCCTGAGGACCACCCCTGGGGACCAAGCCACCACCCCTGAGGACCCCCCCTGGGGACCAAGCCACTACCCCTGAGAACCAAGCCACCACCCCTGGGGACCAAGCCACCACCCCTGGGGACCAAGCCACCACCCCTGGGGACCAAGCCACCACCCCTGAGGACCACCCCTGGGGACCAAGCCACCACCCCTGAGGACCACCCCTTGGGACCAAGCCACCACCCCTGAGGACCACCCCTGGGGACCAAGCCACCACCCCTGAGGACCACCCCTGGGAACCAAGCCACCACCCCTGAGGACCACCCCTGGGGACCAAGCCACCACCCCTGAGGACCACCCCTGGGGACCAAGCCACCACCCTGAGGACCCCCCCTGGGGACCAAGCCACCACCCCTGAGAACCAAGCCACCACCCCTGGGGACCAAGCCACCACCCCTGGGGACCAAGCCACCACCCCTGGGGACCAAGCCACCACCCCTGGGGACCAAGCCACCACCCCTGGGGACAAAGCCACCACCCCTGGGGACAAAGCCACCACCCCTGGGGACCAAGCCACCACCCCTGGGGACCAAGCCACCACCCCTGGGGACCAAGCCACCACCCCTGGGGACCAAGCCACCACCCCTGGGGACCAAGCCACCACCCCGGGGGACCAAGCCACCACCCCTGGGGACCAAGCCACCACCCCTGGGGACCAAGCCACCACCCCTGGGGACCAAGCCACCACCCCTGGGGACCAAGCCACCACCCCTGGGGACCAAGCCACCACCCCTGGGGACCAAGCCAGGGATGACGTTGTCAAGAAGCCAGAGGCGTCAAGCCACATTACCAGTTGTCAACCACCGAGGAATGCATCATCCACTCATAAAAGTCGTGAGCCTGTGACGGATGCAACCCAGACTGACCGTCTCTCTCCCTTTCCCATATTGCTCTCTCAGTCCCTATTTTCCCCTCTCTCCCTCTCTCCCTCTCCCTCTCTCCCTCTCTCTCTCTCTCCACATAAAACAAATCCAAAGCTATGTCACACGCTGTAAAGGATCTGGGTGTACTCATGTGGGAAGACCTTACCTTTAAAGAACACAATAAAGTAGCCGTCACAACTGCAAGAAAAATGACAGGTTGGATAACAAGAACTTTTCACACTAGAGATGCTATACCGATGATGATACTCTTCAAGACGCTTGTGCTCTCTAGAGTGGAGTACTGCTGCACAATGACAGCCCCTTTCAAAGCTGGAGAAATTGCTGACCTGGAGAGCGTGCAGAGATCCTTTACTGCTAGAATCCACTCAGTAAAACACCTAAACTATTGGGACCGACTAAAGAGCCTAAATCTGTACTCCCTTGAGCGCAGGCGGGAGAGATACATAATAATTTACACGTGGAAAATATTAGAGGGGCTGGTCCCAAACCTGCACACAGAAATACCACCACATGAGACCAGAAGGCATGGCAGGATGTGCAGAATACCCCCGTTGAAGAGCAGAGGTGCAACAGGTACTCTGAGAGAGAACTCTATCAACATCAGAGGCCCGAGACTGTTCAACACGCTTCCACTACACATAAGGGACATAACTGGCCGACCCCTCACAGTGTTCAAGAGAGAACTATCAACATCAGAGGCCCGAGACTGTTCAACACGCTTCCACTACACATAAGGGACATAACTGGCCGACCCCTCACAGTGTTCAAGAGAGAACTATCAACATCAGAGGCCCGAGACTGTTCAACACGCTTCCACTACACATAAGGGACATAACTGGCCGACCCCTCACAGTGTTCAAGAGAGAACTATCAACATCAGAGGCCCGAGACTGTTCAACACGCTTCCACTACACATAAGGGACATAACTGGCCGACCCCTCACAGTGTTCAAGAGAGAACTATCAACATCAGAGGCCCGAGACTGTTCAACACGCTGCTCCCAACAATGGGAGCAGTTGGACCAGATATGACCCAAGATGACAGACATAGATCAGATATAGAGGTGACAGCAGAGGAGGTAATGAAACAGTTGACAACACTGGGTGCAACTAAAGCGGTTGGGCCAGAGTATCTGTCCGCTATATTTGCTCGGTTATGTTCACTAAATGTCAGGTCGCCAGACATCATAATTCCCAGATCTTTTACATGTTGCTTTCCTTCTGTGAGTAGGTCTGTGTCCTGTACCCTGTGTCCTGTACCCTGTGTGTCCTGTACCCTGTGTGTCCTGTACCCTGTGTGTCCTGTACCCTGTGTGTCCTGTACCCTGTGTGTCCTGTACCCTGTGTGACCTGTACCCTGTGTGACCTGTACCCTGTGTGACCTGTACCCTGTGTGACCTGTACCCTGTGTGACCTGTACTCTGTGTGACCTGTACCCTGTGTGTCCTGTACCCTGTGTGACCTGTACTCTGTGTGACCTGTACCCCGTGTGTCCTGTACCCCGTGTGTCCTGTACCCTGTGTGTCCTGTACCCTGTGTGACCTGTACCCTGTACCCTGTGTGACCTGTACCCTGTGTGTCCTGTACAGTCCTTGCGGTACAAGGACTGTGCCCTGGGGTACAGAGCAGCGGTACAAGGACTGTACCCTGGGGTACAGAGCAGTGGTGCAAGGACTGTGCCCTGGGGTACAGAGCAGTGGTACAAGGACTGTACCCTGGGGTACAGAGCAGTGGTACAAGGCCTGTACCTTGGGGTACAGAGCAGTGGTACAAGGCCTGTACCCTGGGGTACAGAGCAGTGGTACAAGGACTGTACCCTGGGGTACAGAGCAGTGGTACAAGGCCTGTACCCTGGGGTAGAGAGCAGCGACCAGCCTGCAAGCCAGGCTATAGGCTTCCTCCCGACACATCAACACAGACTGGACAAAACTAACTTGTCCAGAAAGTTGTCCCAAGTTGTCCCACGCCAGAATTATTATTAATACGCTCAGTTGGTCCAAGTCTTGACCTCCTGGTATTATATTATCTATGAACTTTTATCATCAATTTTGACTTCACAGACAACTGTTGTAAGTGACGCTTTGATTGACGGCCTTTCCACAACATCTGAAGGAAATTGACAAAGCAGAGGAAGCAGCGTTGTTCTAAGCGAGGAACAGCAGAACAAGGCGTCACAGATGGCTAAGACACGTCAGGAAGAACATTGTCAGTGTGAGAGTTGTCATGTAGCCGTCTATGAACGTTCGGAAGGCGGGGGCCAGGAGCCTACTTCCGACACCTGCAAGCACATCTAGGCGAGTACAATGTGTGTACTCACCTAGTTGTGTTTGCGGGGGTTGAGCTCTGGCTCTTTGGTCCCGCCTCTCAACCGTCAATCAACTGGTGTACAGGTTCCTGAGCCTATTGGGCTCTATCATATCTACACTTGAAACTGTGTATGGAGTCAGCCTCCACCACATTACTGTGGCTCATTTGGGCGCTCAGTTTCCACCTGTGTCCCCTAGTGCGTGTGCCCCTTGTGTTAAATAGCCCGTCTTTATCTACCCTGTCAATTCCCATCAGAATCTTGAATGTGGTGATCATGTCCCCCCTAACTCTTCTGTCTTCCAACGAAGTGAGGTTTAATTCCCGTAGTCTCTCCTCGTAGCTCATACCTCTCAGCTCGGGTACTAGTCTGGTGGCAAACCTTTGAACCTTTTCCAGTTTAGTCTTAACCTTGACTAGATATGGACTCCATGCTGGGGCTGCATACTCCAGGATTGGCCTGACATATGTGGTATACAAAGTTCTGAATGATTCCTTGCACAAGTTTCTGAATGCCGTTCGTATGTTGTGTGTGTGTGTGTGTGTGTGTGTGTGTGTGTGTGTGTGTGTGTGTGTGTGTGTGTGTGTGTGCTCACCTAGTTGTGTCTGCAGGATCGAGCATTGACTCTTGGATCCCGCCTTTCGAGCATCGGTTGTTTACAGCAATGACTCCTGTCCCATTTCCCTATCATACCTGGTTTTAAAATTATGAATAGTATTTGCTTCCACAACCTGTTCCTGAAGTGCATTCCATTTTCCCACAACTCTCTCGCTAAAAGAAAACTTCCTAACATCTCTGTGACTCATCTGAGTTTCAAGCTTCCATCCATGTCCCCTCGTTCTGTTACTATTCCGTGTGAACATTTCGTCTATGCCCACTCTGTCAATCCCTCTGAGTATTTTATATGTTCCTATCATGTCCCCCTCTCCCTTCTTCTTTCTAGTGTCGTAAGGCACAGTTCCCTCAGGCGCTCCTCATACCCCATCCCTCGTAGCTCTGGGACGAGTCTCGTTGCAAGTAAGTAAGTAATTATCAAAAGAAGGCACCAAACCGGGAAGGCTATGTAGCACCGTCAAATATGCAAAATAATCAGAGGGCGCTAAATATCACCAAGGATGCCAATACGAGAACAAAAACGCATAAGGCGAACGATATCAAAAGTATCCCAGTCACCAAGAATTCTATCGAGGGACAGGTGACCGCGAGGGGCGGTCGGAAAGCAAGACACACGCTCGTCCTGGAAGTCAGGACATTCAAGAAGGACATGCACGACCGTAAGAGGGACAATGCAACTAGGACAATAAGGAGCAGGGCGGTGCTTCATCAAGTGACCATGGGTTAAGCGAGTATGGCCAATACGCAACCTCGCCAGAGCTGTTTCCCACCGCCGGTTACGGTGGAAGGAGGACTGCCACGAGGAAACACAACATTTAAGAGTACGTAGCTTGTTACCAGTAACAGACAACCAAGAAGCCTGCCAACGGGTAAGGACTGAGGAATGGATAACCGGGTAAAAGTCGGAATACGGAATGCCCTTACGAGAGATGGGACAAGAGCGGACAGCTTCCTTGGCGGCAGCATCCGCACGCTCATTTAAAGACACACCAATATGGCTGGGAACTCAACAAAACTCAACCGACTTAAATTTACTGTGAACGAGAAACAGCCAATGCTGGATCTCGACAACCACTGGATGAACCGGATTAAAGGACCCGAGAGCCATGAGGGCACTACGAGAGTCAACAACAACTACAAAGGAAGACTGACAACGAGAAAGCAGGAGATGAAGAGCATAGAGAATAGCATAAAGTTCCGCTGTAAAGATGCTAGTCTCCGGAGGCAAGCGACACATATAAGTGCGATCAGGAAAAACAACAGAGTAGCCAACACCGTCCACTGACTTAGACCCATCGGTGAAGACAGAAACGGAGCGGGAGTGAGAAGAAAAGTGCTCGAGGAAAAGGCGTTTTAGAACCGTAGGAGGAGTAAAAGCTTTAGTGATACGGGTCAAGGATGTACAAAACCGCGGAAGAGGGACCCTCCACGGGGGCAAAGAAGGAACAACACGAGGAGAAACATCAGAAATACGAACGGAAAGAGAATCCTGCAGGCGAGATAACCGGACAGAAAGAGGGAGGTGGTGAAGAGGAACAGGAACTGCAGGAGGGGTAAAAGTTAAAGCACGACAGAGGCGAGAGGAAGGATGTTGCAAGGACCGCGCAAGATAGCGAAGACAGTAGCGATCACGGCGGTCCTGGAGAGACAGGAAGCCAGTGTCAACATACAAGCTAAGGACGGGAGTCGAACGAAAGGCACCAGAACTGAGGCGCAACCCAGTATGGTGCAAAGCATCAAGACGGCGAAGAGTAGAAGGAGAAGCAGACGAGTAAGCAGGGCAACCATAATCGAGCTTAGACAGGACGAGAGAGGAATGTAAAGCAAGGAGAGTGCGCCTATCTGCCCCCCAAGAAGTATGGGACAAGACCCGAAGGAGGTTAAGGGCCTTAGAGCACTCAACACGGAGGTAAGAGATATGGGGTGACCAAGACAAACGAGTGTCAAGGAATAACCCCAAAAGCTTCGCGGAATCTTTGTATTCAAGGGGATGACCATAAAGTGACAAAGAGGAACGAAGAACAACCCGTTTCCGCGTAAAAGTCATGGCACAAGTCTTAGAAGTAGAGAACTTGAAGCCATGATCAGTGGCCCAAGACGACACGGCATCAAAGGCAAGTTGAAGCCGGCGTTGAAGGAGAGGCGAATCATCACCCTGACAACAAAGGGTAAGATCATCGACATAGAGAGTGGAGAAGACACCAGAAGGAAGAGAGGAAAGAAGACCATTGAGGGCAACCAGAAAAAGAGTAGTGCTCAGAACACTACCCTGGGGCACACCTTCGTATTGCTGAAAAGAGGGAGAGAGAGCGGTACTAAGGCGCACCCGAAAGGAACGACGAGAGAGGAAGCTGCGGAGAAAGAGAGGGAGATGACCACGAAGGCCAAAAGAATGAAGTTGAGATAGGATATGATAACGCCAAGTGGTGTCGTAAGCCTTTTCCAGGTCAAAAAGGACGGCAACAACGGAGGTCTTCGCAGCAAAAGCAGTACGAATATAGACCTCCAAGTTCACCAGGACATCTGTCGTGCTGCGGCACTTGCGGAAACCAAATTGAGAAGGGGAGAGGAGGTGATGGTGTTCCAGGAACCACATCAGACGAACGTTAACCATACGTTCAAAGAGTTTGCAGACACAACTTGTGAGAGCAATAGGGCGAAAGTCCTTAGGGGAAGTACCCAGAGACCCCGGTTTGCGAACAGGGAGGACAACGGCATCGAGCCAGTCCTCAGGGACTGACGACGACTCCCAGATCCGATTATACAGACTCAGTAAATACTGAGACGTGCTCGGAGGGAGATGGCGAAGCATCTCATAATGAATACCATCGGAGCACGCCGCCGTAGAACCGCAGAGGGCCAGGGCAGAACGAAGTTCAGAGAGAGAGAAGGGATCATTATAGGGAAGCTGAAGATGAGTGCAGAAATCTAAAGGACGAGACTCAAGGACAGGTTTACGAAGAAGGAAAGATTGGGGAAGATGAAGACCAGAGCTAACAGAAGAAAAGTGGGAACCCAGTTCGGAAGCGACCTGCAACGGGTCCACCACAAGAGTATCATGGAGGTGAAGGACCAGTGAAACATCGGGAACGAACTTACCCGCTATCTTGCGGATACGCTTCCAGATCTGGGCCAGAGGGGTTTCAGACGTAATTGTTGAGACATAAGATGCCCAACATTCACGTTTAGCCGTACGGATGGCCCTGCGGGCCACCGCACTCGCTTTCCGAAAGAAAAGAAAAGAATCGGTCGTCTGCCTACGGCGGTGCCTCTTCCAGGCTGCACGCTTACAGCGGACAGCCCGAGCACAGTCCGCATTCCACCAGGGAACGCACTTCCGTGGACCCCGAGAGGAAGAGCGAGGAATAGAGCGGAGGGCAGCGTTGAAGACAGTGTCATGAAAAAGGAGGAGAGCGCGAGAGAGAGGCATAAGGGAGAGGTCAGAGAGAGCAGCACTGAGGGTAAATAGGGTCCAGTCTGCCTTAGCAAACTGCCACCTAGGGAAAGAGAGGGAAGGGCGAAAAGAGAAAAAGGAAACAAGGATGGGGAAATGATCACTTCCATGGAGGTCATCAAGAACCTGCCACGTGAAATCTAAGTAAAGAGAAGAAGACCAGAGAGAAAGATCAAGACAAGAAAGGGTGCGAGTCCGAGAGTCCAAATGAGTGGGCTCACCAGAATTCAGAAGAGACAGGGAAGAAGAGAGGAGAAACGGCCCAAGGAGGCGACCCCGGGTATTCGTCAGAACGTCACCCCAAAGAGAATGACGACAATTGAAGTCACCCAGCAGGAGCACAGGCTCCGGCAAGGAGTCTAGGAGGTGTTTCAAATCAGGAAGAGAGAGCGGGACACTCGGGGGGAGATAAATGGAACAAATTGTGTACCATTTCCCCACAAAGATACGAGCAGCAGAACAATGGAGAGGCGAAGGAAAAAGCAAAGGAACAAAGGGAACATCGGCACGAATCAAGAGAGCAGAAGAATTAGAAGCCCCAGCAATGGCTGGGGGGGGGGGGGGGGGAGAGAAAGGAATAGCCACGAAAACGACCAGGACGAGCACCAAGCATTGGCTCCTGGAGACAGACACAAAGGGGCAAAAACCACGAAATCAGAAGTTGGAGTTCGAGGAAATTGGCGTAATAACCTCGAACGTTCCATTGAAGAATGGACAACGACGAGAAGAGAAAGGACAAAAACAGAGAACAAGGAAGAAACAAAGGCGAAAGAGCAACAGAGCACGTTAAAGAATATCAGGGTCGGGATCAGGGTCAGCAAAGTCAGGGTTAGGGGGCATGGGTAAACTGAGCAAAGACGGAGGGAAGGAAACGGGAGAACAGATAAGAGGTGGGCGGGCGGGGTCCGGAGGAGGAGGAGGAGGAGGAGGAGGAGGAAGAGGAGGAGACAACGGAGAGGAGCAGTCAAGGACAG